>JAQQZU010000019.1:5884693-5905420 GCA_030068025.1 Parauchenoglanis punctatus | reverse complement strand
CGGTGTCTTATTTTATGTGGCCCCCGAAAACCCAGTGATTTTTCCATTCGGCCCTCTTGGTACTGAAGTTGAATAGCTCTGTTTTAAAGCATCTAGGGCCACAAGCCTTTCCTACAGCCTCCCTTGAACTGTTAGATTCAGCTTTTGGAACAGTAGAACCATAGAACCGTAGATGGGGATGAGTTGTTTGCCATGTTCCTCACCACACTTCAAGATTTTGGAGAAAAGTCATACCAATATCTACATAGGCTGCAAACAGTTCTTGCTAAAGTACTAAAAAGGGGTGGAGTGCTAATGAGGTGGATCAGTACTTCTTGAGTCAGTTCTGCCTGGGTGCTGGGATAATGTGCTGATAGCAGACCTTCAGCTTGAACATAAGAGAGACAACCCACCTTCATTCTCTGAGTTACTGCTACAGCTGCGCATAGAAGAGGATAATCATAGTGCAAAAGAAACCCAAATGAAAAGGCACCTGGGTGCATCAAAGCGAAAGGCCAACACACATCTCTTAAAAGCAAGCTTTTCCTAAATTGACATATCAATTGAGCATGACATCACTGAGATAAGAAAACAAGTCATAGAGCTGCACAGTCAGCTAGCTCGGGTAAAGACGCAGCAAGCAGAGTCAAATGTGCCATCTCCAGAGTGTGGGGTCGCTGAAATAAAGAAGATTACTGAGTTCCAAAGCCAGCTCACAGGCATGAAACCTCAGTAGCCACCTAAGACAAGGGCCAATGTGACAAAATTCAATGCAAAGCGGCCAACAAAAAGTGAAGCATCGGAACGCTCTCCAACTGCACATCAAAAGTCTGGTAACCAACCGAAGCCCTGGTACTGTTTTCAGTTCAGCGAAGATGGCCATGTTGCATCCATATGTTCTAATGAATCAAATCCACCATTAGTGGCTGCAAATAGACCAGAGTTAAAGGCAAAATGGTCCTGGTGGGACAGTCAAAATGGCTCAGCCTTTTCCCACTTGTCAAACTAGATTCAGCCCTTGTTGCAGGACAAACGAGAGCTAAAGAGAGTGATGACAGTTCCACCGCTGATACTGAACACCAAGGAAGGAAGCAGTTTTCAAGCACAAAATCCAACCCAATCCAATCACAGACGCCCTTATCCAGAAGGACTTACTCATTTGTATATATATCTCATTTGTACAACTGTATACAAATGTATCTCATTTGTTCAACTGAGCAGTTGAGGGTTAAGGGCCTTGCTCAAGAGCCCTTCAGTGAAAGCTTGGCAGTGCTGGGATCTGAAATCATGAACTTCCAATCACTAGTCCACTGTCTTAACCACTGGGCTATCACTGCCCCACTGTTTTGGTTCTGAAATTACTGTGTCCACCCTTTGCATTAGTTGTCCCAAATAGATGGTCTAATGCATGTCTGCGGTTTTGAGCGACACCAACACCATGGATTTGGTGTATGAGGATTGCTCCAGTACAAACACAGATATCTAAACCTTCCATATACTTGCAGGGTCATCCTGAAAGTCATGCAACAGAGAAGTAAGCAAAAGAACAGTAGTATAAGGCTAGTGAGACTGTCAGAAAAGACCCTACAGTCATTCCTGCTGGTCAGTGCTGCATTATCATGGGATTAGTTCACATCAATAACCAAGCCCCAGACCAGTGTATTGTAATTGAACCCCCTTCATCTCCCTTACCTGGAGGCCTGTTTGTTACAAGTTATTTAGTCAGTCTCCCTGACGATCCATCTAGAAGGCTACCTGTGGTGCTGTGCTATGAACCCAAGTGTGATAAAATCATTCATGCCAAGAGTGTCATAGCTGAAATACATACCTTGCACGAAGTAGTTGCACACCCCAATAGTTGCCTAAAGCCCCTTGAAAATTTGGAGTTGAACTTTGATGGCTCTGCTATCCCAACTGTAAAAGGAAAGAATAGTGTAAAAGCTGAGTGCTATGACAGAGGTGTTCGCTCTACATGATTCTGACTTTGGTAGAGCAGACAGTGTTAAACACCAGATCAAGTTAAGTGAGGAGACCCCCTTTAAGCATAGGCCTCGACCCATATGTCCACAAGTGGTGCTGAATCCGGGAGTCAAAGTCACACATCTCTTCACCCGTTATAGTAGTTAGAAAGAAAAATGGAGGTGTATGGCATTGTATCGATTAGAGAAGATTAAACCTGCAGACCATCAAGGATGCCAACGCTCTACCTGATCTGGAGGAGACTTTCTCTGCACTCACAGGCTCCAAGTGGTTCTAGATCCTAGACCTCAATTCAGGCTATTATCAGATTAATGTTGAGAAGGCTGATAAACCAAAAACTGCTTTTGTGTGTCCATTGGGGTGTTTAATAGAATGCCACAGGGCATGACAAATGCTCCCAGCACATTCCAATGATTGATGGAGAAGTGCATGGGGGATCTCAACCTAAAAGAGGCCTGGTGTTTCTAGATGATCTAACAGTCTTCTCAGAAACACTTGAGGAGCACAAAAACCACCTTCTTCATGTACTAAACTGTCTGAAGGAGTACGACTTGAAACTATACTTGGAGAAGTGTAAATTCTTCCAGACATCTGTAAGGTACTTGGGACACATTGTGTCCCAACATGGCGTTGAGACAGACCCCCAGAAAACTGAGGCCTTGAAGACTTGGCCCAGCCCAAGAAGCCTTAAAGAGCTGTGTTCATTCCTAGGGTTTGCTGGTTAGTACTGGCAGTTTATCCAGCATTTTTCTAAAATAGTGAAGCCATTAAATGACCTCACTGCTGGGTACCCAGCACTTCAGAAGAATGGTGGTTCACAAGAGATTCGTGGTCAGCACTTCTAGCCAAAAGAGCCTTTTGGGAGAAGGTGGACAGAAAGCTGTCAATGGGCTTTTGAAACCATTATTTAAAACCTCACTACTGCCCCAGTGTTAGGGTTTGCTAACCCAAAGTTACCATATGTGTTACATACAGATGCAAGTACAACTGGACTAGGAGCAGCGCTCTATCAGGAGCAGGAAGGGGTGATGCATGTTATTGCTTTTGCCGGTCGTGATTTGTCAAAGAGTGAAGCTCGCTGTCCAGCTCATAAACTCAAGTTCCTGGCGCTGAAGTCGGGTGTAACTGAAAAGTTTTCTGACTATTTTTATGGAGCCTCTTTTACAGCAGTCTTGGACAGCAACCCATTAACTTACCTTACCAAAATTACCTAAGTTAGATGCAATGGGCTATCACTGGTTGTCTGCCCTCTCCACTTTCAGATTCCAAGTACCGAACAGGAAGACGCAATCTCAATGCTGATGGTCCCATGATGTCCACATGCTGAACCTGTCAATGATTTAGTTTCTTTAGTACCAGTTAGTTTTGCCAGTGACTTTGAGAAACATGGCAATGAGAAGCCTACATGATGTGATGGGTCATTTGGGGTTCGACCGGATGCTCGACCTAACATGAACCAGGTTCTTTTGGCCCAGAATGGCATTTGACATTGAGAAAAGGATAAAAGGCTGCAGCTGCTGTCTGTAGGAAATCATTGCCTGAGAAATCAGCGCCTTTAGTGAACATTCGGATCACTAGACCTCTCAAGCTAGTCTGTATGGACTTTCTGTCATTAGAACCTGACTGAAGCAATACAAAAGGTGTTCTTGTGGTCACCGATTTCTTTACTAAGTATGCGGTTGGCGTTCTGACTCCCAACCAGAAGGCAAGAATAGTAGCTGAATGCCTGTGGGGAAAATTTCATAATTCACTATTGTTTCCCTGAAAAACTGCATATTGACCAAGGACCCAATGTTCCGTCTAAGACCATAAGAGATCTGTGATCTTGCAGACATTCATAAAGTTAGGACAACTCCATATCATCCAAGTGGAAACCCTGTCGAAAGGTTTAATTGGACACTCCTGGATATGCTTCGTACACACAAAGCCCAAGACAAACATCACTGGCAAGATTTTGTGAAGCTGTTTGTGTATGCTTATAATTGCACCAAACATGGAACAACAGAGTTCATGCCACACAATTTGATGTTTGGGCAGCAGCCTCGGTTGACTATCGATTTTGTCTTCAATAATTGAGTAATAACCTCAGGAGATCTCACTATCAGTACGTATGAGCCCTGAAAGCCCACCTTCAAGTGAGTTACAAATTGGCTAGTAAAAAAAGGCAAGATGGTGAACCACCCATAGGAAGGACTACATTGGATTTGTCATTGTTTTCCTAAGAGGACAACCTGCACTTCACAGATAAAGACATCAATTCATGCACTGGAATCCGCAGTAGGATCTAGATCTTGAATATGCTTAACTGAGATTTAAATGACCACTCATAAGTGAGTCGACCTAAGAAGGCAGAAACCAATTAGCGGTCAAAGGAACCTTAGTTGGATTTTACCACTGAATCCAGATAGGTCTTACCAATGCCAAATTAAAGGGGAGTACATTTTCCCATTTTTTTTCTGAACTGCTCTGGACCAACATCTCCTAGTGTAAATGTCCTGTAGGGAAGGGAGAACAGACCTACAGTAGCATTCTGCCGCACGGATCACTCTCTGAAGGGCTTTTCGGTCCTGAACACAGCTATTCTCATACCAAGATGTGATGTTCTGTGAGAGGATGCTCTCCACAGCACCTGAATAGAAAGTCCTGAGGGTCACTGGAGAGACCCCGAACTTCCTCAGTTGTAGAAGATGGTACAGGCGCTGCTTAGCCTTTTTGGACTGGACCTGGATGTGAGCAGACCATGTCAGGTCTGAGGAGATGTGGACACCAAGATACTTGAAGGACAGCACCCTCTCCACTGGAGCTCCGTTGATGATGAGGGTCTTGGTCTTGCAGACATTCAGCTGGAGATGGTTGTCCTGACACCACTATGCCAGGTTCTTCACCTTGTCCATATAGACCACCTCGTCATTGTTGGAGATGAGGCCCAACACCACCGTGTCATCAGCAAACTTCGCAATGGTGTTGGAGCCATGAGTGGCCACACAATCAGACGTGTAGAGGGAGTACAGCAGTGGTGAGAGTACGCACCCCTGTGGCACTCCCGTGTTGGTGGTGATGCTGTCAGAGACGCACCTACCCACCCTCACCACCTGAGATCTCCCAGTGAGGAAGTCCAACACCCATGCACACAGACGACTGTTGAATCCTAGATCCTTCAGCTTTGTGAACAGTCTACTGGGCACTGTAGTATTGAACGCTGAACTGTAGTCCACAAACAGCAATCTCACGTAGTTACCCTGTTTCTTGTCCAAGTGGCTGAGAGTAGTGTGCAGGACGTGGGAGATGGCGTCCTCTGTGGATCTGTTGAGTCGGTAGGCGAACTGGAGCAGATCTGTGGTGCCAGGGATGAAAGAGGAGATGATGTTCTTCAGCAGCCTCTCAAACACCTTCATTACCACTGAAGTAAGTGCAACCGGCCGGTAGTTGTTCAGGCATAAGGGCTTGTTATTCTTGGTCACGGGGATGATGGTGGATCTTTTGAATCCATCATGAGGGGACTACGGACTTCACCAGGAACTCCTTGAAGATGAAAGTGAACACACCTGCTAGCTGGTCAGCACAGCAATGCAGCAGTCGGCAGTAATGTCTGGACCTGCTGCTTTCCTGGTGTTCACTCTCCTCAGTGCCGCTCGAACGTCGCGCTCCATGATACTGATCACTCGATCCTCGCTGATGATGTCACCGTCCTCCGTTGTCAGGCTGCAGTTAACACTAGCCGCCTGGCTAACCTCGAAACGGGCAAAGAGCTCATTCAGCTCGTTGGCAAATGCAGAGTCGTCATTGATCGTCGCGGTGTCCTTGGCTTTATAGTCCATGATTGTACACAGTCCATACCACATGCTCCGTGAGTCACCCTGATGGAAGTGAGACTCCACACGTTCCCGATACCGACGTTTGGAGTCTCTCACTACACGCCGAACGCTGTATGATGCCTCTTTTTAGGCGCTCATATCACCGGTGGCGAGACCCACGTTGTAGGTGGCGGTCCTGGTGCTTACTGCAGCGTGGATCGATCTGTCCACCCACGGATTCAGGAACATTTTGACTCGCACTGTAGGGATGATCTCCCCTGCTAGCATGCTAACGAAGCTAACTGCTACCTCAGTAAACTTGTTGTTGTCGTCCGCGCATGACTGGAACATGTCCCAGTCTACGTCATCGAGCACATCCTGTAGCGTAGCTTCTGATTGGGCAGACCAACATTTCACCTCCCTCGTGACTGTCTCATCCCTACGTATGTTTTGTTTATACTGAGGAATGAGGAAAATGGCCTTGTGATCGGATTTTCCAAAAGCTGGATGTGAAAAAGCTTTATAGCCCTGCTTGAATGACATGTAGCAATGGTCCAAATTCTATCTCCCCTCGTCGGACACGTAAAGTGTTGGTAAAAGTTCGGCATAACTTGTCTGAGGTTTGCTTTATTAAAGTCTCCTGTTACAATGAGGGCTGTGCCTGGATCTTTGTTTTGAAATGCACTCAGTGCATCATGTAGTTCAGACAGAGCCATACCTGTGTCTGCGTGTGGTGGGATATAGACAGCCGTAGCGATGACCGAGTTGAACTCGCGGGGCAGGTAGAAGGGGCGACACTTAATACTCAGGTATTCCAAATGATGCGGGCAGCCACTGGAAAGAGTAGAAACACTCCTGGCATCGCACCACTTTCTGTTAACCATGAAACACACTCCTCCACCTTTGGTTTTATTCGACTCTGCCATTCTATCCATGCGGAACAGTGAGAATGAGTCCGACGGAGTTACATCACAGTCCAGAACGGTGGGGGTCAGCCATGTCTCAGTGAAGCACAGAATGTTACAATCCCTCATGTCTCGTTGGAAAGTAACTCTGGCCCTTAGGTCGTCCAGCTTATTCTCCAGTGACTGTACATTAGCCAGCAGGATACTAGGCAGTGGAGCACGGTTCGCTTGCTGTCTCAGCCTGTTTCGGACGCCAGCACGTGTCCCCCAGTGAATGCTAAGTGTTGTTTGTGTGTGTAAGGCATATATAAGATGTATTATTTGTGCCAATTTATGCTTGTGTTCACTTATTTATAATGTTCAATAATGTCATATAAATGAGCCGGCATTTCAAACTTATCTTTCATCTGTGGTCAGTTACTATTGCTAAACTACAAACTTGTTCCCCCAAACCTGGAATTGGGCCCACTTGTAAGTAAACTAGCACATGTGCTACATAACCTTTGTTTGTGTGAGCGAGACTTTGATAATTCGTTGGCCCTGATTGTTCTTATAAACTTACACACAGAGATAGATACGCTGTCTCCCTCACTCTCTGTCAAACTCAATAAACATTTGTTGCTCTGATATGTCATGACTAAGATTCTGCATTTATAGTGATTAAAGACTGCAGTGACTCTTTGATGAAAAAGTTCCTGCTGAACTGATCTGTGTGTCCTGAACTGAGAGAGTGAAGAGTGTGTCATTGTCTCTCTGCAGGTTGCGTGATTGTGGTGTCTCAGATGAAGGCTGTGCTGCTCTGACTTCAGCTCTGAGATCAAACCCCTCACACCTGAGAAAACTGGATCTGACTAAGAATAACCTCAGAGACTCAGGAGTGAAGCGTCTCTCTGCTGTACTGGAGAATCCTCACTGTAAACTGGAGACACTGGGGTAAGATCATCTCTCTGAAAGTCACATGACCTGCTCCTCAGTAAGACTCCTTTAATATTTGCTGCATAATTTTGGATTGTACACAACACAAAACAAACATGTCTTTGTATTTTTTTAATATGTAGGAATGTGTATATATTATCTCCTTTGATTTGTGAAATTAACAGTCACCATCTTAAATACCCATCCTACCATTGCAAGTCACATGACATGTAATGACAATTCCCAACATTAATATAAAATATTGGCACATTCCAATTTCTGTGTATGTATGTGTGTGTGTGTGTGTATGTATATATATATATATATATATATATATATATATAATGTCGGTGTGGGTGTGGGTGTGTGTCTGAACTCTCCCTCTATGCCCCTGGAAACACTGCAAAAAGCAACCAAAAAACCCCAGAATGTACCATGGCTGCTGAGTGTAAGAAGCTAATTAAAACATAACAAAATAAATTTGCAACATAAATATATTCAACTCCTAATCTTGCACAGTTCCTCATCTTTTTTAATCCAGGTTCTGGGTTTGGTACATTCCAGAAAGATCAGAAACATTCAACAGAATCTCCTATGAACCTGAGAGGCCGTGCTGCTGTTAGTCAACATGGCATACTTGAACTGGTGTTGCATTATAATACCCAGAAAGATTTTCTGTTAAAAAAAGTAGCAAGGGATGTACAAGTTAATATATTTTTTAAATTAATTAAATGTTTTTTTTCCCCTGGATGTCTATTGTTTAAAGTGCTACCCAAAAATGTATTTGCATTCAATGTTACTTCGCTTAACTTAACTTAACTGAACTGAACTTAACTTAAACATGATTCTTTATTTGCAGATAGTCTGATGAAAATGGTGTAGAAACCTTTAATGATAATGGTTTTTCAAAGATGTTGAAATTCCCTCTAACTAGTTTGAGAAGAGTTTGAGGAGAGTTGCTGAGAAGAATTTATTTATTATTATGCTTTTTTAATCAATTTAAAATATGATAAAAATGAACATGGGTTATATTTAATGGTTGGACATTTTCATCAAAAGTGTTAAATAGGCCTTATTATTATTATTATTATTATTATTATTATTATTATTATTATACAATTTTATAACTTTATTATAAAAAACTACTACTGCTACTATTAATAATAATAATAATAATAATAATAATAATAATAATAATAACAGTGCACAATATTGTTTTTGACTACACTGCTGCAGTAAAATGTTTAATAAAGTTTCATTTCACTCTTTTGGAAAGTCATTTCTTCTTGTTGACCTTACAACAAGCAATGCCTGCAAGGGGCGCTCTAGCTCGCTACACACACATGCTCCTCATGAGACTGCAGTAGGCTGAGTGTCCGCTCCACTGCCTGACTCTGTGTGTGTGTGTGTGTGTGTGTGTGTGTGTTCATTATTCATGCCCTGAATAATGAGGGTTAGGTTTCCCCACTGGTCCACTCTAATCCCTACTGTGAGTGACACAGCCAGAATTATTCAGCATCATCTTAAAAATAAATCCATATCAGGTGTGTGCGTGTTTGTGTATGCATGTGTGCATGCGTGCCTTGTATATTGTCAAGTATATTGGGTTCCTAGCCAGACAATCTAAAGTGCATGTCTAACAAAAATAGCAATAAACCCTAATGTAAATTCTGCACATGGTGCATCAGACATGTAAAGCCAAACACCCCACACACTTCTCTGCACTGCTCCCACTCGGTCTGGGTTAAATCTGATGATTATTCGGTCCTGAACACAACATTAAACAGCAATGGGTTAATCTTCAGTGAAAATATGACATATTGTCCCATATACACATTATGTATTATACAACATATGTTCCTTATACTTTATTATAGATAGTACGAAACAAATTAACAAAATATGTTAAACAAATTGTTGCTTTTTTCTACCTGTACATTTTAAATATGTAACAATCAATAAAAAAAAAAGTTCTTGGAAATGTACAGCATTTTGCATGAACGAGGGAAGTTAGAGCTGTGCTTTCTTTATTTTTCTTTATGTGCACTTTTTTCTGTTAACCATTTCCTGAGCACTAAACCACTGCCTGCGTAGAGGGGGAGCCCCATAAGCACACATCATACATACACACACACATACACACACACACATGCAAATGCTTTCTGTGCACTCACATAGATACACCTATACATCCAATAGCGTTGCCATTGCACATACAGATTCAATAAAGTGTACCATATCTGTAAAGACACAAGGAGTAATGAATATATTTTAAATGATGCAAGTCTGGTTTATGAATACAACATCTTTTGGGCTCCCAACACACATGAGCGCACACAAACCCATGCATACATGTTAATTCCCTCAGAGGAAGAGTCACAGGAAAAGTGTTTAAATAGGTCAGTGCCTTCTCTTTTTTCTCAGCCTGTTATTATTTATGCCATTTTTTCTTTTTTTGCTACCCTGCCATTAACACTAAGCTAACACTAAGTGTACCAGCCTTCGCTTTTCACTCTCCTGTTTAGTCCATGAGCTGGGCATACAACATACAGAGTACAGAAATCAAGTTGGGCTGCATAAACAATAGTTTTATAATAGTTTTTCAGTGCAGGGAAAATGCAAACTTGAACAAGTGGACTGTTTACCCCATAAAACTGGGATAACGTGGATGTTTCTCTACAATGAGAAACAGTTTGAGTGTATCCTAAACGCAAATTTTTGATAGAAGAACTCAAACAAAATTAAGTCAAGATGCTTTCACACTTGACTTGTGCTGTAACCTATTTAATATTCGAAGTAACCTCATAATAGGCAGTTGAGAATCTTGACATGAACAGACTTACTGTACACCAGTTTCATCAAGAGAACCGAAGGATGTAGTCTGGTCTAAAAGCCAGCATTCCCAGCACTGACGAACGACATAAAGAAAAAAACATCTCTGGCAGAACACTGCCACCTCATTGTTTATTTTGCCTCATTAGTAAAGAAATTTACCTTGCTGATCTTTCAGATGTGTAACTTTTCTGATTTTTAGTTAAAAGTTTTTATAAGTATTTAGTGCAATTATGATGGTTTCTAGTTGTCTCCAAAGACACCTAGCTAGTTATGAAGCAGTGTGTAACAGTATGGATTAAACTACCTAATTATGTCTTTTCTAATTAGTGAAAGGACAGAAAAACTATAGTTCTAAAAATGAAGAATGTTCATTATGGTCACTTATTTAAATGGATTTTTCAAAGGAAATTTAAATGTGTTCGATCTAACAGTTGCGCTTCCCATCACCACTGTCACAGTGTGTGAGACAAACGCTAAGGAAATATCATGAAATGTCCTGCTC
This sequence comes from Parauchenoglanis punctatus, assembly GCA_030068025.1. Classification (NCBI taxonomy): domain Eukaryota; kingdom Metazoa; phylum Chordata; class Actinopteri; order Siluriformes; family Auchenoglanididae; genus Parauchenoglanis; species Parauchenoglanis punctatus. The sequence continues at coordinate 5,894,510 of JAQQZU010000019.1, read as the reverse complement.
ATGAACAAAATGTTTACAGCGAAAGAATGTGGCATCGTGATTCTTTCCCAAATGGGCCTCTTTTAGCACTTGTTGAAGTTCCCATTTTTGGCCACTAGGAGGATTAATAACTCTAGCAAGATAAATGGGACAGTGCGCACACGATTGTGCAACACACCAACAATTGTGCAACACAAATATGACCTTTATCTCTACACTAGGCTTAAAAGGTTAAACCTTTGAAGGGATCTTCTGTGAGTTTCGTGCAGAAACCCTGCAGTGAAGTGTTTCCCTTAGAGAAATGCCAGATAATAGTACTCTTTTATGAACCTCAAAAATCTCCAAAGTCATGCACGGTGCTTGGGGGCGGGGGGATTGGAGGTCAGGACGGAGTGATGCATCATATCAAGAAGTCTCAATGACGTTATAAGTAAGACATGACAACAAGTAATACACAGCTGCATTCATGAGTTCTACATTTTTTTATCAAACATGATAAACACAAATATTTTAACCATTTCATTAAAAAAAAACACTGAACTTATGATTCTGTTGTTTGTCATTTTGTGTAATATGCACTTTGATTAGACAATGTGAGCTCTGTCTATCTAGTTTTGTATAATCCTCAAAGGCATTTTGAGAAAAATGGATAACAGTGTAAATAATCCACCTCAATCAAGTTCATTGCACATTTTACACGTGTCTTCCCACTCAGCGATGATGTGCTAGGGAAACAGGCTGAAAATATCAGATTAACTGGTGATCACGCTGTGTAATCACCTACATGACCGTCACTGCATGAATCTACAGTCTAGACTAGAAAGAAATCAGCCTCAGCCTCAATTCTTCATACCATTCTGTATATTTTTCTTACTACCATTGGTGGTGCTGTTGCATTTGGTTCCACTAAAGTCCAGAATAATCCACTTTAGGATGATTAATACAAAGCAAATAATCTGATGTGGATGGCAAAAATAAAACCATACTCAACTTTTCATCTTTACGAGACAAACTCAGGCTCCGCCTCCACGTTGTTGTCTACACATTTGTTCGCACTTAGACTAACTGACATTCTGGTCCTGATTATAAGAATTTACTACACAATCCTTTTAAAATCACTGACTGTTACATCTTTACACAACTTGAACAAACCAAATCCTGACCCATGCACACTTGCAGTGCATTATGGGAAAATAGACTACACTTAAAGAGAGCATCTTATTAGGAAGGTGTCTTTGGTTATAAATCGGGTCATTTTAGTAAAAACACTAGACGTGAATTGTAGAGATCGGGACAGAGGCTTTATATCACCTAACCCAAACAGGAAGAAGGGGTGGTGTCTTGGTGGTGAACTGCTCCTTTAACACCTTTAAAAGCCAAACTTTCCTATCAAGCAAGTCTGCATGATGCATTTCCTTCTGCACATTATCACACAATATTCTTCTTATTGGATTGATTACACTTCTTTCTTCATGGTTTTCTTTTTGTATTAAAGTTTTCCTGCAAGATTAAAAAGGGCAAAAAATTAGCGGGCGGATGGCAGACCATAGTTGCATAAAGATCAAGGACATCACGTACCTTGATAAAAATATTTGTTCACACATTTGTTCTCACTTGGGCCAAATAACATTCTGGTCATGATGCATCCTGATATGCAAAGTGAAACACCCCACACACACGCACTCACACACACACACACACACTCCACTACTCCCACTCTTGTCTGTCTAGAATCTGGTGCTTAGAATGTCATGAAAACAAAACACTAATGAGTAAGTTAAACCAAAAATCTAATTATATCCTCTGATAAAAGTTGATGCACAGCTTCAGATTCTTCACTCGAGTTAAAGTTGAGTACCAGTGGTGTATGGGTATGTAAGTATTATCACCAAAATGTACTCAAAGTATCAAAAGTAAAAGGACTCATTGTGCAGTAAAATGCTCCATTTTACTATTATATATAATTTACTTCTGCACTATTGTATATATAGCATTTTACTGCTGTAGATGTTTAAGCCTGAGCTCATTTTAATTACTTTATTTACTGTTGCCTAGTTTAGAGCATCATATTCTATAAGATCATAATATGTTTGTAGCATTGCTGTCCTGTGGGAACCATGTATCTCTAAAAAGGCAGCTTTTCACAAGCTCAGAAAACAGCCGTGTATTCATCTTTGTGATGATTCTAGCTAATCCAAGAGGGTTATTAAATAGTTTATTTAGATTAAGAAGTCGGACAGTTTATCACAAACATTCAAAATAAGCACATTTAAAGATGCGTGGTTTTTACTGGACTGGATGGGTATGCAATATTGTACAAAATTAGTGGAGTAAAAAGTACAATATTTGCCTAAAAGTACATAAAATACAAGTACCTCAAGTTTGTACTTAAGTACAGAACTCGAGTAACTGTACTTAGTTACATTCAACCACTGAAAAAATACATTTATTTATTACATTTAATACATTTATTTAAAGTATGAAAGTTTAAGTATACTATTCACAAAAGAGAAAAATATCTGCCTAAAATCACACACTGATTTTAGTTACTGATGGCAGCTTAGTGCCTCTTTCACCAAAGAACCAAGGAGCGTAGGGAAATATTAGCTAAGGCTAAGAAAGTCTTCAGTCCTAACCTCTCAAATGTTAGCGAGCATTACAGTACAATCCAGTTCAATGCTAATTGCTAGCTATCACAATGCAAACCGTTGTGCTACAATACAAGTGTACTCAGTCTTAGTACTGTCTCAGTCTTGTGGTCACAATCAAGAATATTTAGATTTGTTAGGAATTTTAATCACCTCCTTAAAGCTGTCTGATGCTGATGTTGAGGGATTTTGCTCAATGTTTAAATAAGTAGTAAGTCAAATAAGTGAAACAGAAGTGAAACTGAGATACTTAAAAACAGATTTAAGTACAGTTCATAAGGAATTGCACTTTGTTACATTGCCTATATTCTGCTAATTCAAGGTACCTTTTGCTTATATAGCAAAAATTCTGCTTCCTTCATTTGGCTTTTAGTGCAGGGAAAGAACAAAAAATCAGCACTTCAAAACCACAGTTTGACACCTGTGACCTAAATCACAATGTAAATGTGTTAGTGTGGGTGTGTGTAGACATTATGTACTTACAGAGACACCCTCATGCACATTATAGAACAAAATGCAAGTGCAAAGACTTTCCAAGTTTTGAAGCTAAAACTGTTGTTGTTACTGCTGTTGTTATTGCATGTTTTAATGTCTGCAACCATGTCCCAGTTCTCTCTCTCTCTCTCTCTCTGTCTGTGCGTGTGTGTGTGCATGCGTGTGTGTGTGCGTGTGTATACACTCATAATGTATGGCTCAGTGAGTTTTTTCAAGCAGTATTGGAATCCCTGCTCTCCTCAGGGATGCAGGATGAGCAACTGGTGTGGAATGGCAGAAGAAGTGTGTGTTTGTGTGTGTGTGTCTGTGTGTGTGTGGGCCCATGCCAACAGAGAGTGGCTGGTTTTAATGGATCATATGGTTGATAAAGCATGGAATAGAGCACCAGCCGTCATCGATCCTACACTCATTCCAGTACTTCTGCGCTCCTTAGGGGATAACCACAAACAAACACACACACACACACACACACACAAACACACACACATATATATACTCACACGCACGTACATATTGTTGTACTATCCTTGTAAGGACCTCCCATTTAATGAAGCTAATTCTTGCTATGCTACAAATAAATCTAATTGCAACCTGAAAGCTTTTGGCTCTTTAAAATTATGGAATAAATGCTCCAGGTTTTGGAATGAAAAACAATTTTCCTCAAGGGAACCAGCCAAATATTCCCAAAAGGCTAAAACTTTTAGATGTATCAATCATCGTGGGTTAGTTTGATCCCCAGCAGATATAAAAATCTGCACCTTTGCTGTTTCTCACATCTTCATTCCTTATGACCTTCATATCAAATCAAGAAACACAAATCCAAAATACTCTGAAAAGAGCAAAGTGTTAGTGTAAAGAGGTTCGGGTTTAGTGCGGAGCTGAGCACAGAGGCTGAGGTGAAGCCTATTTTGGGCCTGGAAAAAAAAGGGGGGAAATGAAGGAATCAGCAGGAACCAATCAGAGGTGGGTCAAGTTGCCAAAAACCTTACTCAAATAAAAGTAAAAAACTAAAACAGTTACTAAAACATAACGACTTAAGTAAAAGTGTAAGCTAGGTGACATGGTCGTGTTAGCACTTAGAATGGAACAGAGCTATTAAAAATTTAAAAATCTTTTAATTACTTAAAAATTATTTTTACTGTTAACTAACTAATCTTTGTCCTATACACATGTACTGCATGCAACAGACTGGCGTCCCACACCCAGTGTTTGACCCCTTAACAGTGACAAGGTTACAGCAGTTACTGAGAGTGAGTAAGAAATTTCGTTTAAGCATTTCCATTAAAACTGCTGTTACAGGTACAGGTTATTTTAAAGAATGCAAATGAAATGAGGTAGATGTTATCCTTTGCTACCACTGGGTTTAGAAAATTCAGCAAGTCTCTTGGAAATTATATGCTGTATATTCATTTCTATATAAAAACCCTTTTTAAAAAATCCAAAACTCCACCTTGAATATGGCATGATGTGTATTAAATTGAAAAATAGTAGTTCATCACCCCAGAGGAATTACAACAGTGAGTGAACAGCCAGCACTTTGAGGCCAGAGTGAGTTGGAGAGGTGAGGATATGGTATCACCAGCTCTTAATTTGAGTGCTGGCAAGTTGTCAAAGTGCACTTGGCATGGCACAGGCTCTGGCTGAGAGGGTAAAATAAGCTCTTACAAACCCCTTCCACCCGCCTTCTCTCACTCCCTCTCTCTCTCTCGATCCTGCCCTCTCTCTCTCTCTCTCTCTCTCCGTCTTCAGGAATAGCCACTAGCAGTGCGCTGAGGAAGCAGGAGCGCCAGTTCTGATGATGCACCGCATGTGACTGCTGCTGGAATGTGGCACAGGGGCACAAGCATGCGTGTGTATGTGTGACCAGCCGCAGTATGCACTACGTGAGTGTGACGTGAGGGCCACGAGGAGACCCCGAGCAGGACAGTGTGAGTCTCCTGCCCTCTACTGCTATTACTGGCTGTGCTTTCTAATATTAACCTCCCATCCCTGACATGCCATGGTGTGTGAGGGTGTATGTGTGTGTTATATTTAGGGTACTTTTTCCACTATGCATTAGAACACACTGTCAGGAGGAGAGATCCGAGACGGGGGCTGTGTTATGCACGAGCTATGTAACACTCACATACTCACATTATAACCCGCGCATGATTGTAATAATATCACACTCTTCTTAGCACGTGTATACGTGATGAACTGACTCAGATTAGGTCAGAGCAGGTGAATGCTTAGTTCTTAATCACAGTCAGCTGATTTTTAAAACTAGAATATGAGAACTCAGAACTTATATTTAAGCATTCGTAGAATAGTAAAATATAGACAAAATAAAATATTATATAAAACACAAGGAATACTAAAGTAGTTTCTGTTACAATTTTGCTTATTTTCCTATAACAGCATGTCATAAAGTGTTTTTTTATTTTCCAATACCACAAAATTCACTTTTATTAATTAACACATGCTTTTTATCCAGTTGTTTCTACATTTAATGTTGTGCAACATCATGACAGTGAGACAAGTACCTGTAATCACTTATGTGTCGTTCATTCATCAGCATGTCTTCTAAAGTTAATAAGACAAAAATGCAGCTTATTTTGTCACGCTGAGAAATCAGAAAGTGCAAACACCCCTGTCCTGAAGACTTTCCTGTGGTTGAAAACTTACTGACACTGGAGACTCTGTTCATGCATATTTCATAAGTATGTCCATACAGAAATCATCATTATTATACATTTTGCTTTGTTAAAAACAAAAAACACAAATTTATAAAATATGTTTATTAGCCTTAGATTACATGGAATCTTCTGGGTCAGATTGGATCAAGTTTCCCTTAAATGCTAAAAAATGCTTCTGAATATTGGCACATAAATACTCAATTCAATTCAATTTCATTTGTACAGCACCTTTAACAATGGACATTGTCACAAAGCAGCTTTACAAAAATTAAAATTAAAATAATGGAACATAGCATTCCAACATTATAATGGGACATATATTCCATATAATAATACAACTATAAAAATTTAGACTCTATTGGACAATTTAATGTCAATGTAATGTCCTGCAAATAGTTAAACATGAGGGATGAACCTGGGTCAGATCAGTTCTATGAGTAGCACAGTGTGAACACTGTAATACAATAACTCTATTTATGTCTCTCTCTCTCTCTCTCTCTCTCTCTCTTTCTCTCTCTCTCTCTCTCTCTCTATCTCTCTCTCGCTCTCTCACTTATGTTCCTTAGTTTCTTTCACTATTAAAATATTATAAATAAATATTTGAAAGAAAATGTTCTTTCATTCCAGTACCCCAAATTGCCCCTTTCCTTTTACTGTATATCACACACTACAGAACTAATCAGATAATATTCATAGTTCTTTTTTTCAGAATATTACATAAAATGAAGAGTTTGATATTGTACTATAACGGGAAAAAATTCACTGATGCAGTGCTAGCTTTTTTTTTTTTGCTAAACAACTAAGATATTTATTTGTTGATTTAATGGTAACTTAGTGGCGGCTATATTTATCCTCATTGGGGAATTTAGTCAATTTGTTGAGCTGCATAACACATGATAATAATAGGAGGGGTTTGTGCGTTTCTCCATATTTTTGTATTTCAAACATACTGGGTGAGCGTGAATGAGTCGAACCTTCTGCTCACAACGTCTGTCTTTTTATACTCTGATGTGGGTTTTAGCTATTGTGCTGATAGTATGGTGAATAAAATTAGATAAAATACACAGGAAACACAGATTGGGGAAAACATCGCTAAGTATTATGTTAGACGACTGAGACAGAGATGGATGCAAAAGCAGGTTTGGTATTTTATTAATAAACACAGGCAAACAGTTCCAAATCGTAAAGCAGACTCTTGAATCAGGTACAAGCTTAAGGTCGGGCAATTAGTAACCAGAACAATGTGGATGAATCCAAAAAATGTGACAAAAAGGCATGATCAAAACCAGAATATCATGACAAGTATACAAGGCTTGGTAAGTATGGTACAAACACAGTGAGCCTAACTTTGTGAAGAATCATTGTAAGAGTTTGTGTTTATATAAGATATGTGGGTGATTGGGAACAGGTGTGCATGGTTAGAAATCAGGTAAGTGTGAGCTTGTCAGTGAAGTGTTGAGCTGGAAATTGTAGTCAGTGGCGGCCATATTTGTAGGCCATGGTGTGTTCTGGGAAGTGGATCGTTAGCTTGATTGTGGAGCTGGGGTGACAGAGTGGACCTGGGTGGAAGCGTCCACTTCCACTACGAAGGGTTTCGATGGGTCTGGGTGGCGAAGGATAGGAACGGTAGTAAATGTCACTTTGATCTTTTTGAAGGCTACACCATCTGCTGTGTTCCATGCAGTCGCTTGGGTCCCTTCTTTAGGACAGATGTAAGTGGGTTGGCAATAGAGCTAAATCCCCAAATGAACCTTCAGTAAAAGCTGGCGAACCCTATGAATCTTTGGAGCTTATTGACTGTCTTGGGTGTGGGCTATTCTGTGACTGTCGCCACCTTTGCCTTGTCCATAGCCACTAACTTGAGGCCTATGATGTACCCAAGGAAAGAGATGTTGGACACATGGAACTTGCACTTCTCTGCTTTTACATAGCTTTGCCAGGAGGAATTACAAGACTTGCTTAATATGCTGAACATGGACTTCTAAAGAGGGTGAATAGATTAGGATATTGTTTATATATGCAATGACAAATTTGCCCAGCATCTCCCTTAGCACATCATTAATGAGATGCTGGAACACTGAGGAGGCGCAGGAGAGCCAATATGGCATGACCCAGTACTCAAAGTGGCCAGAGGTGGTACAAAATGCCGTCTTCCACTCATTGCCCTCTGTGATGCCGGATTCAGGGCTAGCTGTTGCCCAGTGAACTTGACGGTTGCTTGAGGTGATCCAGATGGATGGCTAAGCCAATCATGGAGTCTAGGGACACTTTGTCGTCTCAGTAGGACAGCTCTGTGACAGGACAATGAAAGGTGGCTTTGGTGTAATAGATGGAAGCCACATTCTGATAATAGCACCAGAGGAGTATCCTTGAAACTATTACAATCAGTAAGCATGTCATTAAATTTTTCTGTAAGCAGCTGTGTATGGCAAAGGTCTTTTCTGGGATGTATGTGTTGGCTATCCAGGGAGCATGCATGATGCAAAGCAACTACGACAGTAACATTTATGTGAGGTCCTAAGTGACAGGGAATTTCTAAGGCAAAACAAAGTAACCATCTCTGGCTGTGATGTTAGGCATTACCTGACCAGTGGCCCAGTTTACACCATGCAGAATTGACTAATGAAGCCCTTTTCAGACACTGGTAGATTGGCCCCTGAAGTGCATGGTTGGTTGTGATGCTGTATTTTGGGAGAATAAAAGGACAATGGAGATGCTTCCTAAAAAGAAAAAACTGCAAGCAGGAGCTGAGCAAGAAAATTGTGCTGTCCTGCTATTTGCTGCATAACATTTGTGAGGAACATGGCGATAATTTCACTGAGGAGCCCCCAGACAGGCATGTAAACATTCAGCATCCTGTTCAGGCATTATTTGAGCACAGTATACCAGAAGGGGCTGACATTAAAGCTGCATTAATTGAGCACTTTAAAAGAGGGGATGAGTGATCTTTAATTTTCTTACCATTGCAACAGTTTTATAACTTTACCTGTTCATAACATAAGTTGTATTATATGTTTCTCTGTTGATTAATCAAACTGAGATGTCTATTCAGAATATCAGTTTATTTTGAAAAACAATAAATATAGTAAAATACACACAATCCAACAGTTCCAAAAATGTAAAAGTGCAGAGTACAGTGCAGTAAATATACGCAATCTCAAACTTTTCAATAATAAAAACACTTTATACACTTTAGTGCTGTTTTTTTTTTTCACTTTTGTGCAGTTAATTTACAATCACTTGTGGGATCGAGCCTTCATCACCGCCACCATGTGCCCCAGGAGCCCAAGCACTTGTGTCTGCTTCCATTTTCTGCAGCAAGGCTTTATTCATGTCCTTGCTGTGCTGCAAGAACCTCTCATCTACCCTCTCCAGATATTGGAGCAGCTCCAGATTTTTTGTCTTGCTTCCTTTTCCTGTATACAAGGACAAAAACAATTAACAAAGATCTTCATTGTGTAGTCATGCCATTGCAAAAATGTTTTCTACAGGGAATAAAGAGTAATAAATTATAAATAGTGCAAAATACTGGTCAAATATTGTCTGCGGCAGGTATACACTACCATGTGTTATATTTGTGTACCATACTATATGCTATATCACTACACTTCACCTTATAAAATAGATCATATCCTATACTATATCATCAAGTACCATATTATATTATACTAAACTGTGTAAATGTTACATTGACTTGCTTTATATTCTACATCATACTTTTATTACATCTCTTTATTAATTCAGCCAAATTTAGCTTTAACTAGTTAGGCATTTTTGAATGAAATTATTTATCAAAGCAATTTCAATTGATGTTGATTAAGGTGCTATTCTGTCTCACACATTTTGACTATTGGATAAATTAGATTTTTTTTTCATTTGCTAGTATTTCTGGTGGCACGGTGGTGCAGTGAAAGTCCTGGGTTCGATCCCCGGGTCACCCAGAGTGCCTTTCTGTGCAGAGTTTGCATGTTCTCCCCGTGCATGCGTGGGTTTCCTCCGGGTGCTCCGGTTTCCTCCCAC
>JAQQZU010000019.1:5850852-5872211 GCA_030068025.1 Parauchenoglanis punctatus | reverse complement strand
CTCTCTCTCTCTCTCTCACACACACACACACACACACACACACACACACACACACACACACACACACACACACACATTACATTTGAGGAGATAGTATAAGCAAATATATATCAATATTTTTAAAAGGTGCATTTATTTTTGGATCTTGTCATGCCTCTTATGTCTTATGGTTATCAGGCTGAATTTATTTATGCAGTACATATCCACATAAGGACAGAAAAGGAAGCGCAAACAGACACACAGTGTCCTAGACCCTGTCTCTGATTCATTATATTAATTTAACATCATAAAACATAACTCTGCCCTCCCCCAGTTTGCTGTGTAGAATTAAAGAATGAAAGTTTATAGCATTTGTCCTTCTATACTGGGTTTCTGTTGCAAGGACAAATGATAAAAACCAGATCAAATGATTTTAATGTATCATGTACAAATAAAGTTCAAAAATGCTAATATTTTTCAAAAAGTGCATTTTTTCCCCTTAATTATAATAAGATCATATCTTTCTTCACTATAAGAGACAGTAAGTGTCTACTGAAAGCAGTAGAGATGATAACTCATTCAAGTCAACACTACACCACCCAGGTGTAAAAAAAAATAAATAAAAAAAAAAGATGTGCAAAGGGGATATTTGGATACATTTCAATTTCAGATGTCAGTCTCTCAAACAGTTAAAGACTACATTGTCTCAGTTTTGTACTTATACACCATCGTTACCATGTCAGTAACATTTCGGTTCTCCATTTTTGCTTACTCACAAAATAAAAACAAATTTCTTGGTAAACAGGCCATTCTTTTGGACACCTCCTTTTTCTCATTACGAATAAACACGAGTCACGAAGTCACATAACGTCCAAGCGCATGGCGAGTGGAGCCTCCAGCGCCAAAAATAGCCTCAGTCAAAAACAGCGGAGACACCCTATCACCTTACACCTGTGAAAAGAGGAAAAAAAGGTGGGAGGGAGGGAGGGACAAAGGGAGTAGAGTTAGCATGTCCTGTCGTTTAAGGGTTTCATTATGTGCTGAATGCGTCACTGCCAGGAGAACATGAGGAGAAAAAGGGAAAAAAGAAAGGAAGAGTGTGAGGGAGTAGTTGGCAGGAAACTGTTACCAGAGGGGATTAGTGGGGTTCAACATATAAGTTGTTTGTGTGTGCGTGGAAAGTGAGAGTGAGTAACTCGGTAAGGATTATGTAAAAAGGTGTTCTCTATGTCTCTAAGTTTCCTTTCCTCCCTTTCCTCTGTCTCCTTTCCCGTTCTTTCGTATTTTAATTCAGTTTTATAAAGCAGCTTTATAGTCTTGGCCAGGGTTAAATTTGGCAGGAAGGCAACAGGAGCAGAGATCCAGCATCTTGGTTTATGTGAAGCTCTGGATCTATAATTGGAATTATGCAGTTTTTAATACTGTCTTTAATCCATTGGAACTATTTGATGTGATCATTTGTGCAGACAGACCAGTACTAGAGAAGCCACTCACTAGCTACAGTAATGTCCTCAACCCGTCTTTTCTGCTGTTATAATTATTATATTGTTATCATTTGAGTCCCTGATGATGTATTTTGTCACTGCATGTTTACAACTATGATTCATTTCATTTTGCAAATTTTCACACACTTGGATATTTTAGAGCATTTGAACGTGTTACATAAATTGCATCCATAAAAGGATGCGTTGATCTTTAAGTTGCTGAAATATTCTATCTTCTATCTATCTAAGGTGGTAACATGACACAAATTCTTTACTCAGGTAAAAGTGCTTGTACTCACGTAAATAAATCCTCTGGTAAAAGCTGAAGTGGAAGAGTACAAACTGGACTTTACATTTTCTTAATGCGTGAATGTGAAAATCCAAGAAAGATTCACAGAAGGAAAGGAAAGGATGTCTCCCCCAAATCACACACTGATTTGAGTTACTGATATTACTGAGTTACTGATGTTACGGAAATTAGCTAACCTTTCATCAAGGAATGTAGGAAGAAAACATTAGCTAAAGCTAACTTATTCCTAATCTCTCACATGTTAGCTAACAGGATAAAGCTATACTACAGACTATAGCTAAAAGTATGTGGAAACCTGGCCATCACATCCACGTGTGCTCCCATTTCAAAACCATGGGCAGTATGGAGTTGGTCTGCTCTTTGCTGCTATAAAGGCCTAAACTTTTCTGGAAGGCTTTCCACTAGGTTTTGGAGCATGGCTGTGGGGATTTGTGCCCAAAAACAGTAAGTTCAGTACAAGGTGTTCAGTGGGGTTGCGATCAAGTGCAGGCCACTAGAGTTCTTCTACACCAACCTTAGCACTTGGGCCTCTTAGTTCCAGCAAATGAAATTGTAATGCCACAGTATAGCAAGACATCCCATACAATGGTGTACTTGCAACTTTGTGGCAAAGGTTTACAATAGACTCACATGTTGAGGTGTCCACATACTTTTGACAATATAGTGTCACTGTCACAATGCAAACTGTCATCATACATACAAAGTGTACATACATAGCAGTAGATAGATGAAAGTGACTTTACAAATATATCTTTATAGAGAAATGCATTGTGAAGAAAGTAGAGGCTGTTTTTTTTAAATGTAGTAAGTAAAGGATTAGGTTACGGAAAAACTGGAGTTAGAAAGGAAAGAACCAGACTTTCGTACAATAAGAAAGTAACTGTACTTTCCCACCTCTGGAAGTAAGCCAAAGCTTTCTGTCCCATGCAGTAGGTGGCTGGATGAAGAGCTAAGTAGCCAGCGTTGCACATTGCATAGTCAGATACAATTGTCACTACTGAGATTTCTAGCTAAAATCAAACACACAGTATTTACCACTTGGTCAAGGTTATAGCAAGGTGCAACATTGCCAAAGCACTGAAATAATTGCACATCAAAAATGTTATCTATACTATATTGATCAATTATTTTGAGGTAGATATTTTTGTCTGGAAATATAATTAAATTAAAAAGTAATAATAAAATAATAATAATAAAATTAATAAAAGTAAAAAATTTAAGATATGTTTTGAAACATTTATAATACTACTATTACTACTACTACTAGTAATAATAATAATAATTAGAGTTATTCCTATATAACACATTTCAATCTAAAGTAAAGCTTGTAAAGCTCAAAGTGCTTCACAAATAAATCAGTCAAATAAAAAAACAATATATGAGAGGTGGCAGAAAATAAAACATTAAAAAGTGACATATGAAACATGAATTATGGAGATAAATCATATCACATATCTTGTCATCATCTCTAATATTAACAATAGAAGCATTAATATTAAAATAGGAGTATGGCCATGACTAACATCACCGTCTTGTTTAAAAATCATTCTAAATGTATTGTTTGTGAGTTTGTTAGCGAAGATGAACCATATTGGGGGAAAAAAATGTATTGGTTTTCGCACTGTTCCAATTTTAGTCCAAATATAATAGGTTCACTTTGACACTAACAAGATATAATAGTAAAACAAAAGGACTTTGACATTAAAAAAACAGTTGTGTGTAGTCTGGCAGCTCTGGCACAGGCTCCTCTTTGTGCTTTCCCTCCCTGTGTATCACATGGCTTGAACCACTTCCTCATCCCGTGACATCATCACAAATGGCCCAATGCCCCTGATGCTGTCACTGATGCTGTCTACATGCCAGGCCTCTCTCCCTTTTTCTCTTCCTCTTTTTTTTCCACTCCCCCATTCCGGTGGGTCTGCACGTCTGCTCTTGCGCGGGACACACACACGCGGTGAGTGTGTGACGCAGCCGGGCTTGGTCAGGCTCCCATGGCCTGGTTCTCAGAGGCAGCGCTGACTGGACCCTTTGTCTCCACACTGAAGTTAAAAATAAAAGCTGAGGGTAGAGCCTGCGCCAGTATTAGTGATACGTTACACTGCTGTCTGGGGATTATAGACCCCTTTTTTTGCACAAACACTAATGCATATGGATACACACTCACACACGCACACACACACACACACACACATGAATAACACACATGCACATACTCTCCTCTCTGAGGAGCTGGAACCATGAACCCAAAATGAACTCAGATGGGAAAAAACTTCTCAGTTGCGCCGGCCCACAATGCTCTCTGGCTGAGACCCAGGCTGCATGTTCCACAAAACCACCACGTCTTGATGGAACACTTGTGTCATATTGCGTAAGACACACAGACTCACATACATACATGTGGAAAGTCCAGTTCTCCTCCAGTTCTCCTAGAGTGTGTATGATTGTATTCTGTTTAAGATCTATCAGGTTTTTTGTGTTGTGCTGTACAGCTCAGGTACAATTTCAGAATCTTTATGAGTCAATTTAAATACTTGTTGGGATAAATTTCACTGACAGCTAGACAACCTTCCCCTCTTAACGTTCCATCACCATTCAAGTCTTTACTTTATTTGCCTCTGCATGCTTATAGTTATAAGTGTTCTTATCCACTGATTATGAAATCACCACAGAATGAGCCGAATGAAATGACTTCATACTTTAAGCCTATTTTCTACATGTAGAGCTTTAATATCAGGGTTTCTTCAGCTTGTCGCTCAGGGAGAACCCTACAATCTTTGATATACAAAGCTCTCAGAGATGGCTTCCGTGTCAGAAAAAATTCAAAGTAGATCCATATTAAAAGGTCCCCCACCTGTGAGCTCATACACTCAGAACAGGAAGGAGTAACACTTTCCTCCAGCTTCCGTGTGAGATAGCAAAAGGTCATAAAGTTCTAATTCAAAAGCATAATTTGGAGGAAGCATGTTCTTGCCCCCAGTTGGTAGTTGGGGAGTGACCAAATTGGGAGAGAATGGGGTCAAAAAAAGTGTTAACCATTCAAATAACCCTTGAGGAACCTCTGTTGCAAAGAGTGTGGTTCGAGTTACTCCAGCATTGTTGAGATTTTTGAACACCTCAGTATCAGAAGGTTACAGGTCAAGCAAGACAAACTGTACATGGGAAATGATGAGCATTACACTAACAAGGTAGGTGTCTAATAAAGTAGCCTTTAAGAATGCACTCCATGCTGCTGTGCCTGATACATTCATTTCAGGGCAACACACTACTGCCCTGTCAGTATCACTGCTGAGAATGGGCCAATGTCATCTGGTCAGTGGTTTATCTGGTCTATGGTGGTCCATTTCCAGCAAAGGATAAGGTAGAGAGGTTGGATAACTTGTGCATAATGAAAGATAGATTATCTACCAACAATTTCTTACCTACAAAGTGCACTTTCAGTACATTAAACAAAAAAAAGCACCAAATGTATAGTTTTCTGAGTGACCACAGACAAAATTGTTCCATTGTAAGCTTCTCCCCTGTATTCCAAGCCCTCATTTGGCTCCAAAACACCATCATCATCACTAAAATGCACACCTTTCCCAATCCACACATCACCTCCTGCACCTGGACTGCTGCATTCCCCGAATTTCTTTCACCTTCAGTACTGCTCCAAGTCTGTCCTTCTTCATTACTGCTGCATTAGTTGTGCTGATCACGTGGCCCAAGAAGGAATTGGGAAGTTTGAATGATGGATTCCAAAGGCATTGCAACAGGAATTCCCTCCGTTCTAAGCCAACGGGTGCATCCCACACACACGCACAAACACTTAGAGATCCTCTACTGGCCTTCTGAGCCCAGCAGGCCTAGTATGGTATGAAGAGTGAGCCATTACATACACTCAGACACAAGGATAGTGATTTGTAGCCAGATACACATCTGTCTGATCTCGTTCCTCCTGATGCTTTTACTCCAGTGCTCTAGCGTCTGAATCAAACCCATTCCACAACTATCTCGCTCTCGTCCGATGAGGACATCGACTTGCGTTTCCAGATGATGCCGCAAACTACTATCAGATGTTACTAAGTCTAATGGCATGTTCTACGTTTCCTCCTTTAACCAGTGAATTCTGAGCATTGTAGTAGAATGAACGAATGGACTACCCACACATTACGATCACTTCTTGGACCTATCTTGTCCACTTGGATAGCATAAGATCATAAATACCCTATCATCTTATCATGTGTCCCATAAAGAGCTCCGTTACCTCACCATATTATATTTACCATACTATATTTACAGTTCATATAAGTCATTTAAAGTATAACATTAGTAATGGCATTAGAACAAGTCAGAAATTAAGTAGATCAGGTCAGATTTATTTTATACAGCACTCTGTTCTTATCTTTATTATTTCACAGTTGTCACAGTTGAGAAAAGCATGTTGTGTTCTCTGGTTTCTCTATAGCATGAAAAGCTATTTTTACTTTAACTTTAAGAGAAAGAAACAAAAGAAAAGTTGGTATCTAAATGTACACTAGTATTGTACACTAGTACAGCTGTATTTGTACCTGTATCTGTTCCAAATGTTTGTATCTGTACCTACCTAAAGTGGGCGTGGCCTAATTCAGAAACTAGAGGCTGGTGAGTGAATAACTGTTTATAGCTGTAATAATCTGTTATATGTTCTTTCACAGACATATCATAATATGAACTATAACTATAAATGGATGAAAAGTACATTGTACCTTTCTTTAGTACAGAAGTAAAAAAAAATTGCTAGTGTTGGCAAACTGCACTGATATTTATAACAGGTATAAGACACTTCAACATGCTGTTATGGGAAAATAACTTTGGGGTGGTAACTTATCTTAATAATAGCTGGTAAGAGGAATAAGGCTCATATGGCATAGTTTCAAGAGCAAATGTTTGACATTATAATAATGAGAAACATCCGCAGACATTTATCAAAGCTAATAACCAATACTAATTACGCGGAAGATATATGAAGATATCTGTCAGTGATTTAAAAAAAAATTTTTTTCACATAAATCTATTAAGTCTGAAAATTTAGCTTTTCTATAGTAGGAAAAAATTGAGAAATTTAACCAAATCAGTCATTAACTGTGTGACTGTGGTAGCTCAGTGGTTAAGACGTTGGACTAGTGCTCAGAAGGTCGTGAGTTCAAATCCCAGCACTGCCAAGCTGCCACTTAACCTGGAACCTTCATTGCTCACTATTTTGAGCAATGATAGTTATTTAAAAAAAATAAGATGTATGTAAGTCGCTCTGGATAAGGGCGTCTGCCAAATGACATAAATGTAAATGACTAACACCCAAGAAAAAACTTAGGTATTGATCCAGGGGGTATATTTAAGAGGCAGGAATCATGTTCATGGCATCAAAAATCAGTTTGGATCCAAGTTTGTTTAAAATTTAAAGGTGCATATGTCTCTAACGCGTAGGTGGGTTCAACATTTGAATGATTCCCACCCATGTTCATGAAGCTCCGCCCCCAGGATCTACAGAAGCCAGAGAATTGTCTATAAAATGACTGACAGTTGGTGAATCCAAACAAACACAAGAATTCTGGACTTATTAGAATTATTAGTGACTAAATACACTTTCGGTAAGGCCAAATCATAAAAATTGGCCTTTTCTTTTTTTATTCAATTCAGTTCAGTTTTATTTGTATAGCATGTTTAATAATGGACATTGTCACAAAGCAGTTTTACAGAAATATATAAATTCTGGATGAATTTTATGAATTTTAAACATATGAATTTATTAATTTATCCCTAATGAACAAGTCAGAGGCAAATGTGGCAAGGAAAAACTCCCTGAGACAACATGAGGAAGAACCCTCAAGAGGAGCCAGGCCCAAGGGAACCCATCCTCATCTGGGTGATGTTGAATAGCACAATTGTAAAGAATTTCCTTCTATAACTATGTGCTATATGGACAAAAAGGTCAAGTGTAGGCAGGAAATTCTCTATAATTTTAACACAAAGTCTATTTAGTTGACGTTATTAACTGTACACTGATGGAGAAGGCAAAACTGTTCATGGTAATTGCAGTCCTAAAGTTATCATGGCAACTGTAGGCCAAAGCCATCATAGCAAAATTTTATCGTGTTCTACTTATATTCCAGATTAATTGTACATTGCACCTTTAATTTAACTTGTGGGTAACATGGTCTTATATTAATGTGATTTTACAAATTGATTCATTAGTTTCAGATGTTGGAAATATCATTTTAGTAAAAAATGTAAAATTGCTCGTTTGAGCTGAATTCAGACCAAATGTAAGGGTTAAAAGGGCAAAAAGAGTCATATGAACAGACTGGACGTCAGTGTCCAAAAAAAAAAACCTCCCTAGTACATCCACACACATACACAGAGCACGAGTGAAGTGTAGCATCACACCATTGGGCTTTACAGATAATAGTGGACGTGCAGTTGGGGGGCAAACCTACTGTTACACACACACACACACACACACACACACACACACACACACACACACACAGTCATACTGCACAGCCCAGATCAGGCTCTCACAGCATGTCATTCCATCACACGCACCACACACACAAACACATACACACACAAACACACACACACAGCTGTTGGAACCCACTGCATTCCCATCATGAGATCTCTCACTCTCACATACACACACACACATTCCTCAATATAAAGTATATTCATTGTGGTTGTGATAATTTGATGTGCCTGTCATACCAAGTGAAACTAAGTGATAAATGAAACCAGTCACGGTGGTGACAGTTAAAATGTTGCACTGCGGGCTATAGTATTTCTTTTTTTCATTTCATTTTTGAGGTTTTAAACAGGAGGAAGTAGATATTTGGTGGTTGCACTAATAACGTTGTGAAATTACTTTTTTTTTTAAATGAATGTCTATAACAGTGTGTCCACAAAAAAGGAAAACTAAGTTCTTAACTATCCTTAATGGGGATAAAATGTCATATTTTCCTCTCGTGTCCCCATGATGATAGGAATATCTGATAGGTTTGATCGTGTGGGGACATAAACATGACATCAGTTACAAAAAATGCAGCTTTTATTTACCAAATTAACAGAGCCCAAAAAGCTTCCTTTTGGTTACTGAGGTTATGGTTAGGGCTTCCTGTCCTGGGAATACACCCTGGATGTCCATCGCAGGGCACCATGTACACACAATTAGGGGCAATTTATCTTAGCCAATAACCCCTACTGGCATGTTTTTGGGAACTGGGAGGAAACCAGAAAACCTTGAGGAAACTCATGAGGAAAAGAAACATTCAAACACAAAATAATGATAAAACATACAGACAGCCTGGATGGAAAAACATTTGTGTGTGTGTGTGTGTGTGTGTGTTTGTATGTTAAACTAACCCAGATGTCTGAGAGCATCCAATTCATTCGGCTCAGTGGCATTGCGCCGTCGCTGGCAACTAACCATAATCTCATTATAGTTCTATTTATCCATGTCATTGGTATATGTGTGCATAACTGTAGCATTCAAAATCACTAAGCCTCTCACAAACATGCAGTCGCACACTGGGAAACACACACTGGCTCCCAGCAGTGTTATAATGAGAACGCTGGGTTGAGGCATATGGCCGTGATTCAAATGAGACTGATGACTTAAAAGCATTTTACTCATATTTTCATTTCTGACTAATACTGCTGACCTAGGGCCTTGACAGACGGCTGTGTGTGTGTGTGTGTGTGTGTGTGTGTGTGTGTGTTTGAAATTAACTTCCAGTCATTTAAATGGTTGAAAGGGTAAAAAAAAAAAACAGTGAATAAACATGTTTTTTTCCACAATGTTCTTTTTCCTAAAGTCCCTAATTTTATTCCCATCTGTCTTTATGTATCCTTCACTTCATGTTAAAAGAAAAACTGATAAAGATAAACAAGTTAAAGCTAACTTATAATCATATTAAATAGTCAGTTAGAGATTAATTATTGAAATATTGTGCACTACTGAAGGGTAGTTTGATTGTAAATTGTTTGTTCACTAAAGATAAGTTCACTGAACTATATGTTTTATACAACAGCAACAACAACAACACCACCAAAATAAATGAATAAATAAATAGATGGATAAATAAATAAATAAATAAATAAATGAATGAATGAATGAATGAATCCACAAGCAGCAATCTATGGGGTCCAAGCACTTTTCGCAAATAGCACCCCCAGTAGCCAGGTCTTGCCAAATTACATAAAACAGTAAAGGTTGTAGAGATGTTTTGTGACAATATCTCAATGCTAATTGTGTAACTTGCCTACTGAAAGCTGATTGGCTGAAGTAACCCAATAATAATTAAATACTGTAGACTGTATATAATGGTGATGGTGACCATCACTTTGTTTGTATGTTTGTGTGTGTGTGTGTGTGTGTGTGTGATAGAGAGAGATAGAGAGAGAGAGAGAGAGAGAGAGAGAGAGTGTATGTGCAGGTTTTTACATCTTGATGTCCCATCAAGAATAGGAATATTTGACATTTTTGACCATGTGGGGACATTTGGCTAGTCCTTACAAGGAAAACTTCCTGTATCCAAAAATTTTTATTTCAAAAGCTAAAAGAGCCAAAATGTTTTATTTTGGTTGGTAAAGTTAAGGATTGGTTTAGGTTTAGGTATAGCAGTAATTAGCTATACGACTAATTATTAATGGAAGGTCCTCACAAGGATAGTAAGACAAAGCTGTGTGTGTATGTGTTGAGAGAAAGAAAAAGAGATAGAGGGAGAGAGTGAATGAGTGAGAGAGAATTGGGGGAGAACATGCCTCATGACACACATATAGCCACTCACCTCTGCGTAAGAGCCTGTCAAAACCCATCATCTCACTTCCACTCCTCAAAGATAGATAGAGATAGATAGAGAGAGAGAGAGAGAGAGAGAGAGAGAGAGAGACCCATTCTTGTGTTTACAACTAATATATCTAAAATATATATCAAAGTGACAGCAACAGGCCATAAAAAATTTGTCTTCTGTTTGTGTTATTGAACATACTCTCATTTCCAGCAATGCTACACTTTCCTTTCCATTAAAACTGGAATGTGTCACATATCAAGATAACGAACCATATATGAAAGCTTGAGCCTGAAAATGGAGAGGCTGCAGGGAGGAGAGCTGTGCTCTCCATTAATTAGCGTAATAGGAAATTTCTCAGCGCTGCTAGGTTCGCCAGATGATTAAGAGCAGAGATGGTTGGGAGAAAAAAACGAGACAGAGTCTGTTCTTTTATTAAAGCTCTGGGGGTTCGGAGGTCTGACCCCATAGCTACAGGGGCATCTAACCCAGCGGTTGGCTTCACTTTCCCTTATCACACGCACCCAGACACTAAGTGGTCTGTGTTGCACAGGTATATACACAGATCTTTGAGCTATATTCATTAAATTCAAGGAAGTTCATCAGCGGTGAGTAGGTGTGATAGAATGGCCTGGCAGCATTAATGTGGTGAGGACACAGGGTCATCAGAAACAGGAAGTGAGGAAAACAGTAGTGACATCGTGAAACTAATTTGATTACAGGCCAGACAGGCGATATATGGACAGGAGGATCTTGAAGTTAGGATTTTTTTTTTTTGTAAACCACTCAAATTGGATAAACAGTATAATAAACATATCTCTGAATATTATAATTTCAGTTATAATTTGAAAAATATTCAGTTAACATCACACATCAAACACCATCTATGTATTTTTTAGAGGATTAATATGGAAGAAAGACTGGGTTTTTTTGGTTTAAAAAAAAGCAGGTGGCATAAATGAGAGGGAATTTAATAATGCTACATTTAGCTAGCTAGCAACCTATAAGCTAATAGAATGAGAGGTCAACCAGCTGACATAAGCTAACATCAGTAGACTGCAAAACTGTACACAAGTAACCTAAATGACACAATTTAACTAGTGTGGTAAAGGAATTCATAGTAGCTTACAGTTAACTAACTTAGCTAGCTAACGCAATAAGCTAGCTTGCTAAATGACAAATGTGGAGAAATGATGTGCTCCATTGTAGGGATGTTTGAAGTATACATTTTTTACATTCTTTCATTGTTTACATTTTTTTTGTTCTACATTTGCTCATTCATGCAATCATGTTAACATTAAATATCAGAATGGGTAAGAAAAATGTGATCTCAGTGCCTTACTGGGGTGGTCTGGGAATTTCAAAAATGTCCTGATGTCCTGGGATTTCCATGTATAAAGAGTTTACGCAGAATTGTGAGAAAAATGAATAACATCCAGTGAGCGGCAGTTCAGTGTGTGTGAATGCTTTGTTGAGGAGAGAGCTCAGAGGAGAATGGCCAGACTGGTTTGACCAATAGCACACTATACAACTGTGTGAACAGTGAGCTGAACAGCAACACAGAATGCATAACATGTTGAACCTTGATGCAGATGGATTACAACAGCAGAAGGCCACATCAGGTTCCCCTCATGTCAGCCAAAAAAAAAAAAAAACAGGAATCTGAACCTACAGTGGGAACAGGCTCACCAAAACTGGACCAGTGGAGATTGGAAAAGACCAGGCCAGGGGGTACAGGTGTGCAAAGTGTACATCTTTGATTGTTTTATTACAATTAGTGATGTGTAATTTTAAGAAGTCTCTTACCCACCAAACTGTGACTTTCTTTGAAGTGGTCAGTAGAGAAATACAATTTTATGATTTTTTGGTATGTTTCGCATAGCTTAGGATCATGGCTTCCCATTCTTATCATGGTTCCCATGGTTCCCAGGATGTGCTTATGTTTGTTTTTTCTTTCTGTTCTGGTCCTGTCCCTGACACATCCTGGCATTGGTCTGTTGCCTGATGGTGTTCACCTGTTATGTGTTTTGTTCTGATTATTTAGTCTGTTTATACAATGCTGTGCCAATGTCTCACTGAAGCATTTAAGTTATTTTAAATTTGTTTCCTGAGTTCTGTGTTTCTTTGTACATCCTGGTTTTGACCATTTTTTTTAATTCTGTTTTATGAACTACCCTGTACTAAGACAGCATACTTGTGTTCTGATCAGACTCTGATTACAATTCTTGGATTTGCCCCAACAAAAACAACACTGAGTGTATGCACACTCTACATTACACATAGAATAGGGAAATCATAAAATACAGATGGCAGATTAAGAGCCATTCACTCTTATTCCCTTATATACTATTCGTCGTATTGTCATCTTGTAATATACAATGCCTGGTCAAATCATTTGGCTTTACACTTGCTCAGTGGGCTGACACTTTCTTTATCCCAAGCAACTTAAAGCTGAGACTGAACACAATTAAGACGTTGTTGATTAAGGGTATTGTTCAAGAGCCCAGCAGTGGCAGGTAGAGGGATTTGAATTCCCAACCAATAAGCCAACTCCTAAACCACTGATCTAGCCTAGCCATTCTTTATTACAGATTTCTATTAATTAACACTAGTAAGTAGACACATCCACGTCTTGCACGGACATCACTATTTGTCATCTCACCACGTTAGCAGGGTGGTGACGCCACAGCTGCCAATGATGCAAGCAATCCGACGCATGTGCCTTCATCAGCACTCATCCTATCATCCCTCTCTTCCGCTCTGCTTTCCACGCAACCATACTTTCCAGAAGCAAATCCCTTCCTACCAGGTGTCCACCTTTAGTCTGAGTGCATTAGAAAAGACTCTTAAGTAAGCCTTGTGCAGGCGTGCGCACATATGTGTGACGTACAAAGGGATAGAGGATCTTAGGATCTTAGGGTAGTCCTGGCTAAACTAGTTAAACATTTCCGGCTTCCCTCCATTCCCCACCCTGTTGTCTCTTGGCTTTCCCCTGACTAAGTTGAGTGGGCCACAATACAAATAGACAGAGGACTATTTGTGGGAGGACTCTCTGCGTCTGTGAAGACTGCTAAGAGGCTTACTGGGGTAGCCTGACCTAATGAGATCACTTTGTGGACAGCAAATTTGTTTATATATATATATATGTGTGTGTGTAAATCTGCATGTCACCTGTTGGCTTTTGGCGCTAAGCTGATGTCGGAAAGTGTGTTTTGTTTCTTGATTTGCTTGCATTCATCCTTGAAGGAATTCCCTCAGCTAAACCAGAGCTAATCCTAATCCCACTGCTACGTCAGCACAGGAAGTGCCCCGTATCACCGCTCGCACGTCACTGCCATATTGGGATGACTACTTTTTTCCTCCTGCTGGCCTAGCAATGTGATTCCATCAGCTTGTCAGCACATAGACTCCTGAAACACACTTTAACAAACCCTCATTATATTTATAAGGACATATTTATGCACTCATAGATTGTCAGCTTTGAAATTTACTCCTATGACCACCAAAACACTTTGAACGATGATAAAAGTGGCACTTGACCTAATTTGGATTGAAAATTTTACATAAAAGTGGGTTACACAACATTCCAGCATTCCAGGCCTTTCCCCCTCTGTACAGTTGTGGTCTGTTTGCACGTCAACTCAATCCATTTCTCCCAGCACATTGGTCACGCTAGGGGTAGAATGAATCGTTGTGACTATCTGAGCTTCTCTGGGCATAAACACACGCGCACGCACACACACACAAATTCACACAAGACATTCTCTGAAACTTTGCATAAGTGCATGCTGACTATCCTGCATTTGGTCACACTGTTGTCATCAGAGCCAAATTACCAATCATACAACAACAAGAATGATAGCATCTAATCAACAATCTCTCTTTCTTGCTCTGTCATCCATATACATTATACTCTTCTTTTTTTGCTCTCTCTATCCCTTCATTTTAGTTTCAGTGCTTCTTTTCTCTTTCAAAGCAATCATGCATTCACATTTGTTCCCTGTTTACTTTTAAAAGTTGCTTGAGACACTTTCTTCTACTTTTGAGGACTTTGTTGGACTTTTTTTTGTTATGCCCTGGTTCTTTCCTTGGAGTGTGTGTGTGTGTGTGTGTGTGTGTGTGTGTGTGTGTGTGTGTGTGTGTGTGTGTGCACTGTTCCTTGTGCACTCAGCTAGATCAGAGTGCCTGCATCCAGGGAACAGCAAATACAAAATCTATATTGCATATTGACGTTACCGCCGTGATGATAGCATGATCTGGACAAGAAATGCAAACAGGCCCCAGATGGAACAGAAGTCTTCCTCTAAATTTCTCTCACAAAAACATTTTTAATGTTTTGCTAAAATATATGTTTTTTATTATTTTTTCTTAATGCTTAACTGTTTGTTTTTTTTTTGTTTTTTTATGCAGCATCAGTGCTTTGTTTTCTTTTTTTCTTTTTTCTTTTTTACCAGTTCTAATAACGTCATGTAAAAATATGTTAAGGTGTTCAATTTTCCATTACAGCAGCTCTGATATTTGCTGTGTAGTGGCAGCTGTAATTTAAATAATCTCATTTGTATTAATGTGTTCATGTTAATACGGTATCGTTTCTATAGTTACAGTTGATTCAGAAGGACCTGTATGATGGACGCACCACATAATTTAACTGTAATGATAAACAGATTTGTAAAGGTCAGTAGTTTTTCCATCACAGGAAAGTCTTCAGGTCAGAGAACTTTGTATTTTCTGGTGAACACGTGATACCAGGAAGTAACTTGTTTCATGAACTTTCCATAACATTAAATGGAGCAATAATTGCATAAAAGGTATGGAGTGTCATTCCTGAATTAATAAGAATTGAAAATTGCTGGGGTAGAAGAGGAATAAAACACTTTGTGGCATACTGGTATGGACAAATAATCAAATATGGGGTAGTAATGTATAACATCATCATGTTGTTTATCATTTTCGAATACAGCACACCCGGTTGTGTTTCATTCCTTACATTATTAATTGCTTGACAGATTCTATACATATAGGCTTTAGAGAAAGTTTCTCAGTTCTGTAACATGAGTTATTGTTGTATGGCTCTACCTGACACACCAACCTCTTGGTCCTTGTGCTCCTGGTTATTGTCAAGAACAGGCACCACAGAGCATTGGTGCCCTCGTAAAAATAGAATTTGGACTTTACAGCATTATAAGAAACAAAATAACATCATATTAGCGTGCAGCACACATCAGTCCCAGGGCTACCCGACTCAATGTGCACGGCACGTCACTTCCGCTAACATTTGGCGAACATTTCTTATCTGCTCAGGCTGGCATTTGGTAAAGGTCATGTGAGAACACAGGCTGCAAACTGCAAACTCAAACCATTTCTCCACTCCCTGGTTTTGTGTCTGCTTTACTGGGTGAACAATTCCTGTACCAACAATTTGGCAGCATGGACAATGTAAACGCCTATGTTTGAGTCTCAGTGGTACAAAGAGTGCTTGCTAAAATATTTTTGCTTCCATCTTCTAATTGATAAGATAGTTAGAGAGATAGACAGAGAGATAGATAGATAGATCAGATGAGACATGTGAAGCCAACCTCAAGCATTGTCAAAGAGCAACATAACACACTGGAAGGAAATTGCTATCAACCCTCTTCTACATACATTAGCTCACAGTCTCGTATGATTGGCTAGCTTTGCTCTGATTGACAAGAGATTAGGCCAGCCTTCCCACTCAGAGAGCACGGCCAATTTTGCTCTCTTAACTCCTGGGTATGGATGACTGTGGCATCGTTGGGACATGAAATCTCCTGACAATATGGTAAAAGCACTTCTGCTGCTTATTTGTCACCTGAATTGTTGCCGAGTGTCTTGCCAATGAGATTTGGTGTCATCTCCTTGCACTGCAAAAACAAAATGTAATTTGAGTCTGGCTAGCTTCATTGTTTTCTCTTGATATGTTTAACCTTGAGGTGAGATGAAGAACTTTACAATGTAATTGATTCTGCTTGGTTTCGTCAGTGGCCCCAGAGACGTGGTTTCCTGATTCTGAAAAGAGCATCTGTTATTTAGTGCATGCTAATTAATCCGCCTAGCCAGATCGTATGTAGTGCACCAGGTGGTGTCATTCAGAATAAGTATCACATGCTATAGATACAAATCCTTTCAATGGGATTTGGGTTTTTTTTTTGTTTGTTTTTCCTGGTTGCTGAACCTTCATGGCAGACAGACAACTAAAAATAAATATCATAAATATAAATATGAAATATGTCCCAGATGCCCAGGCTACTGATTTGTCCATCCCTGCTACTTGAGGTCCCTAAAGCCAATAAACTGTGAACATGTCTATGAAAAAGTCTGACCCTATAGAGATGTTTTTTAATGTTCTAAATCTGATTCCACTGAAAAATCGGTAGTGTGTAGTAGGCTGTAGTCCTGCGTTTAACACATAAATTATGTTTTTCCGAGGCATCTGGCTGAGCTTTTATCGATCTGGCTGTTTTTGTGTGTAGGGTGTGTGTGTGTGTGTGTGTGTGTGTGTGTGTGTGTGTGTGTGTGTGTGTGTGATTGAGGGGTCTCACTAGCTCCATTCAGAGAGTGGGTCTTTGTGAATATGACTCATAATTCTGACGACAAGAGTCTTTCCAGCGGAAAAAAAATGACACAATGAAAAACAAAAAGAACAGAGCACCCCTCTTTTCTTTCTGTTCCTCGTACACACATACACACACACACACACACAGACACACACAGACGCAGAGTACAAAGTACAAATTCACACATACGCACATGGACTTATACACTGGTCTGTGCACATCCTCCCACTACTTTATTCAATCTGAAAAACACTGCTGACTCGATTGGAACATATAACATCACTTGTAGGCTATAAAGTGGACTATATCGTGTTTGTTATTTGCGTTCTTCTGTATATTCCACAGAGAAATATTTCCATGTTCTGACTAGCTAATAGCATTACTTATTCATGGCTTTGGCAGTTTTAATCAGTTTTAAATTGAGTACTACTTCTCCCAGAGTGGACATCCACAAACATAGGCAACGATTTTAACTCCTACCAATAACTCATACATAATTATCCTGTGTGTGGAATGTGAAATTTCAGTTGATCACATTCTACTTACTGTATGATTATTGACTTTGTTGTTCTGCGAGCTGTCATGTGATCGGCAGGAAAACAGGAAGTAAGTGGCTGTAAATAATGACGTGTGTGTATGCATAAAATGGGTAATGTTCAAACTGGCATACTATGAATATTACTCATCCTAAACTCCCTCTCCAAAAAGTGCAAGTAGTACACAGCATACAGTACGCACAATACAAATATCTAAAGTATAATAAAAATTTTCTGACATAGGAAGTGCTCCAGAAGAGAAGGCTTTGCACTTGCCCTTTTCTCAAGCATTTTAGCATCTTATTAATCTCAAGAGGGAAAAAAGAGAAGCTGGTGAGGGAATAGCTGTTTATAGCAGCTGTAATGTAGGTGATTAAAAGGAACTAACATGTTTTGGGGACATTCCACATCATTCAATGGATATAATGTAGGACATGTTGTTGTTAATAAATAAAAATGATCAGAACATTGCAGTGGGATAAGAGGAATAAAACACTTCAGGAAACACTTCCATTCATTCCATCTTTTGTCTATACTGCTTATCTGTCAGAGACACAGGAAAGCTGGAGACAATCCCAGCTGACTTCGGGGTGACAAGCGGGGCACAACCTGGGCAGGTCGCTAATCTATCGCAGGGCTAACACAGAGACGAACAACCGTTCACACTCACACCTAAGGGCAATTTAGAGTAGCCAATAGACCTAATCTGCATGTCTTTGGACTGTGGGAGGAAACTGGAGTACATCCACACGGGCACGGGAAGAATTTATAAACTCCACACAGAAAGGCCCCAGTCAGTCAGCAGGTTCAAACCCAGAACCTTTTTGCTGTGAGGAGAGGAGACAGTGTTAACCACTGCACCACCGTGCGACCCCAGGAAACACTTCTATAGGAAAATAATCAACTTCAGGATAACATCACACCACCCCATTAATGATTCTTATCTTATAACAGCAAATTCTATCATGCTTAATTCATTCTTTATTTGTACTATCTAATTTTTCATGTCTCAACCGGATTTCTTGATACAGAACAGAAAATGAGCTGTTTACGTTGTTTGTGCCATTACTGTGTTCCAAAATGAATGCTAAAGCAATTTTGTTGGCCTTAAAAGGCATTGAAGCCTTTTTCCGTCACCTCATTTCATAGTTTTTGGCTTTAACCACCGAACTTGAACACATTTCTGAGTCACATAACTATGTAGCTATAATTCTGAGGGAACTGAATCCACAAGTGAATTCAACTGACGTGTAGTCACATGACTTTAGTTTTTTAACTAGTAATCCTCACATACACCATACTATGCTGAATCTCCTACTATATGCTTGAGCATTGTACAGTATGCAAATATGCCATTTCAAACACGGTCTAAGTGACATGCTTAAATAAATAATACTTATTTAATACTGGCAACCTGTGATAAACCCTCAAATGCTGCACTATCAACCTATTTTACAGTTTAATTGCTAATAACATAGTGTTAATACTATTACTTATAATAATCAGTAGTAGCATGAAAATAATATTGATTTGTCCGAGGATTATGGCCGTATGCAGATAAGCATATCAATAAAATCTGAAACGATCCAATAGAAACAATAGTGTAGTGTATTGAACTTAGAGTGTTTTCAGTCTGTTAGCTTGCTAGCTTTTCCTTTAGCAGGTCAAGGTAAATAATGGGAGATGTTGATTTTGAAAGTCTGAGAATTTTCTTTTAGGTCTTATTCACTTATTCCAATTCCAGAGTTAGCTATGACCTTTGACCTTTGCATTTGCATATGTCTGTTTCCTGTCTGGGGGAATGTCGCAAGGCAACGATTGAAAAGTCAGAGTGTAGGTGTGTCTGAGAAAACCCCACCCCCACACCACCCCCCACCCCGTTTGTGTGTGTGTGTGTGTGTGTGTGTGTTCCTCAAAGTTTCAAAAATGTCTTCATACAGATTGGGAGGTGTACATAATATTGATAAAGTGTTTGTGTGTATGTTTGTGTGTGTATGTTTGTGTGTGTGTGTGTGTGTGTGTGTGTGCATTTTTGGTTGCATGTACCCTTATTTGGATATGTTACAGAACTGTTCATCATCTGACCGCATTCATGTGATCAGTGCTGACATACCTGGGCAAAAGGGAAGTGGAGTTAGGTCATGAGTCTCTACTGACACAGACACACACCTACATATTTTCGGTCTCTGGACTGAAAAGAACTGAAATAGCTACCACTCATGTACACATACACATACGCTGACACACACAGACAGACACATACACAATCTGTAGGTTTGGACCTGCTTGTTTTGCTCCAACTTGGTGATTACATGAAATAAAATTCTTCACCTATTACAAAAATGTCTGCTCTATAATTGTCTGTAAATGTTATCATGAGTTTAAATGGAGAAAGAGAGGTGAATAGAGAATGCTTCGGTTCCTCAAACTGGAATAAACTTAGCACAGAGTAATGACCATAAGGAAACACATCCGTGTCTCTCGCTCTCTCTCTGACGTTCTCAGCCTCTCTTTCCTTTTTTCTTTTCCACAATGCCATGCATCATGAACACTTCTGTCATACTCTCATTGTCTGTCTATGAGTTTTTGAAAAAAAATGATGGAAAGATGTTTGTTGCAATGGTGCAGTTTGTGGGTGGATAGGATGGCAGCTGGTGACTCCACTGTACTTTTCATACAATGTGTGAGTGTGTGCGTATGACTGTGTGTGTGTGTGTGTGTGTGTGTGTGTGTGTGTGGATGAGGGGGTGGGTTATGCACAATGGAAAGTGAACTGTGTCCACGTGACGTTCGCGGTGTTTCCAACTTTCACAAACCGAGGAACTGGAACCAACGATGACGAGATCTAACGACATCCTCAACTCTCTCTCTCTCTCTCTCTCTCAGTCACATGACAGGATGATGACAGGCTTTGTCTGGGCGGAGACTGCTTTTTATGAATGAAACTCGTTGCTTACTCTGATTGAGATATTTCTGGGTGCATGCATGTGTGTTCAACCACAGCAGTTTCCTTCTCTTTTTTCCTGTGCTGATTCACCCTTCTGAATATAAAGCTCACCATGTGTTGTTTTTAACACTTTCCTTACCACAGGCAGAGGCAACAGAGGCCAGAGTAAGAGAAATAAAACTGTACACAGAGACATAAAGGCACATGTATATCCCCCTATCCCCCTAAAAAAATACACACACTCACTGTCTGAAGCTTCATTTACAGAGTTTGTCTGTATGTTCACTCAGCGTGTCTATCTGTGTGTTGATAAAGCAGCATCCTGTTTCCAGTGGGGGCTTGTGTAACAGCTAAAACAGTCCCCCATGACGACTGTGTCTGATTGTGTAAGGGGACGTCTTTGTACCTCTTGGAGAAAATGAGAAAACTACAGAAAGATCTCCATCTACCTGGTATTGAACTCTGCCTTTGAATGCGAGATAAACTTAAACTCTCTCTCCTCATGAGCACTGAGCCTGGCCATGTGTGTGTAGTGTGTGTGTGTGTAGTGTGTGTAGTGTGTGTGTGTGTTTTGGATAAACACACATGTTTTGGATAAAAACTGCAGCCTATATGTAAAATTAGTTAAAAAAAAAAAAAGCCAAAAGGATGTGTGTGTGTGTGTGTGTGTGTGTGTGTGTCTGTGTGTGTGTGTGTGTGTGTGTGTGTGTGAGAGAGAGTTGAG
>JAQQZU010000019.1:5749032-5759691 GCA_030068025.1 Parauchenoglanis punctatus | reverse complement strand
TGTCTGTAGAAGAACACAGTTTTATTTCAGTTAACCTGCTGCAATAAACACATAACCGCTACACACACACACACACAAAGCAAAGACTTACTGAGAATCTCGTCAATGTTCCCTGCATCCAGACTGGTGATCTCCCCTCGCCCTGGAGTATACAGCCCGGTTATCTGGAACAGTCGAACAAAAGACACATCATTACTTTCACGGTGAAATCCAAGCAGGATTAGGACAAAGATTTAGTCTGACTCAGCACTCAGTAGGAGTGTGTGTGTGTGTGTGTGTGTGTGTGTGTGTGTGTGTGGAGTTTCACCTTATAATGAGGTGCGGAACCACAAACACCAAGCTGAGTGGCGTGATTACTGCTTGGTCTGATGGTGAAGTGCGGTAAAGAGGTACTCAAACGCTACAAAGGACTTTTAATTGAATATGCAATTTGAGCTATTCAATATCTGATGCAAACAATGAAGACAAATTCACGTTAGAATATGTACGTGGCAGGGCGTTAACGCAACAGTATGACCAACCAATGACGTGCATTAAACGCACAGCTCATCCTTCCCAAAAACCAGTTCACTTTGTTTTTGTGTAAATACAGGACACTGCGCTTTGAAAGCACGTGATCGAGATCGTCTCTTGTACTTTCCAGCTCTGCTAGCATGCGCGCTCACCGCGCCTTTACAAGAAAACAAGGACGTTTTAAACACAATTGGCCTTGCATCTTCATTTTCACTCGATTACATGTTTAAATGTAACACAAGTGCTAGCATTAGCGTTATATTCCAGTTTCTGTCTCTGCAGTACTGCTCAGCTTACTTTCCACATCCTGATTCTGAACAGGACTGGCTCGAATGCCTACGCACTACAAACGACCACAGCACATCTGCAGTTCATGTGCGTAGTGCAGCGGGTGGCGAGGTTCCAAAAAGATGTGACGAGCAGTTTGTTAGCTAGCAGTAACCAGCTACGTAACGCAAATAAACCTGACGTTAGTGAACTAGCTACCTCTACCTACATACGACTGTCGTACAGTCTGAGCGGGTTGAGAATTTACTGCGCACTTTATGTTTATTTGAATCTCAACAATACCAAATATATTTGATGCAACTGAAATAAAAAGGATGTTCAGCTTACTTTAGAAATATATAAAGCTACATTATAATACTTTACCATACTGACGTACCACAAGTTGGTGGATGAAGTTTACTGGGAATTTGGGAAATGGAAATTTAACATACTTTTACTACATGCAAAGACCCATGGATCTAACATCATCTGATGCAAATTACTTATGAATATTTTGGGGGGGAAAAAAAAAAAGGTCATGCGGGCTCTTCGAGGTCACCTGCTCTATAACTGCGTTCTACCACACTTTCACTAACCGTCAATGAAAATATCCCGGCTGGTTGGTTTTTCCCCCTGCTGGTGGCACCCGAGCAGCAACTAACTGCCCTATGATGTCATCGCTGACCCAATGCCCTTTTATATAGATGCGGAAAGTCCACGAGAAGTGTGTGTCATCGGTGCATCATGCTTCCGTCACCTGCATGGAAGTACGGAAAACCGACTCTTTTGCTCTGTTGTGTTCTGTGTAATAGGCTATTTTCGGATAACTGCAATATATTTAGACCCTGGATGTGTTTAATACAGAAACAAAACTAAGACCAAATCCGCTAATTGTTTATTCTTTCTGCCAGATACGATTTCCAGACACGTGTCTGTTCACTTCACACGTGTCTTCACGGCGTACACGTGCTTGTCACACTAAAATTTCCAGGCGCACTACATACGCCTCGTCGGAACGCAAACGAATTATTCTGACCTTTATCATAGGCGCTTGTGGCTGCACAAGTAGCGGTTGATCACTGGTCGGTCACATGACCAAAACCATCTACGTGGTGCTTTTATACCAAAGAAAAAGTATTGAAACAGGTTATAATGTAATCTTTCCTGACATTTCAATTCAGACAGGATGTATTACGAGGAGTTGTTCCTACTGGCCGTTTTTACAGAAGGCATATATATATATAACAAACAAACAGACCCACTGATCGCTGATCTGACTGTTCCCTTACTGGTAACGCTTTCAAAATACTGACTATAATGTGTTTAAATCCGTTTTTTACCGCTCGAAAGGCTATTATAATATTATCATACTGATATCTGTGGTACTGTCTAGATTTGCGTGCATGCACAAATACAAAAAGATCATTTGCATGAATGGGGCATCCCACAGGTCTCTATTCTAGGCCTGCTCTTGTTTGCTGTAAATGGTAAATAATATACTGTTTCTCGCTCACAGATAATTCCTAGGTCACCCCAACGCAAGAATTTCTTTTTGTCTGATGTTTTCATCCAATCTTACTGCAGTTATGGTCATCTGTGAATGTTTGTCTTTTACCACTACTGTAACGTTGCCTTTTCACTGGGGATCAAAAAAAGAATCCAGCCATCTATCTTTGCCAGCCCTTCCACTGGTCTATATCGGATGGTGAGAGACTGTCCTGTGATATTTCCAGAATGGTTAACAAATATTGCGAAACAAAACCTCCTACTCGTCCTATATCCCGCTGCCTGCTGCACAACACACCGGCAGAGATAAGAACGTGACAAAATACATGGTAAGTTTACAAAGGGCCGACTGTTCACAGAACTGCAAGTGATTTAAATTACACTTAATTACACTTGATGGTCCATATTTCTCAGATATCTAGTGGCAGGACCGGACTACAGGATAATTTTGTCTTCCATGATGGTCGCCATGTCGGATTTGGCAATCAAAGTGCCATGAATTCTTGCCAGGAGACCGGCAACGCTAAAGTCTGACCCCGACCGATCATCGTTCATGCCTTTGTGTGTTGCCGGGGAGGAGGGTCAAGAAACTGTCAATCATGGCTGCAGAAGGAACGTCAAGGAAAACGTCAAGGAGTTGTCAAACTGTGCGAGGGAAAACATTCCGACACGCTAGACTTTCCGAGGTGTCGCATCGCTGGTCTTCGATTCTGTCGCTGTTCGTATTCAAAATCGGGCTGGATTTGTGTAGTCTGATGCCGGCAGGTACATGGCTTCAGCTGGGTTTACGGGAAAAAAAAAAATGCTGATCTAATCACAAATTTGAAACAATTAAATATAGAAAGAAAACGTAAAGGAGGACAGAATGGATGTTGATCCTGATACTCAAATTTACGTAAGGATTCGTTTGGATCTGCTTAAGGATAGGCCGCAGACGTTCATTAAACGGAACTGCACCTGATTACAACCGCAAAAAAGCTCAACTGGGATTCATGTGAAACGGAGCTAAGCATCTCGGTATGTTTCTAACATGACAGTGACCCTGTAAAACAGCATCTAACCCGTCATATTTAAACACACACAGACGGTCCGGGAGCCATATGGCAAGCACAGCCATACTGTTGGCAGCCGGTGAACAGCACTGCTTAAAGTCGTCAACTAATCTCACTCCTACTGTCAGCAAAACATAACAGAAGTACAAACGAGCCAATTCCAAGATTAATCCACACAATACGGCATGCTGCCATAGCTAGACCTCCTAAGATCCTGGCATAATGAGAAGAGCAACACCAACTGCCACAATCGACATAACAGATGAGCTAATGCATAATAAAGAAGCCGGTCATGGATACGAATGTACACGAGCTGAACCACTGCGCTACAATGATGCCATCCCGATACTTGTGCCCTTGTTCTGCTGAAAACATTGTGGCGTTTTGCTTCAAGGCCAGAGGGTGACTTCTCAGAACACGAGGTTCATACTGAAGCTTTACCGCGATTCCTCGACTCACTTAGAAATGGCTTCAAGCAAAACAAATGTAAATGGAGTCGGAAAATAGTTTCACTATCACAATAATCTGGGATAAAAGTAGCAGCGGATGAGGAAGAAGAGCTGTTCCACAGGAGAAGTCAGCATGCCACTTCTTCGGTAGGGAAAATAATTAGCCAGAGAGTGACATTTAGATGAACCCAGTCTTTCTGAGGCTAATACGGGTATACATACATGGCTTCACGGGGAAAGTCTGGTTGTGACATGGCTGAGAAAAACAATGTGGAAAACCAGATTTGCTATGGCCCAGAATGCAAGTCAGTCAATATAGAGAAAAACAGACTGCAACTGCGCTCGTGATCATTATAATACATCCAGAGCCGGGTTTTGTGTGTGTACCGTGTGCTTGAAAGCAACGTCATGGCAGTCCTTGCTAGTGTTGTAGGATCTGAGGGTGAAGCTTTGTGTTCGGGGTGGGAAAAATGGGCGGGCTTAAGCAGGAAGGAGGGGAAAAACTTCAACTCCACCTACTTAATCTCTGTAAAGCAAAGACGGCTTCAAAAATCATGAAAGCAAATCATTCTGCTTAAAAGAAAAAAACTACACAGAGTCAATATTTGGTGTGCCGACCCTTTTCTTACACGGTAGTTCCCAGGTACACTTGGTGCAGTTTTAAAAGGAAATGAGCTGGTAAGTTTTACCGAGCATCGTGGAGAACCTGCAACAGTTCTTCTGGAGACTTTGTCACGCTTTCTTCTAGTTTTGTTTTGTGGCCTCTTACGTAATATGCTGCTTTCTTTTTTTTTTTTTAACTGGCATACAAACAAATGCAAAAGATTTTGTGGCGAAGTGATGCTCGGAAATCTAAAAGTACCGACTCAATAATGCAGAATTCATAAAATAAATATCGACAGCAAAATTTGTATTAGCAAAAATAGGGTGCCTAAGACTTGTGAACAGTATTCCATTTATCTAACTTTCTTTCTAGATAGACAGATATTTATTACAATTTTTGATTACTATTATTTATATGCATAAATATATATATACATACATACATATATATATATATATTATCTTCATCCATGTAGCTAGCATTAATCTGTAAGTTTCCTGTCTTGGCAGCAGGGCCTGTGTTACCTTTACATCACTCTGAGAGCGGCGCAGCGCTTCAAACTACTTCCGGGTTGCCAGCCAATAGGATTAGGCCACAACAGAGAACTCGACCAATCAGGTTTTTCCTGCCGGAGTGGATGTTAGAGAACGGAATGCATCCCAAAATAACTCCATAAACTTGGGTTAAGTCAAATACCACATTCGATGGTTAGGACGGGAAAAAAGGCTAAAGCGGCCAGTTAAACGGCTGTCTTTGCTAAATAACTTGCACATACATGAAGAGAACTTCCTGACTTCCTGGCATGACAGTTCTGCTCGGTTTTCTCTTAAAATCACTCAGCACTGAAGCGTTGTTTCAACTCCTGTTTATTTTTTACACACTGAACACCGAAAACAGTCGAATGTTACAGCACATAAATGACCACACATGGACGAGGTTTATTTCCAGTTAGCAGTATTTGTAAACACAGCATTGACTTGATCCAGGGTAGCCACTTTATTATTCTTAAAACAGCTTCAATATACCAAAAGATTACTGACATTCACTCATAGCTACAGAACTTAGTTAAAAAAGGAATAAAAGGTTTGGGTTAATACGGACAGATAACACATAAAGTTAGCCAGATAATTAACTGATAGCTTGTAAACCTGTTTGGAAAACTTATCGCCACGTTGATTTACTTGCCGGATGTGTTAATAATACTTAACCAATTACCAGTCATGCTAACTAGCTAGTGACCCATCATCAATCAGATCAGTGCACACACAGCTAGCCGGGTTACAAACAATCTGCATATAAACAAGGCTTACTTCATATTAAAATTATACACGCTATACTAGATCACTAACATTAGTTTGCACCAGTGATATATCCATAACTTAAGTTTGCAATACACTGTTGTTTATCTATATATCTATGTACTTCACTCCTGGCTAGCGTCAGATGCTAACTGGCTAGACTGCTAGCATAACTTATGGTGCAAAAGAAGTCCCAGTGATGATAAAGTGCACACGGATGCACGAGCGCTTACCAGTAGTATGGTGAAATAGTGGAGTTCAGAGGCGGGTGTGAAGAAAGTTAATTTCATTGTACAGTGGAGTTTATTAGGATTATGATGTTAAATGTTTCCAGTCTCTCGACACCACCGCCTCTCTCCTCTCTGCCGCAAGGAAACGACGAGTACGCCGAGCCGAGTCCCGGAACTTCAGGGAATTCCGGATGTCTGCACAGGACTTATGGGTAATGTAGTTCATAAAACCTGGTTTTTGTATTCGTCAACGCAGCGCTGGAACTACAAATCCCACACAACGCCTCACCCGGAACTTGAATTTCTCCGGTACTTGTAGTTTTTCCAAAAATGATCCAGATGTGTTAAGAGGAAAAAAAAAAAAGTTTAAGAGGTCGGGTTTTAGCCCAAATCCTACAGCAAAGCGCTAAATAAATGAAAGGTCTGTGACTGTTTTTATAGTGTGCGCGGCGATGCATGCAGTCACATAAAGCTACTCGTATTTCATCTTGAATGAGGTAAGTTGCATCACCGTTCAGGCTACAGAGAAACTTGAGCTGTGTTTTCTTTTCTGGGAAATCTGGCATCTGTGTGAGTTACTAGCCATCAACATACATATTGCACAAGCTGATTCCCAAAACCAGGAAACTATACGCTTTTCAAACTTGAACAGCTTCCTTATTGACAGTACAACAGTCTTGTTAGAACATGGTGTAACTTTGGGAATTAGTGTTTACAAAGCTGCAGTGAACTTAGATATATTACAGCTCGAATAATGTACCTCTAGATGCAGTGATTTTCATCTTAGATTGTGTGCTCAGACAGTTCATAATGACTTTTGTGATATTTGTTTTATCTGTAGCCTACTGAATAACATTTGTGAGAGATCTAGTATTTGTTTTGCTGAAATATTCAGAACAGTGTGCATATGCGGTAGAAAACAGGGAAATTCCAGCATTATGGATGAGAGTTGAACTTCTATACTACAGCGTTTGAGTGACAGCGTCTGTATCTGGTCACGTGACGTTTCGGGAAGGACGCTATTGATGTACATATAACTTTGTGAAACTTCCCCTAAGGTTTAACTCGTGTGTTGTGACATCTCCATGAACTAAAGGCACAGCTTGGTTTGACTGCTGTCAGAATGCTCAATTGCGCGCACAAATACATGCCTGTATGCAAGCAAAACAAGCAAAGAAAGGATCATTTCATGGATTAAAATTCACAGCCGTAAGACCTCATTGATTCATTCATTCATTGTCAGTAACCTCTTTATCCTGGAACACTGGACGGTGAGACAAGACTATGCCCTGGGTTGGACAACTGTCCATCATCAGGGCACCATGCACACACATATTCACACACTTATTCACACCTAGGGGTAATTTAGATTCATTGACCTTTCAGCATGCTTTCAAGGAAGAAACTAGAGAACCCAGAGGAAACCCACAGAGACACGGGGAGAACATGCAAAACTCCATATACACATTATACCGAGCTCAGGTTCGAACTGGGGACCCACAACTCAACTGCGCTTCCAATCTACCTACAAGCTTTACATGACATGATGCATTCAAGATATGTATTTACAGTCTATATTAAGAAAATGTTGGTATGTAGTCTTCATTGCAATACTGAGCTACATGTCTGATAGTGTGCCTTGTGCAAAATAGTGGATTGTGATACCTTTAGCCCTGTTCTATGGAGGTTGTTGGTGATGTCACTGATTGTTCTTTTTCCTTCGTCGCAGCTTTTGCAATGTTTGTCATCAACTGCTGTTGTTTTCCTTGGCTGACCTGTTCAGTGTCTGGTTGTTAGTACACCAGTGGTTTATTTCTTTTTCACGACATTCCAAATAGCTGTATTGGCTATGCCTAATGCTCGTGCGTTGGCTCTGATTGGTTTTCCGTCTTTTCTCAGCTTCGGAATGGCTTGCCTTTCTCCCGTAGACAGCTCTCTGGTCTTTATGTAGGTTTATTCTTTTTAACAACAAATGCAGTCTTCACAGGCGAAACCCAGGGCTCAAAGCAAGAATAGACGTTCAGAGCTATTAATTGTTTAAACACTCAATCTAATCTGAAACTTGAAACACAGTCATGTCATGTGTCAATATTTTTCTTGAAAAAATTATATCACATGTTGAAACTGAGAATTTGTTTTTGTTTTATGAAAAATATACGTTCATTTTGAATTTGATGCCAGCAACACGTTTCAAAACAGTTCGGCCGGGAGCATGTTTACCACTGTGTTGCATCACCTCTTCTTTTAACACTCTGTAAACGTTTGGGAACTGAGCAGACCAGTTACTGGACTTAGTGTTGTCCTATTCTTGCCTGATATTGGACTTCCCCTGCTCAAAAGTACGGGCTCTTCTTTGTTGTATTTTTTGTTTCCTGATGTGCCAAATGCTCTATTTTCAATTAAATTCGGGTTTACATGACTTCATCGCATTCTGTTTTTATTTTCATTTTACACAGCGTCCCAACTCTTTTGGAAACGGGGTTGTACATGCTCGTAGCGTCATAGCTCACTGAGGAAACATAGTTTTTAAAAGTTATTTATATTATTTGTCTTATAATATTGATTTTTAAAAGGTTAAGCAGATAATCACTGTAATGTTAGAGTGGAGTGTAATGTATTCAGTCAGAAGAGCAGCTTTGGCAGGCCAGCTCGGAGCAGGTGTTTAGTGCTCTGTGAGAGAGTATGTGCGCGTGTGTGTGTTTTATCCACTGTCTGTGATCCTCAGGAAGGTGCAGCAGAGCTGCCAGGGGGACCTGCAGCGATTCTTGGCCCAGCGAGGGAACACAGAGCTGGGCAACATCTGCTGAGGCCTCCTGTTTCCTCCTGTACACCATCATGGTAAGAGACACTGGGTTGGTTGTCATCCAGCTGAGCCCTTCTGACTATTCAAACCAAACTAACTGTAGATGCCTGGTAACTGTTTACCTGCAAAGCGACCCCTCAGTGGCATACCTAGATATGCGTCATAAAGCTTAAAGCTAGGCTTCATGTTGGACCAAAGGACGAGGACATTAAGCAGTATTTCTAACATGTCCAAACTCTGTATGGAGAAGAAATTAATATTAAAAACTTTCCAAAATCAATATTTAGGCTTCAAATATAATGACAGACTTGTACATAACTTCAATTCATTTGTACATCCCAAGGACCTTTTTTAACGGATAAAACTTCGGTCAGCTGATCCTTTAAACCTTGGGCATTTTGTCTTTACAGGAGAGCACACTGAATGAACTGAAGCATTATTTTATTAACACCTAAAATGAATGAATTAAAAGTGCGATAATATTCCATTCCATTCTTTGATTTTGTTTCTCATGGTTGTATTAATGTGTATATACAATTACCTGTGAAATAATAGGATGTGCTGGATCAAGTGCTATTTTATTAGCCTCTCTTCTGAATAATGATAACGGAAGTGAAATTTGAAGTGATTGATGTCATACAACTAGGACAATACATGCAGCAGTATATTGACTGTAAGATTCTTGTGTACTAGACTCCTACTAGATCTTTTGTATTTTTCATTTTTAAATTGCTCTTGCTTTTCAGTTACATTTTATTAAACCAAAGAACAAAACTATGATCTGCTTCTTCAGTGTGCATTTTCTACCCTCTTGCTTTTTGGGTTTAAAGGCAGGTGCTTGTGTTTGAGGGTGGTGGTCTAGATGCTACTGAAAGATCCCATTTAAGACACCTCTCAGACCCCGTTTACACTTGGTATTAAAATGCGTCCTGGGCGATCTGATCACAACTGGATAGCGCTAAATACAAGTGTAAACAACCTCCAAGACGCATTCGCCGAAACCACTTGCCGAGGTGGTCTGAGACGCATTTAACCACATGCCTTCTGTAGTTAAACACTGATGCGTCCGCGACACGGACGTAACAGGAACATGCGTTATTAATGCTGGACGCGTTGGTTGTTTTGGTAAAAGCAACACGCTAGAAAAAACCGGAGAGGAGCACCGATGTGGTTGGAGTGCAAGACAATAATGAAGGTATGTTGCAGGTTTTAAGTTATAATATATTTTTGTGCGAGGACCTTTGACCTTCTAGCAGAAGTGATGCAGGCAGTGACGAAATTTGAACAAA
The DNA here is from genome assembly GCA_030068025.1 of Parauchenoglanis punctatus. Classification (NCBI taxonomy): domain Eukaryota; kingdom Metazoa; phylum Chordata; class Actinopteri; order Siluriformes; family Auchenoglanididae; genus Parauchenoglanis; species Parauchenoglanis punctatus. The sequence continues at coordinate 5,749,680 of JAQQZU010000019.1, read as the reverse complement.
GCTGGACACTTTGGAGACGCATGATAAACACAGGTGTAAACGACGACGTGTCTCGGCAGTCCGTTTGTGCCCTGATTGCTCAAGACGCATTTTAAAGCCAAGTGTAAACAGGGCCTCAGAGGCATGAACTACACTTACGTCATTTTAATAATCTGAGTGCGCTGTCCAGATCATTTTCATAACTCAACTCCAGTTACAAGGAATTCTCCATGCCTAAATATCGATGCGAACTTTTGAACTTAAGTTGAATTTAAGTCTGAATACAGCCTGTTATGAGTTTCTCACACCTGTGTGCTTTTTATATAATGCAGGAATAGTTCATGTTTCATAAACCATTTTTACTGATGCGTGCAACTCTTACTTTAGTCAAAAAGCACTGTCTCATATATTTGTTACAGAAAATTATTTAAAGATGTCTCTTTTTGGAAGGGTATCAATCAGATTTCTTAATTTCTAAAATAATTTATTCACTATTTATGTATGTATCTTATGTTATTTACTATTTATTTAGAGCCCATGAAAAACCCATGATTTGTTGTTTATTGTTGATTACATCATTTGATATTGTCACACGGCGGCACGGTGGTGCGGTGGTTAGCACTGTCGCCTCACAGCAAGAAGGTCCTGGGTTCGATCCCCGGGTCACCC
>JAQQZU010000019.1:5721375-5746989 GCA_030068025.1 Parauchenoglanis punctatus | reverse complement strand
TGCCTTTCTGTGTGGAGTTTGCATGTTCTCCCCGTGCATGCGTGGGTTTCCTCCCACAGTCCAAAGACATGCAGATTGTCTTGGATGGATGGATGGATGGATATTGTCACACATATTAACTCTAGATTATACTAGAAATTGTGGAAGATGTAATCAAATGCATATTAAACCAATATAAATACAAATATTTCATTAATGAGAACACATGTTTTAAGTCAGAAAAAAACTTTTCACCAAAAATCTTTTGACAGAGCAGTTTCACAGCCAAATACATGACAAGAATATACGTTTATACTGTTACTTAATTAAGGAATAAAACACAACAAGGGCTGCTTTTAAAAAATCAGTGACAAGTTGGTGTGATGCCAATATCACCCCGAAGTTGATTATTTTCCAATAAGTGTTTTATTTCTCTCATATTACAGCAGTGTGCCAACTCTGACAAATGTTTATTTATTAAAGAATGGCATATCATAGCTTTTTTTTTTTGTAATGTTGTGGAATGTCCATGAAACAAGTCCACTTACATTGTATCAGCTATAAACAGTTGTTTATTCACAAGTTTCAAACCAATGAAAACAGGATATGGGATGATTTGGATCACGTCTTGCTCCGCCTCTCGGACTTCTGCTTTTGTAGCGAGGTTAGTTGATTTGAATGAGTGTGTATCCCTGCCTTGTGCTCAGTCCTCTCAAGATCTGGACAAGGATGAAGCGGTTACCGAAGATGAATGAGTTTTGTGACTGAAAGTGTTGTGAAGGGTACCAATAATTCTGGAGAGGAATAAATTTTACATCGACGTCTGGTCAATTTATAGAAACTTGAGCTTCTTTAAAAGCTGTTTGCCTGAAATGAAGGTGAAATAGTTTTGAAGAAAAGTATCAGATATATATATAAAAAAAAAACTCCACCAAATTGGTATTATACTGTACCTGAGTCAACGATCTTTTCCATCTAAGCATCTTTGGAAGTCTCAGATAGGAAGTGTATGGTGTAGTGGGTATTTCGGAGAATGTCAGAAACGGTGCCACGAGATATTATAGCGCCGTGTGAGCCTCCGCTGCATGAATCTCAGCATGTAGAGAGTTTGGCTGACTTTTCTTCATTGCCATGTAGCAGGCTCCACAACGACTATGACCCTGATGTTAATATTTGATGAAGTGGGGGCTAAGTGAATGTTTCTCTGGGAGGCTTCGCCATCTCCAAGGTTAAGTGGGCTGTTAATAATTGATGGGCTGCTGATTTTTTTACGGCTGCGTGAGCGTGTTAATAGAATAATGCAATCCCTCTTACTGACTACACTGGGACAATAATGTTTTGTGCGTGTGAGCGTGTGTTTGCAAACTAATATGATTAGTATGTGTGTAATGAATAACATGTGTACACATACACACACCACACAGTCCTGTAGAACAAGGCATCTCTATCTGCAGGTTACATATCCATCCAGATTAGCCCTCATTCCCTCTCCTCTCTGTCATTGATTTTCTGTTTGTTTTTTTTCTCAATCGCATTATTTCCAGCCGCCACCGGCTAAATGGCCCTTCTCTTACTAATTGGATGTTTAATTAGATCACAGATTTAGCCCAATTAGGTGCTGTTGGGGAGGACGGGGTGAGCCTGCGGGCCGCACGCGTTCGTCCGTGGACGTGTTTTGTTCGCAAGAGTGGCGACAAAGAGAAAAAATATTGCTGTTCTGGGTTATTTATGATGCTATACGATGGTTCACAGAGTGGAGCCCCTAGTGGTCCAACCAAACAGAGGTTTACTCCAGTATTTACCGTTCATAACATCCATAAGTGCAACGGCGGTTAAAATCAACAGCTCTACCAGCTTCCTGCAACAAGATCAGTTATAGATCAGCAATCAATCCTGCGCCTCTGTCAGTCATCATTATTTCACTATGTTTAGATTAATTAACAATAAACCATAACACACAAAGGCTTACGTATAAAAGGGCCGACTTTATGTTCCCAGAATCCAAGGCGAAAACACGTATGCCGCTTCCTGTTAGCTCTCTGTGCAGCAAAAATTCAGCAAATTCACTTCCGAAACCCATCTCAAACTTTTTCTTCATTCACTTGTGATACTTGGACGCTTTGAACAAAATATGCCTTATCTTTTCTCTCCTTTGGGGCGACCCGCGAGACAGCCCAGGCAAGTACGGGTCCATTACATGTGGAATAACAATGCAAAAACGGAATGGATCGGTCGAAAGAATTTAAAATATATATATACTTTGACAAAATATCTTCAGTTCAACACTACATTTTAAGATCTATGTCTACAAGGATCGACTAGGATGTCGCCGGATCCTTGCAGATTGATTTTGGAATATCGATGGCATTGAAAATGGCGACTCGCTACTTTGGAGCAGAGGATTCTGGGAAGAGTGAGCCGGCCTCTTTAAGTACTTAAGTATTATTCTGGCATATTCACACTTTATTTAATACTACTGAAATTACATTTCCAAGGAATAGAATTACTCTTAATAATTAAAATTAAAAATAATAATTTAAAAAGGATTAATAATTAAAATGATATTTTTTTGTTTAGACTTTGAGTACTCGTTACAAATCACAAAGATATTCTCTTCATCATCCAGCTAATGACTGTACACTATATATCACTTGAATGAGCTCAGTTTAGCATTCAAACATTTCAGTTTAGCATCCTATCAAATTTAAAAAAGCTCCTCTCCACCTTCCCGTGCTACACGGTGTATTTAGTGCTAAAGCTGTCCCTGTGTGTTTGTATATCAATAAGCCACCAGGCTGCAGTCGATATTCACCACTGGCCCTACCTCAATAAAATGTTTCAGTATGCTGGAGTAAGCAAATACTCATATAAAATAAGGTGTTTCTTTGCCTCCCCAGAAGGCAATTTGAAAAGCACGTCGCTAGGTTGCTAATGTTAACTGGTAGCATTTAACAAAGTTAGCCTGTTTTCTTTGCTAATGCCAGGTTAGACTAGCATGTTCCTGGAGCTAGCATAACATCTCTAGCTAATGGTAACTTATTTACTCAATTTTTTAAAAACTTCTAATTCATTTATTTGCAAACTTAGTAACATTACTCACGAGTATGACTAGCTGCATAAGCATTTTTTTTTACTTTCACTTGAGTACGTTTTCATTTAAATCTAATTCCTCAGTACTTTTTCCACTCCTGTTGTATCGGAACAAAAAAGTGAACCGTGAAACGTAATACAACACAAGTGGTTAGTACTTTTATCATTTAGATGAGGTTGGGGATTTACAGGTTCTGTTTATTATAAAAACAGAGCAAAACATCCCCAGGATGTAGGATACCGTCTCAGTGGTGTTACTCAACGTGGAGTGATTCCTTAGCCTGTGCACCATCTGAGTGTATTTGCTCCCTGATGTATATTGTGCATTTGCAGAAAACACTGGGGATGGATCTGTCTTGCACAAACAACATATACATATAACCTGACTAACAGAATCCAGGGTTAGCTTTCAGCTTCCAGTTCTCATTTCAGAGTTAAAAAAAACAAAAAAAACCAAAAAACTTTGTTCTTAACGACTTAATCATGTAGTGTTTAATTGGCCTTTTGGATATGATTGACAGCTCTGGAGCCCTCTAATTGCATTACCCCCTGCCCAGAAGGGGCGACACCTCCCTTACCTGAGGAGCTTCTTTGTCCTAATGCATTATGGGTAATCTCAGCTAATGAGGCGCAAGGCGATGGTTTCGTTCATCCCCGATCTCCCGGAGGACCGGGTCCGCTACTTGTACTCCTGAGAGCGAGAGTGTGTTAATGATTGGTCCTCTGAGGCTGAAACTCACGTCTCATGCGATAGGCGTTGGTGTCGTTGTAGCTATGCACAGAGACAAAGGTTTGTGCTGCGTGCAGAAGCGCAGTGTTTGCCTACACAACACCAGCCACTTTACTCACCTTCTGACCCAACCGTGGTTCTTTATTATTCTTTCTCTTTAATTCCTGACTCAGCTGCTTGGTCCTTAAGATGTTGGCGGGGAGTCACTAGGCAGGGCGAGGTGACCTGGATGGTAGCCTCACACACACATGCACACACACTCTGTCTGCTTCTTTTGTTTGCAGATTATGTGAATTTGTAATGTTTCAACAGATGCTCAGGGATACGAGTGTGTGTATGTTTTGTCTATATTTAATCTGTTTTGAAGTGTTTCGGTACGAGTTTCAAATATATTCCAACTGCTATTGAAGTCATTTTATACTTCTTTACTTTACTTTTAAAAAATTCCAAAAAGTTTTTGTTACATGATTGTTCGACTACTAGAACTGTGTTCATTTCTCTGTAACTGAATTTGCATAAACTGTGAAAATTGGTGGATTATTAACAAGAAAATCAATGTAATTATGTGCATGAACTTACTGTGCTAAACTTTGAAGTTATTTGGCTTTGTTTGTGTGCGTGTGCGTGTGTGTGCGTGTGCGTGTGTGTGTGTGTGCGTGTGCGCGTGCGTGTTTGTGCGTGTGCGTGCGTGTGCGTGTGTGTGCGTGTGTGTGCGTGTGTGTGCGTGTGTGTTGGATGTGGCCTTGAGGAAATTGGGGAAAGCTTGTGGTTTGATATGAACGAAGCCTTCTTAAAAAGCCCCTGTCACGGAAAATCACTTCCCACGCAATGTTACGGTGCACACACACACACACACACACACACACACACACACACACACACACACAGTTGCACTCACCAACACACACAGCGTATTCCTTACATACTCACCTCTGTCTCAAAGGCATCCCCCTGCTGTCTTTTTTCCACGCCGCCATTCCAAAAACCCGGAGTTTTCATTTGTGTGTGTTTGTGATGTCTTATTTCCTTAGTTAAAGAATTCAGAGGCACATAAAGCTGAATTACAGTGCGTCAGACATCATTTAAACGCTTTAATCAAAAAACACAAACACTAACACACACGCTACTGAAGTTACTGAAGAGTTTTATGAGTCTATAGTAACTAACCCCAATTACCCCCCGCGAGGAGCGTGAGAACAGCGTGGCTAATTACTTTAGTGTGTGTTACAGAGGAGGGAGAGAGGCAGAGAGAGAAAGAGACGCACAGAGAGAGAGAGAGAGAGAAATTTAATGAATGAACATAATGGAACGAGGGTGAGATTATTTTAAAATGTCAAAGCTTGTTGCTTTTTCAATTAATCCAATTTATGATCATCTTTAGTTCAAGCACTCAGTCTGTCAGTCAACTATTTTTTTTTTGTATTATTGTTGACACAAATCAGTTTTACTTATTAAAATCCTCTATTTTATGATTAGCTACTATTTCTTAAAACAGTAGAACAGGCTAAATTGAGTCTAACATGTTAAATATTAAAATTGTGATTTTGATTCATTTAAGAACAGAGTTGATTCGGAATCATTTGGCATCCGCTCTTCCTCTTCATTTCCTGTAACCAATGACTATAGATGTTGCGTCTACAGAAGAAAAAAAATAAACGAGAGAAACTTTTAAATGTCCCAAACGCCATCTTGTAATGAGAAGGGACAGATTTGTCTTAAATAAATGTTTAATAATGTGTACCTGTATATTAAATGACAAATTACTAAACAAACAACGACTCCAGGGTGAGAATAGAAACATTGCCGACTTATTATTTAACCAGACGTTAGTATTGTTGGTCATTTTGTTTTGGGGAAAGGTAAACCGGAAGCTTTCGAAAACTCTGGCGTAGAACAGAAAGATAGATGCTTTGAAACCTTCTGTAGTCGCTATGGTTTAACTCGCTTAGCGTAACAGCAGCTCTGGCAGCAGGTTTATATTCATGTGCTTGCTGTCATACTGTACGTTTCTATGGTAACAACTTACACAGGGTCTTGTATGCTGGACACCATTTAAAATTTAAACAGAGCTTCCATTTTAAAACCTGTGGAATCGTTGGTATGGTAAAGTTTTCTGTGAGGAGACATTTATTTAGCATTTTTTTTTATTTTGTTTTCGAAGGAGTCTCCGGTGTAAAGATGTTATTCAAAGTTGTGTAACTTCAGGACAGGAGACTTTGGCCCCAGTCCCAATTCCCAGTTGAATGTGTTTGTGAATCACTGACCTGATAGCGGTTCATTCTGTTACATCGCTACACAGCACAAAGCTGACTCTAGCTAGCTAAACATAAGGCTCCTTCACCTGCAGCGTGTTTTACCAGCATGAAATCCACTTTGATAGCTGTGACTGCATGTGCAGATTTATCAGCCTATAGAATAGCTACAACGCAAGCAGTTTCCTTCCACTGAAGATCAAATCATACTATTTACTCTGTAAAAGAAAGCTTATTTTTCTGGATGGTTGGTTATGTATTCGGTATCCGCCACACATTTGGACGCGTGCGCCAGTAAAAAGATTTTCCTTCTCATATATACCTTAAGAACAGAACACACACTCATGTCTATACTCTTTTATCGTTTATATTCAAATTATTGTGCATTATAATTCCTATTGACATGTCTCACCATCTTTAATGGCTGTTATACTTTAATGCTCAGTGAATCGTCCATGAGATCTGGCCATGGCTGTTGAGAATAAACTGCACACACAAAAGATCTTCTTCTATCAGCTTCTTTGCATGCGATTCTATAAACACGGCTCTGTTCCTTGTAAATCATCCACAACACACCCGCTGACTACACACAATGTGTAAACACGATGTATTATAATGTGACGGCGTTAATTTATGTTCATTTGGGATCTTAGTAAATCAAAGCATCAGTAATTTGTCGAGTTAATTGTGTTATTAGACATGTGCGTAGGAAGGTAAAGGAAGTGTAATTGATTTTTATTTTCTTGCAATATTAATAAGAATAAATAAAAAATGAATCGGTCCCCTGCTTGCTACTTCCTGGATTACCAAGATCTTCCTGTTTGTGAATACTAAGTTGACTCAGCTTTGTGTCTGTGTGTGTGTGTGTGTGTGTGTGTGTGTGTGTGTGTGTGTGTGTGTGTGTGTGTTAGTTGCTCCTGCTGTTTTGTGTCAAGTCCTGCGAACATCAAAAACTCCTCAATTTGCAATGTATGGATTTGGCTTTAGAGTGCAATGGAGGAAATCAGACACTAACTCTGTGTGTGTGTGTGTGTGTGTGTGTGTGCTTTCCAGGCTACGGAGCAGAAATCGTCTGGCCCCGCCCCCTTAAGCTCGCAGGTGCATGCAGCAGCCGTGAATGGAGACAGGAGCTCCTTACAGAGACTGATCACAGGTATACACACATACACACATTAGTATTAATGTTTTTGTGGGGACCTCCTATTCATTTCTGTGAGCATAACCCTAACCCTAATGATGAGAACCCTAACCCTTACCCAGCCCTAAGCTTAACCATAAGTAACCAAACAAAATACAAGACTTTTGGCTATTTTTGATTGTATTCACAGATATTTGTAAAATTATGTTTTCCTTTGTGGGGATTGGAAAATGTTTTTGCACATTGTGGGGACATTTGGTAATGTGAACATGGTCCACACACACATGCTATTTATCATTGCACTCACAAACGCACTCACTTGATGATGATGATGATAATAATAATAATAATAATAATAATAATAATAAGGGACTGAAAAGGTTTCCTTTTGGTTTGTGAGGTTAATAATTATGGCAATAGAAGGTCCTCACAAGGATAAGACAAATGTGCATGTGCATGTGTGTGTGTGTGTGTGTGCGTGTGTGTGTGTGTGTGTGTGTGTAGCAGAGCCATGCTTGAGAGACAGTGAGGATCAGTTTGGCAGGACTCCTCTGATGTACTGCGTGCTGGCTGACCGTTTGGATTGTGCAGAGACGTTACTGAAGGCCGGAGCTTCCGTCAACAAAGCTGATCGCAGCAAGAGGACCGCACTGCATCTCGCTGCACAGAAGGTGACACTCAGTCTCTCTACACACACATACACACACACACTCTCTCGGACTCTCTCTGACTTCGGCAGTGTGCTCCCTTTGATTTTTCTTTAGCTGTAACTAAATCCTGTAAAGCAGGACGCTAAAAGACTTTATATAGGCTCTATGTAGGGACCCTACTGCCCCCTAGTGATTGAAATGTTCCCAGTTTTGTCTCTGATCTCTTGTCTGTTGGTTTGGACATCCAGGTTTGACATCACAAATAGCTAAATGTTCCAATCCACTTAGACATATCAAATAATATGTTTTTAAAATCCTATAAGTTGTGTATAGTATGATTGTATAGTGTCATACAAGTCAGTCTATAAAATAAGAAAAAAAACAGCATGTAACAACATGACATCTGTAACGGGAGCATCGCAGAAAGAGAAGACATGGAGCAGAGGAAGAAGAGTAGTTGATGGGGACCGTTCTGACACCTAGATCAATAAGATCTGTAGCTTAGGGATTAACACACTAATTGGGCTGAGGATAGAGACCAAGAACCCAGACACGCACATACATAACACACCAGGTTCACCGCTGAATCCTTTAAATGGTGGCGAGCATGTCAGAGACGATACACACACGCACAGCCATTTAAAATATTTACGCAAATGTATTAATGTTCATGCTAGAGGGGATATACACACACACACACTGTTTTTAAAATATGTATTTCCCTACAATGAATAATTTTTAATCTCTTAGTACATGTAATGTAGTAAATAGCAGATTTTATGTAGCATTAGTGTCAGTAAAACTGATATATATATATATATTCATTAACATTTAAAAGGGCCAAATGTCGAACCTTGTGTAACACAACATTGTGTATACCACAGTGTGATTGAATTCACGAATCTGATTGGTCAGAAGGTGTGGATTTTTCTTTTAAACCGCACAACTCGGCCAGTGCTTACAGCTGTAAGAAAGGTTTTATATTAATTTGTAAAAGGTTTATATTAATGTGCTCGTTTCTACGCATTGTAATTTCTATAGACGGATTAAAACCTCTAATTTTTGACGTGGTGAATGAAGAGACATTTCTGTAACATCCTGGGTGTCAGCACTTTGTAATGTTATGGTGCTTTGTAAATTTCCCAGCATGAGAAAGTCTTCCAGACAGAGGATTTTAGGCTTTCTGGGTTATCGGTAAAATGACAAGACGATGAATCCAGGAAAGACTGGTGAGGGAGCAACTGTTACAGCGTAAGCAATAACAATAAGCAATAACTTATCTTGTGGATATTCCAAATGTCAACAGAAGCAGTTAAAAAATTCAATGTGTTCGGTTTTCATTAATAAATGTGATACAAAATGACTCAATCACCTTGTTTTGGTTTATATCACATACGCATTTGTCTTACAAGCCCTGTTAAGACCTTCTGTAGATATAATTATTAATGCAGCTAATTAATGCAATGCTTACACTTAACACTAACCATAACCCTAACCTCAGAGAGTTAAAACAGTTTTATTAGCCAAGCATCCCCACAAGAGTCACCGTGACTCATTTTGCTGGATCAGGTCACAAATTGAAATTGTAATCATCGGCCAATCACAAGGGTATAAAAGGAATAACTTACATTTCACTTACATATGTAGATGATATTCCAAAATGGATTTTGTTTGCATGTCTGTTTTACCCACAAAAATGCTTCACGTGTTCGTATGCTTACAAAGGGTATGCTAAAGGAAGTCCGTTTTCTGTTTATCACACTCAAAACAGGGCACATAATCTCAAGATACTTTAAAAAAATGCTCTTTAGGAAACGGTGTACAAAGAAACTTGTCAGTTAAAACTTCCTTCAAGTATCAGTTTCTAAGTATTTTTTAATAGTCTGAACATTTTCAAATCTTAAGCACAGAAAACTGACACCGTAAGAAATGAGTAAGGAATACAACACAACGGGATGTGCCGTTATAGGAAATTAATCAGTGGTGGAGGTGGTGCAATGCGGCCTGATTCGAAGTGCAGTTACTGTCATCACCCCAAAGTTGATTTTTATTTGTTTTATACCAAAATTAGGCAACAATTGCATTTTTGTATTTATTGAAGACTATGTCATACTTTTTTGCAAGCCATAGCTGATTATTTTTTACTACAGCAATTTTCCAGCATTCGCGATCTTTTAAAATTTATTAATGAACATGTCGTACTTTTTATCTGTTTATAATTACTTTTACTGTTACGGAAGATCAGTGAAACAAGTTAGTTCCTGTTAAAGCATTGGGAACCCCTCTCTAGCCTTCTCTCTCTCTCTCTCTCTCTCTCTCTCTCTCTTACTATAGCAATAAAACAAAACAAAAAAAAGTCCTCTGTCTTGAAGCCTTTTCCATGGCAGACCTGTACCTGTGGATGGAGCTTTACCTGTGATTGTTACAAAGCTCTGACACTGGAGCGTCCTTTAAATGTTAAATAAATGTCTGCTTACAAAAACATCACCATATCAACATATTTCGTTCTAAAATAACATGTTTAATGCATTTATTATTAGTGTTAGATTATGTGGAGTGTTCAGCATACAAGTCTCTGTGAATTTGATGTTACTATACAAACAGTAACGTCTTAGAATGAGCACATTAATATAAACCTTGCAGCTGACACTGTTGTCCGATCTGCTGTTATAGAACAATGATTTCTATAACACTTTGACTGTAGGACACTTTCTTACTGTAAAGAAGTGCTGTGGTAAAAATTGTTATTATAAAACTGCAAAATAGAAAATCAGAGGAATTCAAAGAACAATCAAACACAGAAAATCTGTAAAACTTAAAAGAACATCAAAGAAAACAGTACCTAACAGTGAACCTTGATGCACACCACATATTGTATTATTTGCATTAGGTTTGTTTAATTTCAGAATGAGTAAAGCGAACAAAGGGGGTCGCCTTAACACAAGGTTGCTCGTGTAGGCTGACATGGCGAAGTGAATATGGTTGTGTATTTTGTGTCTGTTTGTAGGGCAATGTTCGGTTCATGAAGCTGCTTCTGTCACGGCACGCTAATTGGCTGTTGAAGGATCTTGAGGAAATGACACCGTTGCACTTAGCAACACGTCACTCCAGCCACAAACCTCTCTCTCTCCTGCTCAAGCACATGGCACCTGGAGAGGTGGATACTCAGGACAGGAACAAGGTAATCCAAACGCAGCATACCTCCAGCATTTTTACACTTCTCCAGAAATGCTTTGTGTAGGAGACTGAGGTGAAAATGAGGTCAGCTTGTATATATTTGTGTGTGTGTCTGTCTGTATGTGTGTTTGTGTGTGTCTGCCTAAATGGGTGTGTATGTTGTAAAACAGCAGGAGCGCTCTGTACTCTCTGATTTGGAGGATATGAAAGCCCATTGAAATAGTCTAATAAAATATATTTTCTCAAAGCCACTGCCTGAAAGCGAGCTTGCCAGGCGCCTGCTAGGCTTAAGGTTGCCATCTTAACCTTGTGGGAGGTCACGCCGAACAATGTGTGTTTCCAATGATGAATCCAGGGAGATGGCAGTGTATACAAAAAAAATAGTTTAAAATTTTGAATTTTTGAAGGTTACTTGAAATCCTTTCTGGGGAATTATTATGACAGACAAGTGTTATTACATCATAAAATGTAAAAGCCTACCAGGATCCACTATTCAAATCCTCTGTTGTTTATTTGTATGGTGATTTTATTAATAGACATTGCCACAAAGGATCTTTACAAGAATGCTGATGAAGATTTAGATTTAGATCCTTAATGAGCAAGCAATTCGAAACAGAACCAGTCTTCTTCTGTGTGCAATTATAAATCATTACTCTTCTACAATTACATACTATAAACGCCTTTGCCAGTAGGGATGGAAATGTTTCCAATTTGCATATGTATAGAATCTGGATTTCTTGCTGAGGGTAGAAGAGTTGAACCATCGCAGCCTGGTAATATTACTGCGGAAAGTCTTAGTCAAACTAATTAGCTGTAATACCCAAAGACAACATTGCTTTAGTGGGTCTGACTGGGGAAACAAAACTGCTTTCCCACTGAGAGTAACATAGTCATCCTGATCAGTTCTACTTTCATGATTGTTTTGCAAAATCAGACAGGACTGCTTCCGGACTTCATCCGGATCTGGAGCGATATTTGCTTTTCTCACATACCCCAGAGCATGTGAATTAATAATCTGATCACAATCGTAGATTGAACGATTGGGCATCGTGTCATGCATTAAATGGGGATATGTGTGGCAGTGTGGGGAAAACCCATCGGATGTGGCTGTGGCTGAAATCTAGCAGCAAGGCGTTGTTTTTGACAAGAATTATAAAATAGTTTTAGTAGTTGCCGTTTCAGTCACTGACTGAAAATTGTAGTTACATCTTAGTCACATTTTAGTCTTTTTTGTTTTGCATCAGTCAAGATTTAGTCAGTGGAACTAATTTTAATCTAATTTTAGTCAGTGTTGTAGTCATAATTTTCTCAGGCAGTTGCATGATACTTGTAAAATGTGACCTGTAGCTATAAGGTTGGCTATTATGGGTGGGGTCTTGCTGGACTCTGTGTTATTTATTTGTTTGTCTATTTATTTATTTATTTGGAGATGCAGTTGGTGGTGTTGTTGCCATGCAGAGGTTATGTGGAGTTAGCTACGACTGTTTTGCTAGTCAACGAGTGAAGATGGCATTCTGTACACTGTGATGGTGATGACCACTATTTTCATATAAAGATGTTACCTAGTTTAGACCAGTGCTGTGTGTGTGTGTGTGTGTGTGTCCTGACTCATATACGTGGTAGAGTCCAGGAGCATTATGAAAGCCGCGCGAGCGTAGTGAGCTGGATTTCCTCGCTTCCCAAATACGGTCAGGAACGTGAAACTATATAATAATATATTATCAATATAAAAATATTGCTGAAGGATACTTCTCCTTTGTTTAAGTTAGGTTGTCATCCTGAACAGAACCAGCTATTTGGTCTCCTCTTCACTTGTCAGGGCATAATGAACAAAGATTCAACTGTAATGTTTCATCACATATTTTTCCATTAACATTGTCCTGATAAATTAGTCATGAAATAAAAGGTTGTCAATGAATACTTATCGTCAAAATTATCTCAACACAGACGCGCAGGCGAAATCCGCCTATCTGATATCTTCCTGTCAGGATGAGGAGCCAGTTTAATAAATAAACGCAGCAGTAAATGCAATTGGTTTTGCTAGCTTTCAACGAAATGTCATTTTACACATAGAACTTTCTTTGTGATCGAGACACGTGCAAAAGAGAACCACATTCCAGAGCAGGAACTAAAGTTTTCAGAATTGTGTGTAGCAGAAAATGTCAGTGCGAAGGGTTTTCAGGGCCGCCACACATGTAACCGGGTTTGTCAGGCTCTGGAGGTCCTGGAGGGAGAAGAGGAATGGGTCAGCCCATGAATCATATTTGATAGATTGCTCATGAGTTGAACTGGGTATATCAGGTAAATAAGGAAGACTGTTCAGGACATCTGATAATCCTGAAATACAGATATAAAATTATTATTACTATTACAGAATTATTAGTAATAGTATTCCTAGAAGTAGCGATTAGTAACAACATAGCAGCAAAAGAAACGGTGCAAATGGCCGAGGTCACAATAGTATATAGTAGGTAGTAGTATAATAGTACATAATAGCAAAATAGAAGCAGTTACAGCCATCTCTGTACCTTCCCAGACATAATGGTAGCTTTGCTGAACGTTTTCCTGAGAACCACTGGCATCAAGCTCTCCAGTTTAACAGACCACATGCAGTTTTTTATTCACTTTGGCTCCAATTACTGTAAACATTCACCCCAGTTTACTTTCCGACGCGCACACGCAGAGGCCGCTCGTACCCAACATCGTTTACCATCTCATTCCGCAGACAAACGGCTGTTATTAAGGCTTTTAAATCACGAGTCACTCAGAGTATGCGCATGGATGTGTGTGTGTGTTGTGGTTACGTGAGTGTTCCCTTTTGTCCAGATAGAGAAGTTTTGCTGTTCATCAGCTCTAGTCTGGATCTGTTGGTTTTGTTATAATTCAATAAGCACGATTCTCGTGATGAAGCAGCCGTCCCAGCCAATTTCAGAAAATTTCACTTTGATGCCGTCAGGGTTTATGTAATAAATCATTCTGGCCAATGTTGGTTGTTTGTGTAAGCTGCTTGTTGTTGAATCTTCACATATTTCTCAAGTGAGCACTCTGAAATCTTTGAGATTTGAGTCTATGAAGTCTTTTAGAGCTTTTTGATCATGGAAACATCTCATGCTGTTATAGGAAAGTAATCAATGATGGGGTGTTGTAATGCGGTGTTACCATTACACCCCCCCAGTTGATTATTTTCCTACAACCGCACATCCCAGTGTTTTATTTGTTTTATATCAAGTAAATGTAATCAAATAAAGAACAAAGTATGAAAAGATACATTTTAATGCTTTTATGTTTAATGTTGTGTAACATCCTTGAGAGTTCATTACCATGAATGTTATAGCAGCAATAAACACACATTTTTATCATGTTACTGAGAATCCAGAAAGTGCAAACTTATCTGTCCTGAACACTCTCACATCGATATGAACCTGTGATTTTAATTGTGGTCGGCAGTACTGTCAGAGCCGCTGTCATAGAAAAGTAATCAACACCTTCTGGCCAAACAGATTGGAGAATTCAACAGTGCTGTGGTCTAAATTCTAATAGGAAAGAGATGCTCTATAAATTTGTTGATGTAATTAGAAAAGAATTTACTGTGGTTCTGAATTACTGGAAACCTCAGTTTGCTTAAAGCACTTTTCTGAGACAACACAATGAGAAGCTTTGAAGCTGAGTGAGTGTGTGTGTGTGTGTGTGTGTGCAGCAGACAGCGCTGCACTGGAGTGCATTCTACAATCACCCTGAACACGTGAAGCTGCTGATCAAACACGACTCCAACATCGGAATACCTGACAGTGAGGGCAAGATTCCTCTGCACTGGGCAGCTCACAACAAGCACCCTAACGCCACACACACTGTTCGCTGCATTCTGGTGAGAACGCGCACACACCCATAGGCATCTTAATGCACGGTTAATGCAAAAATGTATTCAACATCCATATAATCATGCACAAACTAATCCTGCACCGTAAAGCTCATGTTATTTTGCCTTTAGGATAAGGAAGTGAATTCCATTCCATGATATGACTCTGTAAAGTTACTAAAGGCATTTATTAACATTGCCTGCTCTTTTTTTCCGCCCACAGTGAGTCTTAGGATAATTGCCCGAGTGCCTCAGAACTGTTCCCCATCTCGCTCTGGGTTTGTGTTTGTGTTTGTGTGTTGTAGGACGCTGCTCCCACG
This sequence comes from Parauchenoglanis punctatus, assembly GCA_030068025.1. Classification (NCBI taxonomy): domain Eukaryota; kingdom Metazoa; phylum Chordata; class Actinopteri; order Siluriformes; family Auchenoglanididae; genus Parauchenoglanis; species Parauchenoglanis punctatus. The sequence goes on along the minus strand of JAQQZU010000019.1, from coordinate 5,731,797 downwards.
GAGTCTCTTTTGAACTGGCAGGATTATGAAGGCCGGACGCCGCTTCATTTTGCAGTGGCTGATGGGAATGAAGCGGTGGTGGAAGTTTTGACTTCATACGAAGGCTGCAGTGTTACAGCCTACGACAATCTGTTCCGAACGCCGCTCCACTGGGCCGCATTGCTCGGTACACTGCTTTCTGAGTTCTGGTGGCCAGTGTGGCACCTTAACTCACTAACTCACTGTTTCATAGACTACATAATTATCATTCTCTCACATGGACACTATGGGAAACTATGGGGAAAAAAAAATTTTTTTTTTATTCACTACATAACTCATGCATTGACTTTCTGTAAACAAGGCTGTATCATTTAGTGCAATGTGTTCAATGTGTTCTGGAGATGAACTGGTGAAAAAAAGAAAAGAGAAGGAAAATCTTGGATGCAGCGTACAAAATGTTTTAAATTAGTTATTTATATAATTATTTAATCATTGATATAGTGCTGCCTCCATGCTTGGGTGATTTTTGTTATTTTGATTGTGAGTTTTTCCCCTCTCTGTCTTTGAAACCAATGAATGAAAGATTGAAACAATGTTTTTAGCCCTACAAGCACCTCAGCTGTAGTTTTTGCCTTTGTAGCATGAAACCAAAGCAAACCGAATAGGAAACGAACCTGAAGTATTGATTTAACTCAGATTCAGACACGTCAGAAGGGCTAATCATTATGCAAGTGTCCTTGGATGCTCTACTATTGCTATCCATCTACATTGTCTTAGGTATGTGGTAGTGTCTCTAATTAGTATATACTACTATTCTGTAAAGACAAACCAAAGAGGTTCCTTGGATGGTCCTTTAGGGAAACATTAGCAGTTCTTGGTAAAATACTACAAGAGACAGCTTCAGGAAAGCTTTCAAGAAGCTACAACCCTTAGCCATTTAAGGAACCCTTTTATTTTCTAAGAGTGTATCGAATAATATAGCACTAATTTCATACACCTGCGTCAGTGGGGGTGTGACGATGCATAATTACAACTTCTGAAATAAACATACTGTTAGCATTATGCTATGGCAGTATAGACCTTGCTGTCACAAAAACATTGGTTTAAGCATCTTTTAATTTATATATATATATAGCTAGTTATTTATTCTCATTCTGTTCTGTAAGCACACATTGTAACAGTTATACAGTATATTTAACCATTCATCTATGTGATTTGGCAATCATGTGGTGAATTTTTTAATGCCACTATGTGGGAGTGTAAATCGTGACTTTCTTGAATCGGTTTTGTTCTCAGGCCATGCACGGATCGTTCATCTGCTGCTGGAGAGAAACATGTCAGGTATGATTCCGTCAGACAGCCAGGGAGCCACGCCGCTGCACTACGGAGCTCAGAGCAACTACGCTGTAAGACACACTTCTTCTTTCTGTGTGTGTGTGTGTGTGTGTGTGTGTGTGCGTGTTTAAGACATGTTTGTAGGTTGACACCTCTTTATATCTGTGTATCAGGACACGGTGGCTGTGTTTCTAAAGCACCGCTCGGTACGTGATGAGCCTGACCTGGAAGGCAGGACCGCGTTCATGTGGGCCGCTGGGAAGGGCAGCAATGATGTCATCAAAGTCATGCTGGAGCTTAAGCGAGATCTGGACATCAACATGGCTGACAAGTATGGAGGGACGGGTGAGTCCGAGTCAACGAAATTGAACATCGGCATGTGAACATCAAAGAGAAAGAAATGAACTAACTATATGAATGAATAGATACATATATGCATACATACATAGTTCCATAAATATAATTAGTAAAGAACCTAAGATTAAATAAAAGGAAAGAAAATAAACACAATGTTCTTTTAAAAGTACAATAAAATGCCTGCATTCAATAAAATAAACAATGTACAGGGGAAAAAAGGGGGGGGGAACAAAAAACTAAACTAATGTATATAGTATAGTACATTTATATCTACATTTTTTTTGTAGTTCCAAAATCTCAAAGTGTTTTACATGAGACAGATTAAAAGAATATTAATTAGTACATAACAAAAGAATAATTAAATTCGCAAATAAAGTCATATAAAAAAAAAAGAAATGGAAAACATTGCACATTTACAATGATGAAAAACAATAAAATGATCGATTTGTTTTAAAGGCTTTCACATTTAGACTATCCAAGACAAATATGATGAAAACAAAATGCAACTAAATTATGGTTTTATTTTATTACACTGACACCTCTTGGCAGCCTTGTTGTACCAATGTAAGGTTTGTAATTGTGGCGCTGGGATTAATAATCATAAGTCAACATCTTTAACAGCTCTTAAACATGTCAGTAAACTTGGTCGATAGGACGAATAAACAGTACACATGCTAATCTACTAAATGCTTGTTAACAGATATGGACTGAGTTGGCAGTTGTTTTGCTTTGTATTTACGTGTGTGTGTGTGTGTGTGTCTGTGTGGTTTTAGCACTGCACGCAGCTGCACTCTCAGGCCATGTATCCACTGTGCGGTTGTTGCTGGAGAAAGGAGCCATGGTGGACCCTCTGGATGTAATGAAACACACTCCTCTGTTCCGTGCCTGTGAAATGGGCCACCGCGACGTCATTCTCACCCTCATCAAAGGTACTGGTCTGCATCCCAGTATCAGAATGCATCCTTACAACAAATATACTCTCCTGTCACTGTTATGCTATAGTGCTCCATCCTCGGTCCAAATATTTGTTCTTTCATTTTAGCAATAAAAATAATTTAGTATAGTTATATGAGAAGGTGGGAGATCAGAATGTCTGAGAGTATTTGAGGAATGAATTTTAAAACATGGGACATGAAATGTATATGTTGTGGGAGGAACAAGGAAACAAATTTATTTCTAGTCAATCTTAAAAGAGTATTGTGTGTATGTGTGTTTGAGGTGGAGCACGAGTGGACTTGGTAGACACAGACGGTCATTCGGCGCTGCACTGGGCAGCGCTGGGCGGAAATGCAGAGGTGTGCGAGGTGCTGATGGAGAACGGGCTCGGACCAAACCTGCAGGATCATGCAGGCAGGACGCCGCTGCAGTGCGCTGCGTACGCAGGTTATATAAACTGCATGGCCTTGCTTATCCAACATGATGCTGATCCCAACATCCAGGATAAAGAGGTAGAGAACAAGCAAGAAATATGGGATGAAAAGATTTGTCATATTCTATAACATATTCATAAATATGAAGCATCACCAGGGTAAACCCTTATGTTAGAGTTTGATTAGTTTTTGGATAAAAACAGTTTTTTGTAACAGAATCAAACTTTTTGACACGAAAGATTGTGTAGATTATCTTAATAAACGGTGTGTGTGTGTGTGTGTGTGTGTGTGTGTGTGTGTGTTTGTGCGGTAAGGGGAGGACAGCGCTCCACTGGTCCTGTAATAATGGATATCTGGATGCTGTGAAACTTCTTTTGGGATGTGGAGCTTTTCCTAACCACATGGAGCATACAGAGGAGAGGTAACCCATAATATCCATAGCACAGTGTTCACACATGCACAACCACATATTACTGTAAACATATGGTACTTCATGATACGATGAATCTTGAAGGGTGCCAATAATTCTGCAGCTGACTGCAGTAAGAAAACGCAACAGAGGTGGTATGAATAATCCCAGAAATTGATTATTTTCCAATGACAGCATGCTCCAAAGTGATTATTCCTCTTCTACCACATCAATTTGACATTGATAACAATTTCTAATTTATCCATGAATGACACGCCATGCTTCTTTTAAAAATCTGTTTATAGTTATGTTTAATGATGTAAAACATAAGCAAAACAAGTTCCTGTTATTACTTAGGATTATAGCTACTATTAGCAGTCATTTCCTCACCATTCTCTAATTATCTCTCTCTTCTCAAGCTAATAAGACACACACATACAAAAAAAACAAACGCAGCTTCTCATGTTACAGAGAAACCTGGAAAGTCCTCTGTCCTGAATATCCCAGTGGGAGCAAACTGCTGCAGAAAGATTCACCATCAAAGATTATATAATATTCTCTGTTCAATAACATGTATCCACCATAGAAATCCCTGGGAATGAGCTTTTGTTATAGAAATCATATATTTGAACTAGTGCAACCGATTTATCACACGCCTCATTTGAATACTCGATTCTGATTGGTCAGTTATGGCATTTCATGGTCTGTTATTTCTATATAGTAAGCGCTTATGTTGAATACTGTAACACACCCTGAACTTACAAACAAACCTAATCCTAATTCTAAAACAATTCTAAAATGAAATTTATGCATAATCTTACTGTGTGTGTGTGTGTGTGTGTGTGTGTGTGTATATACAGGTATACTCCTCTGGACTACGCCTTGCTGGGAGAGCATCAGGAGGTGACGCAGTTCCTTTTGGAGCACGGTGCTCTGTCCATCGCTGCCATCCAGGATATCGCCGCCTCATCCATTCAGGCTTTGTACAAAGGCTATAAAGTGCGTCGAGCTTTCAAGGAGCGCAAGAACCTCTTAATGAGGCACGAGCAGCTTCGCAAAGATGCAGCCAAGTAAGACACACACACAACCACACACACATATATCTGTCTTAGTATGCTTGTGAGGACCTTCCACTCAGTGCTATCCCTAAACCTACATCTAACCCAACCTTATATATATAAACCTCTCCTCCCCTACTTGGGGGGGTGGTATGCGTCTTCCTCAACCTCGGGTCCTCTACCCGAGGCCTGGGAGTTTGAGGGTTCTGCACAGTATCTTAGCTGTTCTTGGAACTGCACATTTCTGGACAGAGATCTCAGTTGTTGTGCCTGGAATCGGTTTGAGCCACTCTCCAAGTTTGGGAGTCAGAGCCCCTAATGCTCCTATTACTACTGGAACCACTTTGGACTTCACCTTCTACATCTGTTCCAGTTGTTCCTTCAGGCCTTGGTACTTTTCGATCTTCTCATGCTCCTTCTTCCTGATGTTACTGTCAGCTGGGATTGCCACATCTATCACTACTGCTGTTTTCTGCTCCTTATCAACCACCACTATGTCTGGTTGGTTGGCCAGCAGCTGCTTATCTGTCTGGAACTTGAAGTCCCACAGGATCTTAGCTCTGTTGTTCTCAACCACTTTCGGTGGTGTCTCCCATTGGGACTTGGGAACTTCTAGCCCATACATGGCGCAGATGTTTCTGTACACTATCCCCGCAACTTGGTTATACCTTTCAGTATATGCTGTTCCAACTTGCATCTTGCACCCAGCTATTATGTGCTGGACAGTCTCAGGGGCGTCTTTGCACAGCCAGCACCTTGGGTCCTGCCTACTGTGGTAGACCCCTGCCCCCTTGATTGTATGGTGCTAGAATGTTCATTATCCTAGTAAACAATATTTGTAGGAATTGACATCGCAAGATATTTGTACGTCCTGTAAATAAGATGCTAGTCATGGGAGATGAGACTAAAATCGATATTTTTGCTTCATATTCACAAAGATTTTTTCTTCATTCACTTTCATACTAATCCAAAATGATCTGAACATAATTTTACGTGTAATATGATTTTAAAAATTGTTATCCATGTTCATTATAGGAATTAGGCCAATCTCATGCAGTGCAATATTGAAAATTCATTTCGGTATTGCTGAGCTTCAGTCAAAATTTCAACCGAGTCATTCTGACGCAAATAGAATATAAAGGTTAAGAGGACGTGACGATTGTTTTAGCTACATTTCAATTTGCGAGGGAGCGCGTCGAATAATCAGATTAGTGTCTGACAGGATTGTAGACTGATTAACATAATGGATGGTTTTGTATATGAATACTGCATCAGGCAGATTAACATGTGGATATTTGCTAGGGCTCATTTATCTGGCTGTCTGATTTGCAGTGTGATTAAACAACACCTTCAGCTTCTTACTGCCAGGAGAGCGAGAGCGAGAGCGAGAGCGAGAGAGAGAGAGAGAGAGAGAGAGAAAAAAGAAAGGGAGGTTTTGCTCTCCTATTAATTGGGCAGAGTTCAGCTGCTTTACGTGACATTCAGAATCTGTCAACCTACAGGATGAATGAATACACACACAGCACAAATATTCTGTTTAAACGCGCGCACACACGCGCGCGCGCGCACATGCACACGGTCTCCAGTGTCAAGGTATTTGCTCAATCCATAATCTAAAGCATTTTTCTTTCTCCTTTTCTGTCTTTTCTTTCTGTTGGATGTTTTAAAATGAATAATTGCCTTCAGGCATTGAGGTACAACCGACATTTTCAGTTAGATTTGGGCCACTCTGATGTGAGACAAGCTGTTTTTGGATACCCTGAACTGAATTTTTCTTCTTCTTCAACAAAAGCAGTTTGCCAACGATTACAGTTTTTAGTTTATTAATGAACATCATACTTTTTAACCATTTTGTAGTTACATTTAATGTTCGTTTCTGTTATCACAGCTATATATGTACAGTCGCTCCCTCACCGTCTCTCTTTTTTTTCCCCAGTTTTGAGGTTAATAAGACAAAAAAAAAAAAAAAAAGATTTCAAGACCTTTCCTTGATGGAAAACTTCCATAAACATCGTTAATCAAATATAAGTTTTCATTTTTTAAATTTTTTTTATTTGTTTATCATTAGCGTTTGATTATGTGGAGTGTTCACTATCCTAGTCCCCGAGAATGAGCTGTGTAGAATATAGAAACTGTAATGTATTAATGAGTGAAAGGGAATTAATAGAATTTGATTTACAGGTGAAAATATTATCATCTGCTGTTAAAGAAAATTAGTTAACAGGTTCTGACCAATCAGAATCGAGAATTCAATAGTGCTGGGGTATTGTAAGCCATAATTTAAGAAACTCTTGATTGTTTTCAGAAACATAGGCTTCAATATACTGTCTCTTTATTAAGACATTTGAACATGTGAACATTGATCTGATGTTCCCGTGTATTCGTAGGAAGAGGGAAGAGGAGCGCAGGCGTGAGGCCGAGCAGCAGCTGTCTTTGGCCGGAGCGCAGCTTTATCAGAACTCATTGGTCCAAGTCGGTAGCGAGAGACTGCCGTTGGCTGCTTCTGAACTCAGAGGCGAGATTAAAGACATGAAGCCTAAAGTTCACAAACATCGAAAATCATCAAAGGCGCACCATGGCCAATCACATGACAGGACTGAGAGAAAAAAGCCAAAAGAGCCGAGTGAGTTCATGAGACACGTTTTTCTCAAAATATATTCAGCCTTGTTACTGTATACGTAACCATATTAATATTTGAAACCTGGTTTCTTTTAGAGCACAGCGCGGAAACGCCAGCCACCTCTCAGTTGGCTTCTTTAAACCTGTCCATGACCCCTCGGAGCCCCAACAGATCCAACACAGGGACAGATGTGTGTGTGAGCGGTGTGTACGAGACTGAGGACTGTATATCCAGGCCGGAGCGTCGTTCTCCAGCAGGTTCCAGCAGGCCAGGCAGTGCAAGACACGCACACCCTGCTCATTCGAGACCCAGGACTTCAGGTCGCACTCCAGGTTGTGTTTCTTTGATTATACCGTGTCACATGTTTAGGTATTATAGGCCATTGCAACAAGAACATCTCAGTTTTGATTGATATTTCATTTTGAAATCATTTATGTAATAATCCATAATTGGTCCTTTGCCTATTGAGTGAGCTGCATTATTTGTGTGTAACAAGATGTGTTTGAAGTGTTATATTAGTCTATTGAAATTGGTAAAGTTCTGGTTTAGTATTCCCAAAAGATGTTCTTGTTGTTTGAATTATTTTCTGCCATTATCCGAAACAGAAAGCAACTCTAAACCCGAATCCAATACAAGCCATCCAGCTGTGGCGTCACCTCCTGCAGCTGTCAATCAATCCAGCAGCATCGTCTCAGCTCCAGTCCAGGCAGGACGGGAGAAGAGCAGAACGAGGGAGCCACGGGCTGAGGGAGAGAAGGAGAAGCCGTCTAGGCCCAAAAGAGAGAAGGAGCGCAAGACTGAGAACGAGGAGGAAAAGTGCCCGAGGACTGAGAAGGAAGCAGGAAGAGTTTCAGAAAGAGAAAGAGAGAAAAGTTGGTGCGAAAAAGGAAAACGGATGGAAAAAGAGACGGAGCACAGAAGAAAGAGTCTGCACAGAAGGAATCAAGCCGCAAGAGTGATACAGACAGCATGGAGGAGGTACTAAGTTTTTTATTTCCATATTTGTTCATATACAATGTCTATAAACTTTAATGAAAGTTAAACAGTGACAGTTGAAAGATCTAACAGAGAAAAATAACACTGGATGGAGACGGTGGGTATAATGTTAGTGCCCAGATGTCGCCCACATGTGGCCGCTCCAGCTGTGGTCTGGCACCCTGCCCACCTGCACACTAACACTTCACTGGGGGAGGTTTTGGCTTGGCATGTCATGTGTGTGTTTGTGTGTGTGTTTGTGTGTGGACTATAGTTTGGTTAAGAGTGGCTAAAAGTTCATGCTGCTGAGCTAAGCTGTACTTTGCTAATGGCTTTATCAAAATAATGGGTTACAGAGACTCCCTTAATAACCCAAAAACACACATGCACTCTTAAAAAAAGCTGGGTTTCTTTGATGAACACTAGGGATGTTGCGGTAAACTGTGTACCATGCTATTAAGTCGTTTTGACTATTGCGCCATAAACAGCTGAAATTTCATTCAGACGTTTTCATTGTTCATGAGCCAAAAAAAATGCAGCCTGTCCGTCACTGTTTTAGCATCCGATAAGACATTTACTATTGATTAGGTGTAGAACCTCAGGGTGTGATGGCCATACGCATCATACATGTGGAGCTCGGCATGCTTGGACTGATAATGTATGAATTTGTAAGGCTGTAAACTCAGTGTTTCCTAATTGAGTACCAGAGCTGCTTTTGATTTTAACAGCTCAGACACAAAGTTGCCACATCTACATTAGCTTTAATTTACAGACAGTAGCATTGTCTGGGTGACCTTTTGCGCCACTGAACCGGAATCGACGCAGACTACAACGCGCACGTTTCCAGTTAAGGCCCGCGTTGCGACTGAACCTGGTATGGACATGAATGTAAAAATAAAAACGCCTGGTGTTAAAATGATGTCCGTAGACCTGATCTTGACGGCTCGGGGAAAATGTATTGAAATTGGGTAATCTATAGACAACATACAACATTGCTGCATTATCAGTGTGATGGATTTAGTTCAGTCTTTACTTTTTCTTCATATTTTGCAATATCACCAATTCGACGAGTTAAAAAGAAAAAATTTAAGACTACCCCATTAGTGAAAAGCAGAAGTCTGTCATGCAAACTCTGAGTAGAATTTGAAACTATTAAGTCCCGCTCATGTCATTTAAAGCTCTAAATGGTTTTTCTCCGCTGTGTCTTGCTGATCTCGAGAAACACAAAGTGCAGTCCATCCTTGGCGGTTCACTCAGCCGAGGCAGGCTCGGTGTCAGTTCCCAGGATCAGTCACAGGTCAGCCAGTGGAAGATGTCTTTCTTACAATGCTCCTACACTCCAGAGAATCCCAGGAATGCCAGCTCAATAGGTGCTTTTAAATCCAGATTATACAACAGTTAGTTCTGGTGCACTAATTTTATTAGACAAGCAGCGTTCCAAGAGTGCTAATATTTAGCACTGTTTGTAAGACCTTGTCTGTGTTCGCTGCTTAAAATGATATTTCTAGCAATAGTTCGTTACCTTGAAACTGTTACTACACTTATTATGGGATGCGCGTTGGCATGCCAACACACAAACTCTCTATCTAGCTGTGGCTTCTTTGGGAGATATTTTCATTGAAGGAGCAAAAATAAACTAAATATTTGTGTCCGAGATGTCTACTTTCTTCGTTTGTAGGACTCAATATCACACTCGCACATTCTGATGTTCGGTACAACAGCTCCCTGGCTTGTGCGATATTGCTTAACTATAGCTCAGTTGTTTTTTTTTTTGTGTGTGTGTGTATGTGTGTGTTTGTAATTTCCCTTTTTAAGAATGCTTTCAGTAGAGCAGAGATTCACTTTTAACAGGATATAAGTTTATAGACTTAGACTCATTTTCCAAACGCTGTTGTCCAGGTTCTGTGCTCGGAGACGCCTGAAAGACCTGTTGTGTGGAAACGTGAAAAGGCCTGAGCCTGCAGAAGTGACTGCTCTTCTGATTGAGTTTTTATGGGAGCGACCACTCCACATCGATAACACTCGCCAGAAAGCCGTTTCAAGAGCGCAGTCACCTCCTGCTACAGCTGCAGAAAAGAAAAGTTCAGTGCTACAAAGTATTTATGGTAAGTCCAAGCATAACCATGAAACTCTATGAATTGAATTATGTTATTCTATGAATGTGGGTGGCACGGTGGTGCGGTGGTTAGCACTGTCGCCTCACAGCAAGAAGGTCCTGGGTTCGATCCCCGGGCCACCCAGAGTGCCTTTCTGTGTGGAGTTTGCATGTTCTCCCCGTGCATGCGTGGGTTTCCTCTGGGTGCTCCGGTTTCCTCCCAC
>JAQQZU010000019.1:5676498-5703646 GCA_030068025.1 Parauchenoglanis punctatus | reverse complement strand
TGAGGGGTCTGTGAAATTTATCTTACAGTTAAACAGGTCTCTGGCTGTTTGAGAGTTTTGAACCATTGCTCTAGAGATCCTGGACTGCACAATAGATCATTCGATGATTGGTGTTGCACTACTTGAATTATACGTTTTACCATTAATATGCACTGTGCAATTGCAGTATTTGGTAAAAAGAAAAATCGTAATCTGTTTTTCAAATAAAAGGTGCACATCTTAGTTACAGTAATGTACATTTAGTTAAAGTAAATATATCATTTGTTAAATGTTCTTGCCATACTGGCCTTTGCAATCTATTTTCTTTGAATTGCAATTGTAAACAGCCTTAAAAAGAATCTTGTTTCCCTTGCTGATTTTTAAGGTAGTTGTTAAGAGGTGCAACAATGAGAATGGAAACACTGAAATATGCATTTTAAAACAACTCAAACTGCCACTTTATTGGATCACTGAGATTAGAGGAACGTTTCAGAGTCATGCTTTTCTATAAAAGAAATCTGAGTGAGGCTGCTGGTGTGGGTGTGTGTGTGTGTCCGTCCACATGCATGTGTGGTGTGCATTCAAGGACAATATGCTCACTGTCCCTGCTAACTGGATTATTTTAGATTGGCCAGTGCAGAGGAGCAGGCCAAAAAATTATTTCAATTTGAATGTGGAACGGTTTCATGTGATGTGTTTAAATATCTCAACAACCATCAATCACGGGGTGCACACTTACAAAACTATTACAGCACTCGAATGGGTTTCATTTATTTGTGTTTGGAATATATTAAAAATCTCATTTTGATGCGTGCATGTATAGAAAAATAGATACAATTTACCAGGTCACCTGCATATGGGCAATAAACGAACAAAAAAAAAATTTTATAGACTCTTCCTACCAATAATTTGCTGGAAGACCAGAATATTGATGCTTCGCTCAGTGACTGATTCTTTGCTCACCTTCACACTATTCACTAGAACGTAATCATCCCTGCTCTGAAACCGAATCTAGCTGTGGTGGCCGCGTGATCCATATACACCAAGCGCATTGAACAGCATATCATCCACTTTAAACAGCTGAAATGTTTAAATATTCAGCAGGAAACATGACGTCTGTGTCCAGCCCCAGGTGTAGCGCGAGGCTGCTGTAATCAGGTTTGTATTTTCTGTGTATGCGTGTGTGGATTTTATAATGTAATGAATTTCCAGCAATTCCCAAGTGTGGGTATATAGATCATATACAGATCCATTTACACACAGTTTTGCATCAAATCGAGAACTCAGGGGTTTTTCTAATAATTTATCTGGGCCTGTAATTAATCAACCAACCATAAACATTGGTGTAGGAGGTCCTTAAGGAAGTACAGGGGTTTTGTTAGTATATCTGTGTTCTGTTGCATAGTTTTAACATTAAATGTTCTGCTACAGTGGTATAAATGAAGTCACTGCAAAAATATTTATAGTTGAACAAACACATGTATTGAATTTTTTTTCTTTCTATATTTATATTTCCATATTCTATGTTCTGGTCTTTTACACGTGTGGTTTAAGCAATATTCTGGACATTTTCCTGATGTTGAAATATGATGTAATGTTGAAAATGAGAGTATAACGAAACTGTAATAAAATATTCACTTGATTTTAAATGAAAGTACATGTATTGCACCTTATTTTTCTATCACTAATCAATAATTAAACATTAAGATTTGAAATGTTTAAAAGCTACTAGATTCTTAATAATGAAATTTAAACACGTAGCACTGGAATATATTACTTGAAAGCTGAATATTTGTTTTGAATTAACTGAAGTAGTTTGATTTCAGTGTTTAGTGTTTTAAGGGTCACATTTTCACACAAAAAAATTCAGCCATAAATATTATGCTCACAAATGTAGCTTTAATAATTCAGTTTTCAATATTCAAAAATATTGAATGTGTAATCCAGTGCTCAAATTTAAGCAGTTTGCAAAATTCACAACACAAGTTAAGCATCTGGACTATCCAGGGACAGGCAAAGGCAGTCAATCCTGGAATAAGAGACTGTGACCTGGATAGATATTGGTTCATTGCATTCCAGGTTCGATTGCATTTGCCTTTCCCGGTTTAGCCCAGATCGGAATTTGGGAACACTTAAAAAAAAATCCTATTTGAATGTAGACGGATTTTTTTTTTTTAAATGTGAATTTTTAAACACTGAAAATTTCAAGGAGGCTAATTCAAAAACAAATAAATGTAGATTGTGATGTAATGTATTTCTATGCTACGAATTCAATGTTGCTTAAATTTCATTATTAAAAATGCGAAGGCTTTTAACATTTATATCTTTATGCCAAATTTTTCGCCTCATGCTCAGCGTTCCAGGTCCACTGCAACCCTGACCATTATAAAGATGATAAAGAAGAACTAAGGATTTTCTAATGTTAAATGGTCAAAAAAATAAACACACAATAGTATTAATTATTCTGAATACCTTTTTGCTATAAAAGCAGCCATACAGTTTGGTTTTAACTAAGAACGTTTAGTAAATTTAACTCAATTTACTCTTAATGTTTTCTCAGGTTCAAACTTAGTGATTTCAAACCATCTCCTAGAAAGTAGCTTGTTTAACTGATATGTAAATTACCTTATTTTGTCCTCTCAAAATGGCTAAAAAAATTGGCCATTTCTTTACTAATACATGATAAAGGTTGGCACAGAGAAATCTTTTACCATATCACGGGCCTTTATCGAACATGACTAAATTATGCAACTGATCTAAACAGCTATTTCAATAAACAAAGCGTTCTTGATAATTGTAAACAAGCCACTAGAAAAAACATTTTAATCAATACGAGTAAAGCTTTTGTTAAAAAAAAAAAAAAAAAAATTGGTTTTTAACAAAAACAGAAGTAACAACTACTAACGCCTAGCAAATCAACAGATCGGGATAAATGAGGAAAAAGGAGACAGTTAGTTGTTAGAAGACTTTTTAAGATAAGGACATTCTTGCATTATTGCTTAAATGTTGTAACAATTATTTAATTGAGTAAGCCATCATTAATTAAGTAATTAATTAAGCAAGTGATGTGTGAACAGAATATATAAATATATTTCAGATTCATATGAGGATTTCAAAAACAGCTAAAAACGCACCCTCAATTTTATGTCATGTGACCTGAATGACTTGAGTCAATTTTTTAAAAATTCAGAATTTTAGAGCCATTTTTCATGTACCTTAAATTATTAATAATAACTTAAAAATATTTTTGAACACATTCTAAGTGGATTTTCCAAAAAAAAAAAAAAAAATTTTAAAAAGACAAACATTTCTTTCTGGACCATGAATTGAAGGGTGGGGGGGGAATAACAGTGAATAAGCTACTAAATTTCTTTTTTTTAATCTTGGCAATAATCTTGCATCCATAAAAATACAATTTCTTGTAAAACTTCAGAAAATGGTATAAAGGGTAAAATGTTTCACTCAAACTTTAATACACTGAAAGGTCATTTTAAAAGAGAATCAGAGAAACTATACCACTACATGCAGGCTAGTCTTAGACGCTTCCCTAAATATGATCATTACAACTTAAACCTGCTACCACGTGACAAATTAAAGGAAAAAATCCAGCAGCTCCGTTATATTGCTGCATTTTGCTGGCATGCTTTGAGCAGACTCGTCCCCTTGAAGCAAAGTGTCCCTGCAAATCATTCTGACTGATCACCTTTATCCTATGATGAAACATTTCAATCCTGACAGGAGTGGTCTCTTCCAGGATGACCCCACCCCCACCCGCAGGACGCAGGGGTCAGTGAATAGTTTGAGGAGTATGAAATTGATATAGAATTCATACGCCGTGGTTTTTTACAGTCACTAGAGCTCAAACTAATTGTAAACCTATGGGTGATTTTGGACAGCTGTGTTAGACAGCGCTCTCTACAAACCATTTTAAAATCAGCAAATGAGGGAATACCATGGCTCCAGTACAGCTCCACAGACTTGTGGTTTAGGATGTGGTCAGGAGTTTGAGTGACCCAAGGCAAGCTACAATTGCCAGATATCAAGGGACAATGCAAACTGTATAAACAGTGCAATACTGCCCCCTACTGCCTATGCAGAATTGCAACCGTTAGACATTACCTCTAGTGCCCTTATTTCTGTCTGTGCTCTACCCTCATCCTAGTGAGCAAACAGCCCTGAGGAACTGAAGTGTATAGCGCACGCGCGCGCACACACACACACACACACACACACACACACACACACACACACACACACACACACACACAAGCACAATATCACACACTCACTGTGTTCGCAGACAGAGCTCCCATTAGAATTGTAAGAAAAAGCACAAATAAAAGAGTGGCTTTAGGCTAGTGACTAAAAACCACAGTGGGGCCACAGCATGTCTCTGTCTCTCTCTCTTTCTCACTCTCACACACACACACATACACACACGTCCTGATGCTCACAGCATGTGGTTTACTTTAGAATATGCTGTCAATCATTCACTGCTCAGGTTCCACAGTTCAAAATAGACCTATTAAAAACAAAACAAAACAAAACAAAAAACTAGAAGGGCACTCGGAGAGCGCAGATCTCCGCCAGTGACAATCGTTGACTCTAATATTATACGCAAAGCTGCAACTGCAACCACAATGGAGTCGTCGTATTTCTACATTGGCTATGTTTTGCCACTATTGTTGTTTTTTTTTTTACTGACATCTACTGTATTTTAAGATGTACAGCATCGCTCTGCGCAGACGTCCGCCAAGCCCAAATGCCGTATCTCACAACATAATGAAATAGATAAGAAATTCGTGGATCCACTCTCTGACTCGGCTCATTCCTTGGCCCATGCTACACCCTGCCACCGAGTTTTATAGAAATCAGTTCAGTAGGTTTTGCTCAATCCTGCTAACAGGCAAAGAGACAAACAAACCACACCAAACACATAACCTCCTTATTGGAGGTAACAAACAAACAAAAAACAACATTTAAAAATTGCAGCCATTTCCCAGAGAATATGAAAACTTCAAAGACAAGTTTGTATACGTCTGTTTTGCAAGTAAACCTGTGTCTAAGTACAGTGATACTATCTAATAATAAAATCTTCACCACCAGGGAATATATTGTGCCTCCATGCTGGATGACCTGTTCTAACCGAACAATGACTGGCGGCTTTGTTCTGACGAATCAGAATTAATGATAAACAGACACAGGCCAATCAGACATTAAGAGGGAAATTAAACTGCCTTTAATCGTGCTCTGGCTGCTTAAATTGGTTGATTCTATTACGGACGTAAACTCGTTCGACTGCTGTCGCCTCTTAGCTGCCATGAAGATTTTGAAGTCGAGCTTTTGCACCTGTCTGGGGTTTGAATCTAAAACCCACAACCACACAGATTTGCATCTGTTCTCAAAACTGCATTTTCCTTCACATGGCGTCGATCAATAAAGAGTTGTGTACTACAGCGCTGCTGAATTCTTTAATCTGCTTGTTCAGAAGGTGTTGATTCATTTACTATAACAGTCATTCTAGCTGTAATTCAAATCATGGGTTTATATTGATGCACTTGTACCTCATACATTGTTGTTTATGATTAATCATAACTTTTTTTATGGCACCCTTTAAACATATCTTTTCCCCTAAAATTGAAGTTTATATTTTAATTTATCCAATACAAACTTCTTTTTTTTTGGTGTAATAACTCTTGGTCAGAAACAAGGCTGAAAACACATATTTGTGTGTGTTGAATGCAGATGAAACAGATTTTTTATTGTGGTATAGTGGAAATACTCAGAAGTGTATGATTTCAGCTATATTGTAACCCAGAGCACTTGAATCAAGTGGAAAACTTTCACTAATCCACCACTTTCACGTGTTGCAACACTGAAATGATCAGAGTGTTCAGTTGGAGATTTTCAGATTCAGCTAACAAAACTGGCTGTTCTAAATGTTATCATGAATACGAATGAATGAGTCATGAAAGAACAAGAATTTACAGCGTACCAATACTTTTGAGCACTTTAGGAAGTATAACTCTAACAAACACGCATACAGAGTGTTAGGAAATGTTTCTCTCCGAGTTTACTAATGTCTACGGCTAAAGAAACAGCAAATATCAATTTTACAAAAAAGAACCGATAGACGGAAATGCATTTGCTGAATAATAACGCCACTTATGAATGGCTACTTTAGCGCACAGCTATTAGCCAGTGCAGGTCAGCTTTGTCTGGGTACAATGTGAAATTTCATTAACTGAAATAAAACAGGAAAAACTTCAATTTGCTCACATTATGAACTGGCTCGGTCTTTGATTCCTGTAATGGGAAGTTTTTATGTTTATTCAGAACTAAGAGAACCAAGTTGCAATATTTTCCATGCGCTTTGCCACAGTTACATTTCCTCAGGTGATTTTTATTGGATATTTGTATACCAGCATTTTTGCACAGGGATACATCACTCCACCCTGAAACACGTTCAATCTTGAAATATTTGATGTGCTTAGTGGCGAGATGACGAGCCGATGGTGAGGTGAGAGAGTTGGAAAGAGTAAAACTATTGTGCACTATTATTGAATGGCATTGTGGGTAATGTAGGTAAGTGTTAACCCGAAGCGACATCCTCAAAGAAACAGAATTTAAAAAGGTGGTGCATCATAAGACACTATAGCAATGAGGACTGGATTTAAATAAATAGGAACCCGGTTAGGATCTATTTCGACTAGAGGGTTTCTGCTTTTGATTTAAAAAAAAAAAAAAGTGTAGTGTGTGTGTGTGATGTACCTGAAGTGCACTGTGCGAATGAGTGTGGCAGCAAGACTTGCAGAAACCCTGCCGGTGTTACACACTTGGCTGAGGCAGGCCAGAACATCAGCGGGAAATGCTGGCAGGTAGAACAGGATCTGAACCAAGCGCTGTTGCTGTTCCACCGGCAACAACACAACACAGCCCTCCTGAGGATCTACACACACACACCCACACACACACACACACCCCATGAAGAATTCACTGTTACCAGTTCAAATGCTTATTAATACAAGAAAAGAGAAAGAGCGCCCCCACCTGATACACTACTCAAACTGTTACTCTATAGTAAGTAAACGTGTATGTGCGAAAGTGTGCGTGTGCGTGTTTGTGTGCGTAAAATGGGGAGAGAGTGTGTTCTTCCCCTGTAAGTGATCACAGATAGACAGACATTATTAGCTGCTGACGCACTCTGCTGATGTCACCGGAGCCACCACACACAATGGCAGCGCTGTGTTCTGGAAACATGAAACTACAGAGGACTTATCACACACACACGCACACCTCACTTGCACTCTCACACAATTTCAGAGAGCTGTAGAGATTGTACGGTGTATGGCTTTGATTATTTACAATATAGTTTTTGTTCCGTACATGTCCATGCATGTGCTCAGTGTGTGTGTGTGTGTGAGCGAGAAAGACAGAAAAATACTTTTTACCTTGTTAGTTTCTCTCAGGTCACATTTTACATAATTCATTAAAAAAAAAAAAAAAAGAAAAAAAAAAGGCCAATTTATTAGGAACACCAGCGCACCTGCTCATCCATGCATCATGTGACAGCAACGCAATGCATAAAATCATGCAGATACTGTGGTAATTCCTGCTCACAAAAGTTCAAGCTTTGATGTGCTGAGAAGCTCACCATGGTTGCACATCTTTTACATCCATCTTATCTATTTCTTTATCAAGGCATTTCCATCCACAGATCTGCCACTCACTGGGCAGTTTCTGCACCATTCTGTCTAAACGCCATAGGCCATGGTGTGTGAAAGTCTTAGGAGATCAGCACTTTCTCAGGTTTCCTCATTCTGATGTTGGATGTGAACATTAACTGAAGCTCTAAACCTGTATCTGCGTGATGTTATGCACTGCATCGCCGCTACGTAATTGGCATTACTGTTGAACATGATTCTTGAAATTGGTATAGTAATGCAAGTCCGCAAAGAATGTTGGAAGAAAGAAATAAGGACAAGTGAGTGTAAAAGTGTGTATGCGCTCACCGTAAAGGCTGCCTGCGTGCGTCTGAAGGCTTTGCAGCAGGTCTTTGTTGCCCCAAGCTGCAGCTGACTGGACCGTCTGCAGGATCTGCGCAGACAGTTGAGGATTACGACCGCCCAACTGCATCAACTGCAGCGGCAAAGACACCAACCATCGGGTCAAAATCCTGCTCCTGAGACAGAAAGAGAGACGGAGAGAACGATCAGGTGAAAAAGAAACAAAGAACAGACCCTTAAGGAAAACCCTGAAACTTGATCACTGTGCACTAAGGGTCGAACAGTAATTCAAAAACAGTAGTCTTTTCCAGAGTTAAATCAAAAACTGCTTCAGGACTTAACTATTTTATATTTTATTTTATTAGTGCATATAAACAACAGCATAAAATTGCACTTCTAACAGCCATAGCCTTACTACAAATTGCAGTTCTAGCTTCAATGGCCAGCCTTCTTTGGATGATGGACGCCATGTGTATAATTGGGTGTAGGAGGATTTCTCTAGGCTGATAATGACCTGGCAATTCAACCTCCACGTTCAGCTCCAGCCTCAGTGGTGTCCAGAAAATGAATCTGGATCATTCTAACGATACTGTCCCTGTACTGTAGTTGAACTTGTGCAATATTGATTGTTCGCTGATTTACCATGTTAAAAATATTGTAATTAGGTATTTAATCATCCAGAGCCTAAAAAAAAAAACAATCATCTATACCATATCAGATTTAAAGTAATGAAGGGGAGGCCGTAATGATATTATCAGCTGTGTAGTCGGGAACTGCTTGTTGGCAGTGTCAATCACAAAAACCCACAATATTGGCGATTCCACAATTATGTGCAATAAACAATAAAAAACTATTTGAGTGCATTTCCTTACATAAAGAATCTTTTTACAAATCGATTGTCAAATGTGTACATGGCCAATATTTTTATTGCTAATCTCCTGCTGTACAAAGTACAAAGAAAAAGCTTATACTATCACCTTCTAATGATCATCCCCATCAAGTGTTTGATTTGACACTCGGTTGTAGGCCTAACTCATTTACATGTCTTTCGACTGAAACTTTCTGACCATTTTCAGCTAAAATATTTTGATGTATCTCTAATAAACATAAACTGCAAATCTCAAAATCTTCCTCTTGGAGATGGAGATCCTTGAAGATATTTAAATCACATGGTGCTGCTGCTAGGACGCCACATATTTTATTCAAACGATATTTCAATTATGGATCAGGAACCTTGAGACTGGAGCTTTTATACATGAAGCGATTTTTACCAAAATAAAACGCAGATTATTACGTTTCCGGCAATTTCTACAGACATGTGAATAGTTTGAAGAGGAGTAGAAGGGTGACACAAACATAAATGCTTGGCATGGAGGCACATTTAGGAATAGTATTTAGAACAGTAGTGTGCAGTTTCCTCAAAATCCCAACTTTCCCTCCACAACCAAGAGCAAAACCTTTTTTTTTTTTACACATTTCCATCATTTCCATTTGAGAGCCACCCTACTCTCCATTCCTCCATATGTGAGTTGTTCAGCGTACATTTAACCATGTGTGTGTATACCTGGCGATATGAGGTTGGTTCTGGTACTCTTGTATGTAGAGTTGACTAAAGAAACGCAGTAACAGGGTGCGCACAGACAGTACCAAGTTCTTCTGCTGATATTGAACATACACAGCTTGTAGGAGCTCCTCCGTCACGGCTGAAGGCACACACACCCACACAAGCAGACACACATTCACACTTAACACCTAACACCATCCAATATCTAGGCAGGGGCACACACACCCAATATATTACATAAGCCAAATTAAATAAGCCTAAGTTTTATTACAGTTTATGATATGATTATAAATTTGTCTTTATGTTTACATGGGTATATGTCTCTTAGACAATCAGCTTTTTAACCAAACAGGAATTTCAGCAGACACTGCATTAGCGACCAGTGAAATATTCATTATTTCAAAAGCTAGACTGCCTTCTACACACAGACTAGACATGATGATAGAATTTTTAAGCATGCCTGATAATCCCATTATATAAACGTGGAAGTTTATGACGGGCGGAAAGGCTCACCACGGCTTCTCTGGGTAACAATCATCCTCCAAACCACCTCCAACAGAGCAGCGAGGTGCTTCGAGCTCAGCTTCCCACCCCTGGACAGCGTGTCCGTAACAAAGGTTCGGATCGGCCCGAGCCAGTCAGCATCCTGGCCGGCGATGTGGTCCCGCCCCCTCAGGCTGAGCGTCACCATTACCTGACACAGCATGACATTCAGGGCCAGTGGCTCTACGGTTCCTGCAGCATTAACTCCACCCATTACCTGCTGCCAGTTCCTATAGGAAAAATGATTTTGCTTCTGTTAGTCTGGATCATACACACATAAGATGTCACTAGCTTGGGTAGAAATACATAAAACAACAACAACAAAAGAAACATTCAGTGTCAGAGGAGAACGGCTGACTGGTTTTAGCTAACTGCAAGGCTATAGTAACGTTCTACATCCATGGTGAGCAAAAAACATCTAAAAAAGAATACACAATTAACACACATGATGTGAAATGACTTCAGTCTGATTTCAGACATAACTAGATAGGAACTTGAAGATAAAGCTGTATTTCTATCCCTTATTAATAGGCTTCAGTTAAGACAATGAAGGTACAAAAAACAGCTACAGCTAATACAACAGATAGTATTCACACGCACGCGCACACACGCGCACGCACACGCACACGCACACACACACACACACACACACACCTCTTCCCATCCATTTTCTTTCTGTGTCTAGCCACCTCAAGCTGTCCGTAGGGGAAATTCTTCATGAAGTGCTGTTTGAAATCACTCAGGTAAGAATTTCGGAACCAGGAATCCTGCACAAAATGACAAACATTCAGCAAAGTCATTCAACAAAAAGAAAATATGAAATGTTTCCTTTGAGAGCAGTCTGGGTGCTAATCTGCATTTTGGGAAGCATTCTGTCCCATACAGAACAGTAACCTCAGCTATTCTTTGAAGCATGTTATTTTTCCCGGATTTGATGGCAATTTTATAAATCAGAGCTCCATAAAGAATTAAGAAACATAACAATTGCACTGATTTACGTATACATGTACAACAGGTCATGGGAATCACCATTATACCAAGTTGCATTTTCAGACTGTCCAGATTCCTTGTCATCTGCTTTAAAGGGGACATATTATATCCCTTTTCCATAAGTTGACACAATACCCTGAGCTCTTAATAAACTGTCTTTGACATGTTTTGGTCAAAATACCACAAGTATAAAGCACCACAGCACCTGTCCCACCCTGTCTAAACAGCCCTGATCAGAACAGCTGGTTTGAGTGCCTGTTTCTTTAAATGATAATGAGTCACTGCTCACCCCACCCCCATCTTCCACCAGCCAATCAGGTACCACTTTCTTCATGAATATTCATGACTACAAGCCGTGAGTGGAGAAACCCAGACAGGTGGGTTGTGTAATTCTAATGAGCTCCCCTTGTGACATAGAAATGGAACCCAAATCTGAACAGGCTTGTTAAAGCGCATGTTTTCTGAAATAGGCAGATTTTCACAGCTATCTATATCTATATATAGCATATATATTTGTTAAGAACACATTACCTGTTCATTCTGATTAATGTATTCATATTTGGCTACATCCCTATCATGTTCATCTCTGACCTAGCAGTTGACTTAGTAATGAATAGCAGTACAGTAATGTATGGCTGTACTACAGTGGTGTGCGTACACACCAGCATGTCTTGTTGGTCTTTCTGAGGTGCAAGACATCTCAGTAGCTGCAGTATCGTAAGGATCTGGAACATTAGTGCCATGGCTTCCTCGGAGAGCAGGTGCCCGCTGTCTGTTTGAGCTCGTCCTCCACCCATGGCCTCCACCCACACCTCCAGGAGGAGAGGCACCAGCGTACCTGCGAAACCCTGCACGGTCTCTGCTGAACACAGGTCCTCACTCACTCCAGTTCCAGGCTCCATATCCAGCCTAAGGTGTAACGAGTCAAATGCAGATCAAACACTGAAACACAACTGGCCTATTCACAATTGTTGACTGAATAGTTGACAACAAGGCAATCATATCCAAAGCCACCTGTCAATTATTAGTAGTTAAAAATGCATTAGAATTGAATAAATTCATAACATACTGGGATTAAATGACACTGCTAATAAACTGACAAAATTAGCAAAAGAACAAATTCTGTATTTCAGGCACCACAGGTTCCTGTTAGATTTTTGTGCTCAAGACTGGCACCAACACCATCCAATGCTATACAGGGATGGGCCAAGAATCAGACTGATGCACCAAAAGCAATATAACTTACAGACAAACATTCATTCAATTAAACAAACAACATGTTGCTAGGAGTTTATACAACATGGATTTAGTTCTATTTCACCCCTTCTAATACTTTTATAACACTTGCATGATCTAACGATTTAATCCTCCCTACACAATCTTACATGCTATCTAATGACATTTACTCTGCTTTTATTATCACCAGGGCTGCCCAGCTTTACGCACTCTGAGTTACAGTTTTTCTGATCGCCACTGCCTGCAAGCATTTCCTGACTGCGCAGCTGATAATACCGTTACACCATCTCCTTAAACCTAAAGTGAAAGTAATGCTCTATTCCCCGTGCTCAGTTCAGGATGATTAAATCTTTATTCGCTCACTTTTACTGGTACATCACGAGCAGGGAACAATCAAAATCACACAAATCGACTTTCAATATACACTACAAACAATACATAACGATACACCATTAAAACGCAGCACACCTTAGCCGATAGGTGGAGCGTGGCGTTGGCTTTGCTCCAGAATTCTCAAACACTTGAATGCTGTCTTTACTGAATATCTGCTCCTCCCAGTTGATTTCCACAGGTGTGACCAGGCCTTTCTCTCCACTCCACATCCAGAAGCCACTTCCACACACTACACCGTCTTCCGTAGGCCTCTCCTCCACTACTGCCTGAAGAAACCGGCCCAGCCTAAACACGGACAAATACAGACTTATATAGTCATCAGAAAAAGACAGCATTGTCTAAAAATGGCACAATGTACATTGCATTTAAAAAAACAAACAAACAGTGATTGATTTCACCTGAGCAGGACAGTGAGTCTCCATTGCTGCGCTGTAACAGATCGACTAGTGCTTATAGAAAGCGCATGGCTTCCTTTCTCCGCTCGCTCTCCACCGACTCTGCCCCTGTCCACGGAGCCACTCATCCGCCTCTGTGAGATGAGCTCGAGGAAGTTTGACAGCAGCACGGCATGTCTCTGTGCTAGCAGAGCTGGATAGTGCTCAAGCAGCACGTCCAGCACCCGCAGCGCGTCCTCCTGGATGCCAGTTGAGACGTGGGTCATGGCGCAGGAGAGGTGAGCGCCAAGCAGAGGGAAGAAAGGAGCCACACGCTCGGCTGGCATGCACTGCGCCACTAAGCGCAGGAGACGCGAGCCGGCGGCCCGCACAGCGCCATCTTTATCGGTGAAGAGTGCGGCGACTTCGGCGAGCACGACTGACGCGTGCTGCTCCAGCAGGGACGGGTGAGCCGAGAGCAGCTCACGAAGCCCTACGAGAGCACCCTGCTTCACGCTGCTGCTGTAGTGGTGCAGCTGCGACAGCAGGTCCTGGGAGAAAGACACACAGGGAGGAAAGAATGAGGTCACCAGTTTGTGGTGCTGTATTAAGGAAAACAATCTCATCAAGCTATACTCCTCAGCTGGGGGGTTTGATTATGATGGTGGAGAGCGCTGGCTCTTCTAAGTATGTGTTTATTCAGCGGCATGTTAGGAACATAGCCATAAGGAGTGGCTACTTATGATACGCAGGACAGATGAGACAGTACAAGTGAACCTTAATGCTGAGCTGTCGGTGTGTAGTCGGTCCACCGTCATCTCGCTTCAGCTGATCCGGTAAATGAATGCTCCTCGATTTGAAGTTGACGTTGGTTGAATTTTCCACCTTGGGCTTCTTCTTGCCAACTTTGAGTTTAACTTTATGGAAATCGTCCTGCCTTTTCTTCTTCTTTGACATTTTCCTGATAAAAGAGAAAGGAACTATCAAACAGAATAGCCTTTGGGTCCATTTCATAAATACTAGAGGTGTCACTCATGAGCTTGATATGTAGTATAACAGACGATACATTTCAATCATTCACTACAGATCCCATATCAGTTAAAATGAAGTTGTCAAGCACGCCTTCAAGGTCTGAAAGAAACTCTCGCTCAAACACACACACACAGGAGAGTGTGCATTGATTTTCAGAGGCAGTACTGGGTATAAACTCTTTTCTTTTCTGATTCAAACCAGATCTTGGCCTGTAAATCAATGCACCCGTATAGTAGACTGTAGGACTGATTATTTTTCTATACATCATTAATAAAGACACGTTTGTATTGAAAAAAAAAATCGAGGCCGGGTTACTCCCACACTTAAAAGAAATTCGGACCGAGTTACCTAAAGCATTGTGAAGCTGAACTCAACTGGCAGAGTGTTCACTGTGACGTGATGCTTTAACTGGTGTTAAGTATAATGTTTTTTTGTTTTTTTTTTTAAATAAAAGTTGATGAAATGGTAGTACATTTAAGCATAATTGTTTGATGCTGTTTTCCAATCCTGTACTAATACGCAAAGAAAAGTGAATAGTGAACTCAGAAACGGAAATGAGCAGCCACAGATAAAGAGACAGACAGACAGAGAGGGATGGAAAAGGACAAGAGCATGAGCGAGAGAGAAAGAGAGAGAGAGAGAGAGAGAGAGAGAGAGAGAGAGAGAGAGAGAGAGAGAGAGATTGAGAAATAAGGAGACACAAAAAGAGGAAGAGAGAGAAAGAAAAGGAAAGGAGAGAGAGACTACAGAAAATGAGACGAGACAACAAAGATGAGGAGAGACAAATAGAAAGAGAGAGAGACAAAGGGCAGAAAAGGAAAGGAGAGACAGAGACACAATGATGGATAGAAAAGGAAAGGAGAAAAGCGTGACAGACAGATAGAGATAGAAAAAGAAAGGAGAAATGAGACAGACAGACAGACAGTGACAGAAAAGGGAAGGGAGCAGAGGGGACATAGAGCGCGCGCGCGCGCGTGTGTGTGTGTGTGTGTGTGTGTGCATAACTAGTCCACAGTGTCCCCCCGTGACGTCAGAGAGGCACACAACCGCCAACTTTTCACGAGAATAATAAAATTACAGAACCAGCACCGCTAAGTACAGTATATCCCGAATATGACAACATAAACATATTGAACATGTTTCAGGATGGAGGTTCTCTTTAAAGTCATTAAATTCACTGCAAGTACAAACGATAATTCATGCCAAAAAATTTATGCACACTTCAGGAAAAGACAAATTTGTATAAATATTTTACTACTAAATTCACTCAGACATCACGAGATTAATAAAGGTACCTTTGGCCTACAATTACAAGAGGTGCTCAAAGTGGTGACCATAAACTTCCAGACATTTATGTGTAGAAGTGTTCCTGAAGTGTGTACATGTTTTTTGGCTGACTCTGTATAGAACAGACCTGTACGAGTCCTTCAATTATGGAGGATTTCTACCCAATGTGGCAACACTCCGCAGGAGTTTAGAGCAGGAAAACTACGAATGAACACTTTATGTAACATTCATAGGTATATGGTTCTTCTACGTGCACCATAAATACTAATCGTATATGATTTAAATCCGGTTTTATTCGTAACCCGGTTTGTTTTATAGCGATGGATTTCCATGTATCTGGGAGATGCTGCTAACTAGCATCATGCGAGTCCTGGTAATATTTATCCAAACCTCTGCACCCGTCATTTCTTTCTGTAGTTCTACACAACCGATAAATAATCGCATACTCACATGTTTCGCTAGACTTGTGATCAAAACAATACGATTTGTTGCAGTTAATTTGATCAGTCAATGTGTTCTGTAGTCGATCTACTACATTTGGGGTCCTTTACGCATACGAGCGCCTGCGCATCTGCCTGAGTGTAATTACAACATCTCTACAAACAAGCGCATAGAAAAAAAGTTGTAATTAATTTAATTCTTATTCTAGCACGTTATTATATACATAAAATGGAGTAATCTGGGACGAACCCTATGTCTGAGATTTAAAAAAAATGTAAAAGACTATATGCAAACTATTTTAAAATGTAAACGCTGTAGAGCTGTGCAAGCTTCTTTGAACTTTTTCTGCGTGATTTATTTTTATGTTACAATACGTACCACTGACGATGCTCTTGTTAGCAAACGTTATAGGTACTCTCTAGTTTGTATTGTATACTTTGTTGTTAATAATAATAAAAAAAAACCGTAATCCAGGTGGAACCAAAAATTTCAAACGCCTAAAGAACTTTCATTTTGAAAGCAGCCATGGTAAGACTGTCGCTTGCCTGATCAAAATAAAATCAAAAAACAAACAAAATACCCGTTCTGCCCGAAACTGTTTCATTTTGTACTGTTGCGGAAAACTTAGTATTGTTTATCACAAAACAGAGGTAAGTGCAGCACATTATTGCCAACAGTTAATTTATTAACGTAAACGATATGTTTAGTGAAAAGCTGTTTTTCTTTCGGTTGTTTCTATGTTCCTGCCTCATTGCTAATGATATCACTACTAACCTTAGGCTAGCTATTATTGTAGATGAGAATCTTTGTGTCTGTTTGTTTCAAAGTAACATTTGTCCAGGATACCAGGAGTCAAATATTCAACGCGATAAAATGTTTAATTAGTCCAAGAAACTACATTTACAACCACACAAGACGATGACCAGGAGAGGTGGTGTCTTCTGCTTTGACAGTTTATATACCCATCATATGCATGCATTTGCATTATCTCTTGCTGGAGTTTATATCCCCTTCCTTTTTTGGATCACATCATATGCATCATTTGCATTATCTTCCTCTAACTGACTATCATGCATTATATTCTACCAGCATTATTTTCTAACCTTATATGGGTATGGTCATTATAGTCAAAGCAACGTTCTAGGCACTTGGTTACAATATGGTACGCACATACATATAGCTGTTGCTTACACAGTAATCGTACACACATTCACACATGGCGTCTTATTATAGCTTTACCAGTCTGACAGCTGTCTCGTATTCTAATCAAATGTCACTTACACGCACATACATACAAACACCTTTGCACATTTTCTCTAGTTCGCCTTCACACATTTAAGTAAATGCTTCCTTGAGGGTTTTTATTGTAATAAAGAAAAGTCAAAATGTTGCTGTCTTGTCATAAGGGAACTATGCTAGCTACTATCAAGCTAACAGTTATGTCATGGTAGAAGTCCTTTATCCACGCTGTCGATACGTTTGGGTGCGTGACGTCATGACGCAGCGTTCTGGACGCGTTAGCTGTGATCAGGAATAAAACACAACGTGGTATGCTGTAACAGGAAAATAATCAACAACGTGATGGTGTTAATGTTAAGGTTTACAGAACTTCCTGCTGTGTTCCGAATTTATTAATGCATTAATATAAACTTGTGATTTAA
The DNA here is from genome assembly GCA_030068025.1 of Parauchenoglanis punctatus. Classification (NCBI taxonomy): domain Eukaryota; kingdom Metazoa; phylum Chordata; class Actinopteri; order Siluriformes; family Auchenoglanididae; genus Parauchenoglanis; species Parauchenoglanis punctatus. The sequence goes on along the minus strand of JAQQZU010000019.1, from coordinate 5,686,140 downwards.
ATTATAGCTGGCACTATTGTTAAAGGAAAATAATCATCACAGCTGACCAGTCAGAATAAAAAATGTAACAGTGCTGTGGTATAAGTTTCGTTAAAATATTTGGTAAACTTTTTTTGTTGTTGTTGTTGCATATTGGGATTTCCTACAGAATGGCGGCATCAGCTTATCAGGTGAAACAGAAGAACAGCGACAAGGTGGGTTTAATGCATAATTCATATCTTTCTATATTGTTTATTTACAAAAATCTCAAACTTGCAAGTTAATATGGTTACAAACGCATCACTGTCAACTGTTGTACCCATGCTGAGCAGTGTGACATTAAAAATATTTTTTATTTAGCTCTTGGACAGCACTGCCAAAGAAATTATTTAACTGTCAGGCACTCTGATATATTGGAGAAATCTTAATCTATATTTTCATGGCACACAACCTGAGGTGACTGCTGAAATTGCCCTCTTGTGGCGGTGGTACTGCATTTACATTTTACTTAGTAGCCTGGATAAAACATGGTACTGACATTAGAAAAATGTTACAGATAGTCCACTTTCTGTTTGTAGTTTCGAAAGATAAATTGGACAAGTGTTGTGGAGAACCTGAGCTATTGACAGCATTAAAACGCCTAGTTTACCAGCACCTTTTACACCCATGGACACCCTGAAACCTCATCAGATTTGCATAGGGCTTCTCAGAATAGACATGAAGATCGAAACTGTGTCAATGGCCACACTAAGATTTTTCACTGCTGCACATAATGTAACTAAAAGGCCATCCAGAGTTACAACATAATAAAAAAGTTTCACTCTAGCTGCCTGTGACCCTGTTAAACTACTAATCTCTTGTAAGAATGATCTGACCCTTCCCAGAATCCAGTGTGTTGTTTTTGTTTTGAATGCACATGAACACTACTCTGTTAGCTGTCTGCAGCAAACCTCCACAAATTCACTGTCCGTGATGCCTTCGAAAACCTATGTTGAACTTTTTCTTCATTCACGTGTGACACATGGAAGCGTCGAACAAAGTGTTTTATTTCTTTCGCTGCTACCTGTGAGATGGCCGAAGCCGGTTCAGGTCAATTATATATGCAATAACCATATGAAAATGAAATCAATCAGTCATAAGAATTTAAAATATGGATACTTTGACAAAATTTCTTCAATTTCACCTTCCGATTTAAGATCTATGGCCAAGGATGTCACCAGATTGTTGTGGATTGTTTTTGGAATATCGATGGCATCGAAAATGGCAACTCTCTACTTGGAGCAGAGGATTCTGGGAAGTGTGAGCCAGTCCCTTTAATAGAAGGACGTTTCTCGGTGGCTAACTTTTTTTACGTTCTTTTGGCCTTTGCAGAAACTAACAGCTGTACATATATGCCATCAGCATAGCAGTGGAAGCAATTGTAAACAAACAATTGTTCCCACAGGTAATATATATATTACCAAACTTGATAGAGGTAAGTTAGATAAGACCCGAGCCAGGAATGGGCAGAAATATTTTAATCTGTGGAATCAAAAACTGCACTGTAATCAAGCAATTAATGCACACTTCTGATCAGAGGGCAGTATTGGGTAATTTACTACTTTAACCAGCGCTTTCTCAGTACTGCGATGAGGCCTAAACCATGACTGAAAAATGAACATATCTTCTGAACTACAATTATTTCTGGGATCTTTGAGATAAAAGGGAGATATATTGCACACAGAAATTTGTACATCAGAATACAGAATATGCACATTAGAATATGGCGGGAACACCTTCTTACTACTTTATTACCGTAGACGGCATTTGTAATCCACTCTGGCGACAGGTAACTTTGCCGAGGAACAACACAAGTGCGATTATGTAGTCGCTGCAGTAATATTTGTGTAAGAAGGCATTACTTTAATTGAATTTGCTGTAATTGAATTTGCATGATGCACATTACCCAGAACTATAGCATCAAGTGCAGTACCGGTGTGCTAACACGTACACATGAAAACCACACTGGACACTTCTATGTTGGCCTGCTATCTTGTGTGGATAAACTTAGTCATCAAGGTCACTGTCTATGTTAGAAGTAAGTTAAGTAAGATAAGTTAAAAGTTGCATATAGAGCCTGAAGTCTTTAAATGTAATTCCAGTGTTATGCAGTGTTCATAGGAGTGTTGAAATGTGTTGACCTGTGGGCTTCCGTGTCTTAATATCTTTAGCTGATTGGCAAGTTTCAGTTGTTCAGTGTACAGTGCCTTACATAAGTATCCACCCATTTGAACTTTCCCACATTTTGTATTTTTACTACATGAAACTGAAATGACCTTCATTTGCATATTTACAATTTGCATTACACAATGTGTCTGACATTTTTTTATGTTGATGCAAAGAATAATTAAACAAAAAATGTATTGATTAGTAGTGCATATTAGTATTCAAACTTTTAGATTCATACTTGCCAAAACTACCTTTGGCTGCAGTTACAGCTTCTGGGATATGTCTTAATCAGCTTGCACATCTGGAGCCATTCTTCTTGGTAGAAATGCTCATACTGTGTCGGATTGGATGGAGATCACTGGTTGAAAGAAAATTTGAAATCTTGCCACGGATTTTCACATTTTGGCTCGAGGTCTGGGCTTAGACAGGGCCATTCTTGTGCATTTAGGTTCTTGGAGATTTAGTGCAGCTAGGGCAGTATGTTTAGGATCGTTGTCCAGTTGGAAGGTGAATCTCTGCTTTGTGTCTGAAGTCTCTTGCCAACTTGAACAGTCTTTTTTTCTTTTAGGATTGCTCAATCTTTGGCTCTATCCTTTTTGCCCTCAACCCTGAACAGTTTCCCAGGCCCTGCTGATGAAGCGCATTGCCACTACACAATGCTACCACCACCATCCCTCTCAGGGTGATGGACAGTGTTGGGTTTCCACCAGACCTAGTGCTTTGTCCCAACTCCCTTTATCCTAAAAGTTCCGTTTTGGTCTCATCAGACGAGAGAACCTTTTTTTGCGCATGTTTCCTGAGTAAATAACTGTAAAAAATGATTACCTTGTTACCCCTTCATGATAACACTTCTGCAAAATGTAGAAAAGTTCAAGGGAGGATGAAGGCACTGCATGTGGTTCATGTACTACATTTACATTTATGTCATTTGGCAGACTTACATATATCTCATTTATACAACTGAGCAGTTGAGGGCCTTGCTCAAGGGCCCATCAGCGATAGCTTGGCAGTGCCGGGATTTGAACTCACGACCTTCCGATCACTAGTCCAACATCTTAACCACTGAGCTACCACTGCCCTACTGCCTGTACTACAGGCACATAGGCATCTACCTGTAAATGAGAGTGCCAAGTCTCATAATATTGTTATTGCTGTGTTGTCCAATGGCTGAATATAAGATTTGTTTGCAAAAACCATGAACTTGCAAGAAATACAGAAATAGCTACACAAATCAATGGCTGCTATTTCACACATACTAAAAGTGTGTATGACATCAGTATTCTTTGCTGTAATAAGTAAGTGATTAGACTTTACAAGTTAGTGGGAGCCTAACATCAGTGCTGTGCATGCATTGCAAACATGATGCTCCCGCCAACAGAATGGCAACCACGAGTATGAATCGAGAACAGATTCTTCTTTGGGGTCATAACCCCGTATGTCTTTTCTGTGCAGCTTACTGCCTAATTTATCCTGAGTTATTAGTCATGGACTGGTGTTTACATGTCTGCCTGAATAATCCCCATGCTGTAGTAGGGAAGCGGCAGATTGCTGTTCTCCCAGTACAAGTCTGTGGCCAACCAGTAGAGTCGATTGTGGCTCCATAACCTTCATACTCAAGAGCAGCCTCCTCTAGTTATGGAGAGCAATGAAGAGGAGGCTGGACCACAGGAGTGTTGGCGTATTTTTCCCAACCTCACATGCTATTCTGTCTCTCTAACTCCTCTTTATTTCTCTCTCTTTCCGACGGGTTTACTTGTCATCTATGACAGAAAAAGCAGCAGGTCTTCGGTGGGGACATAGGTAAGTCTTGCCCTCAGAGCCCAGTTCTTTACTTTTGACCTTCAGTGCTCTCTGGCCTTGGTGATGACCTTGCCAGTGTGCCATGCCTGAGGTCTTCAGAGGTTTAGTTTTCAATATAACGAACACATTCAGCTTCTATGGCTGTAATGGAATTTGACACTTTTTCAAGAATGTGTACTTTAAAAAAAAAAGTAAATAAATGTTTGGCTTCTTCTAGAATTATTATTAGAATCTAGCCTGAACAACGTTACACCGTAGGCTTGGCGTGTTTGGGCCGGTGTTATTTAACCTTTCCAGCCCAGATTAGCCGCAGGATAATATTTAATGGTGCAGCAGATTAATTGATGGCAGAATTGGGGTACAAGGCCCTGGTCAGTGTCATTTGAATGACAGTTAACCAGTGAGAGGCATGGCTATTCATCACATGAAAACTTAACTAGGTAGACTTACATTGGACTGGCTTTGCCCACTGCAACAGAGGCTTCTGTTGAACAAACTTTGAGGGCCATAGTCCAGAGAGATGTGGTCCAAAGCCAGTTCAAACATGAACTGTATATTGTATGCATCAACAGTCAGTGAGGGATAAGGGTGTGTGTGTTGGCCAAACCATCAAAATCAGCTGCACTAAGCTTACATATCCAAGAGAATTGTGCCATTAGAGGCATAATTAATGGCCTTAATTGGACAAATCTGATTCAGGTGCTGTTTTGCACAAATAAACTGAATATGCAACATGTAGAAAGAAATGAATAACCTGAAGTATGACGCTGGAATATCTGTCTATAGATAGAATGTGCATCTATCTATAACTTGGGATTCTGCTGGAAGGTTCAGAAAACCTTTCTCATTGTCACCCCAAATTTCAGGAGGACCACAAAGAATAAAGAAAGCTTAACCATGCCTGATATTGTCATTTAAATTGTATGGAGAAGCTTCCGTTACCAATTTATGCAAAACATCAGAGGATTTGTGAACTATGTTCATGGTAAAGAAATAGGAATAGTGGATCGGAGAGTGTCAAATCTGATCCAATACTGATGTACTGAATCGGTCAAATATCGTCGCTAGAAATGCTTCCCTACTCTGAATCAGGGTGTTGTTGGGAAGCACGGTGTTGTGACCAGTAGAATTAATCAGGAGATTGTACATATTGTTCAGCATTCATATTTCAAATGCGGCTCAATTATTTTGCCACAGTTGCTTTTTCCACTTTTTTTGCCACAGTTGTTGTCTATGTGGGAAAATCACGGTAATTAAGTGCTCTTTGGAGTTTAGGTGTATTTACAGTGAGATTTATTTTTTGTCTGTTTTGAATGAGTTCTCTCTTACCTTAAGGTATGTTTAGTATCATGTTCTATGGGGTGTAAAATTATCATTTTAATTTATGCAACTCCCATCAGTGTTCACCAAGCAAGGATCCGTTCAGACCATACCGTCCCTGTCCAAACGGCTGAAAACGGTCACAGACCCAGTTCTTGGTATGTAATGTTTTCTTAATGAACAAATGAAGCTCACTGTGGAAATGTTTGAGTGTTGATTGTGTTTGTGTGTGTATACGTGTATGTAGGCCTACAGTATGTATGGGAGTATCGCAGTCCCAGCAAGTCAGTCCCTCCTCATTACCAGTGTAGGCTGTGTAAGGTGCAGCAGCTGCAGAATGAAATGGTGGCTCATATTACGGGATGGAAGCATTGTTTCAGATACTTGGTAAGGCTTTGTAGTTTTCAAAACAACTGTACATCGTGTGTGAACACTGTTTCCCCTGTGCAATAATCCTTATTAGGACTGAAACATGTTTGTAATCAATCTGCTGTAAGACTTTTCTTTTTTACTTGATAAACAGAAACACACTCACCCAGAAAAAATGACTCACAAAGAAGAGGAAGTAAAACAGGACCCAGACACCAAAAGGTCAGTCAGAGCGATTGCTGCTGAGGTGGAGAAAGCCGAAGGCAGAGGTCAAATCAAGGTGAGACACTGCACACTTGATTTAAATCTTTGTCTTATACACGCATAAAATCTGAATAAAGTGACTTAAGTGTAAGCATTCTGTACATGCAGTGGGCAGTGCAATGGAACACGCTTAAACAAACCAAACATGCTACAGCAAAAAAAAGAAAAGAAAAGGAAACCGCACATTCAGAAAATGCAACAGCGAAATCACCATCAAGCAAAACAGAAAGGGGAGGTTGTTATTGAACATCACATGCATGTTCCTGATATAATATCTTTCAGTCTGAGAGACTGCAGACAACAGAGAGCTGGAGGATGATTACATTAAGAGAAAATATGATCGTGATGTTATTTTAGATATTAGGTCAACTTTGCATGCAATAAATATGAGCATGCCTACCTACATGAAAACTCCCTGGAAGGAAGCGGCGTTATTCAGAAGAAAGAATTACTCCTAACTGTAATAACATAAGCAACTTTGCATTAAATCAGTTGAACTCGCTGGATAACAGATGGTTATGAAGTGATTAAGCTGCCGGGAAATATTGAAAGCGTTTTCCCGCATAACTCACTGTGACATGAGAACATTTGCGGAGATCCTTTCGTAGAATAACTGTCTCGAGATGATACAAATTTCAGATTCACTTAGTAATGCCCGGTTGTCCGTTTTATTTTTAGGTTCTCATCAGGGAACCTGGTGATGTACCAGTCTTTCAGAACATGAGTAAGTTTTGCCTCACTCTGCAAAATTCAAATAGTCCCTTATACATGACTCCACAGTTATATATTTGTCGTGAGTTTCCTGTGTGTGTGTGTGTGTGTGTGTGTGTGTGTGTGTGGTTGCATATAACAGAGTCTGCATTTCCCAATGTGGGAGGACCAGGTCCTACAAATCTGCTTGGTCCAGTACCTGGAGGTTTTTTCCCAGGTTAGTATGTTTGTGTGAAGGGAAAGTAAAAAGTAACTACATCCTTGTTTTTAGTCCTACCCTCTCTGCAAAAAAAAATTGTACATCAGTTGTCAAAATTAGCAAACAGATAAATATACTGTACCTTTATGTTAATGTACATTTGCTTAGAAACGCCGCATGTTAACATTGCAAATATCCTGTTTACTTATCACTTGTCTTGATTTTCCCTCTTGAAAGACTTGCTGACGTTGTGCCCTCTTTCAAGATTAGTGGAGATTATTTCGGATTAATGAACGTTCATGTTATTTCACATTAACTCAAAACAAAGTCTAGGAATCTATGTTCAACTTGGCTAACATTAGGAAGTATATTATAGATAACATCACTTAACTGTATTTATTAGAAATGCCACCAAAAATACTTTGTGATCATGACAATTCCCAAGTCACCCTGCCACTCTCACTCGACCATACCCCCAACTGCCAGGAGCCTGTGAACCACAGAGAACAGTTTAAACAGCTGTAATGCCAAATACCTACAAGTGATCTGCGCGTTATCCTTCATGCGGTAGATCCACTGCAAGGGAGTGAAGACAGAGGGTAAATGGCTGCCCCAGTAAGTAATACCAGAGAATGAGGACCACCCACTTCTTTTCAGTGGTGTTGCTGTACTTAGACTCCCGAACTGAGGGTTTTCAGCAAACTTAATAATTTGGAGCACACCTGCCCATGACCCAAATGGAACCCACTACAGATGAACATTGACATGAATACCCAGGCAAGACAATGAAACAGGGCCATTAACCAGGTGTTTTATCTGCTCTGAGGTATCCGACCATGGGGTTATCATGAGCCATACATTTCCCTGTGATCAATGTAACAGTTTGGATGTATGTATTGTAAGTTTTGGCAAGACTAATGCGAAAAACATTTCGCTGTATAAATACTCTTTTTAAATGGCTTTGGGTATTTTGTAGATTTCTGGAGCTGAAAAGACATTTTTGTTTCTCCCGTATATCTTCAGGTAAACCTTTTGGTGGTGGTTTTTCACACCCCCCTTTCCCAGAAGAGTTCCCACCCCGGGGTGGCATGATGACATTTCCTCCCAACATGCATGGTGGTCCGGGCGACGGCCCCATGAGTGGACTCTCCAGCTCCGGCCATTTTGGTAATTCTAAATTTTGCCATTCTATAGCGAATTGCTGTTTTTTTGTCTATAACTGTTCATCCCTGCATGTGTTGAAATTGCTTACATATATACACAATTATTGGAATCCTTTGTGGAAATGAGAAAAAAAATATCAGGGGGTTGTATAGTTTTATTTAAACATTTATTTGTCTTCCAACACAAGTTAAGTAGTACAATAACATTGTGCTACATAATTTGCACAGTAACAAATTTTAGCCTCTTCCTGTAATGTCTAACAAGGTTAGACACTTGAAGAGGGATATTAGTCCACTTCTCCATGCACAAATATATCAGTCTGCTTTACATTCCCAGCTTTGTGCATGTGGACTTATTCTCTAATTCAGACTGTAGGGTTCAAAACCAGAGACTGAGGTGTGGCTCTCAGTGTGATAAATTTACTATAAACGTCTATATGCATAAAAATATTAGGGGGGGAAAAAGAATTAATGTGACGGGTCAAATTTAATCCGTTTCAGTGCTGCGGTAATGTAACCAAAAAGGTCTAAACCATCGATATAATAAAAAATGGAATGCATGGCAGCTAATATTGCTGCAAGAATATTTTATGCATGTCTGCTGTTGTACAAGCCGTATAAAATATTTCTGTTAATATCCTACCACAATAGTACTTTGGAGCAGTCAGAGCTGCAGATCTTAAATTTTGGGTACTGCGACCTAATTGAAAGACCTTATTTCCAGGACCAGACAGGATGATGAGGGGGCCGGAGAGCATGCAGCATTTACAAAACAGCAGATCCATGCACATGGGCTCAGACGGATTTAGGCTGGGTCCCCAGAGCGAGGACATGGGCAGAGGTTACCCTGATGATCTGCCAATGAACGGCAGTGATAGAATGTTAAGAGCTAAAGGCCCAGAATCCAGCAACACCCTCGCAACACTTCTCAGATATCTGGTATAGTTCTGTACATTTCTGCTGTGAAAATTGAAAAGCTATTGATAAGGTTGTCTATTAGCGATGATGTTCTTTTGGTGAAACATGAAGTTAAAGTAAAAAAAAACAAAAACCCAGCAGTTAATAACTTAACAGGTACACACTTTTGCAGTGAGGTTTATTCAGTCTTTTTTATTTTAGGATGCATTCCGCATCGAGTGTGAAGATGATGCTCAGATCGTGCTGAAGGTCACACAGAAGCTCACAGATGTCTTGATGGAATACCGTCTCAGGACTATACCCTCGGTAACAAACTCAAAACAAACAGCAGGTCATGTACAGTGAAAGTAGTTGAGTGAGGTTTTAACTCAGTATAGCTGTTGGCATTCTGTATTATTTTCATTCTTTGAATTCATAATACATAGTATAGTTTGGCTTTCTATCTGAAATATGTTAAAACATGTCGGCATTTCCCTAAAAATAAATTTCTGGATCCAATGAAATGTACAGTTTCATCAGCAGCAGCTTGTAACTTTTTAGGCTATTATCTAGTGAATTATTAGAGTAACCGCTTATAACAACTTTTGTTGTTTTAGACCTACCTCTATTTAACTGTGTTTGAGGTAATGTGGTATTAGACCTACCTCTATTTAACTGTGTTTGAGGTAATGTGGTATTAGACCTACCTCTATTTAACTGTGTTTGAGGTAA
>JAQQZU010000019.1:5634408-5671341 GCA_030068025.1 Parauchenoglanis punctatus | reverse complement strand
GACAACCACACATGCTTGCATTCACACCTATGGGCAATTTAGAGTAGCCAGTTGACCTAATCTGCATGTCTTTGGACGGTAGGAGGAAACCCACACATGCACAGGGAGAACATGCAAACTTCACACAGAAAGGCACCCTGGGTGACCCGGGGATCGAGCCCAGGACCTTCTTGCTGTGAGGCGACAGTGCTAACCAGCGCACCACCATTTACATTTCAACTGAAATACGAACCCTAGCATACAAGCCTCTCTCAAAAATAAACACCCAACTAAAATCTCATCACATGCTTATTTAAATTAACATCAAGAAAAATAACCCAGTTCACAGTCAACAAGTTACAGTGGTTGTTTACAAGGTTTACCAGATTATTCTTATTCTTTTTTGTGAGGAACCAATCTGAGGAGTGTCCGTGTCACTCGGCACAGAGTGCAGTTATTATTGTCCCCAGCACTCTCCAGTGCTTAGAATTCAGTAGCTCCTCTCTGTGACCAATGTTCATGCTGGAGAGAGTCTTGTGTGGCAGGGAAATGTTCACAGGGTCCAATGCAGGTGACACTGAAGGAGGAGGAGAGAGAGGGGAGTGCAAGAACACCAAAATCCTGCTGTCCGTACATATGTCAGCAAGTACAGGTGTGAACAGGGTCAAATAAATCCAGTTGCTCTGACCACATTCGGAGCCACATTGCATATGGCTACATTCTTTTAGCAGTGTGTACACAAATGGGTCCTGGGCCACATAAACCTACTAAACGGACATCGTCTGTATTGGTATAAGTACATACTCATTCGGGTGCCAACATCATCAAATTAAAGTGCAGCAAATGTTAAATGTTAAATATTTAATATTAAAGTGTGATTTCTTCTTCTATATTCTTCTTCTTTTAATTTCCAGCAGACTAGGTAAGGGAAGTGCATTGCTGCCTCCTGCTGGTTAAAAACACCACCACATTTGGTATTTGCAAACGGAAATGACGTGTATGTTTATATGGAGTGTGGAAGTGGACACTCGAGACTCATGTGGAGATGCATTCTAATGAATGGTGTGAACTGGCGTATTTAGAGCTGTCCACTTGTGATCTGATTACCCAAGATGTTTGTTAATGTCTGGTGTGAACAGGTTCAATGGGATAGGAAGCTACATCTGATCTGTCTACACAGAACCAAAAGACTTCTGATCTTGAACACAAGATCTCTAGAGAAGCAGATCAGATGGCACGGACTCTTACGAATTGTACCACACTGAGTCCCAGGACTCCTTCTCTGCAATCTCCATCAATGCCTGAACATGCTGAAGTTGCTTCATGGATCAGGACCAACAAACGAGACAGTTTAGCTAGAATTAGTTTAAGTAGACTCACACTTTGGGCCATTTCACATATAAGGGTTGGGAGGGTCACTTTAAAAATCTATTATGATATAATTTTATATTCACCTGTAGTCAGTAACCTCATCCGAGTATCACAATATTAAAGTAGCTTTATTATTTTCTGTAACTTCTGGATTAAATTAGATGTTTAATTAGCATATCTTTCACTATACTGTGATGTTTAGGGTTTGGGTATTGTTTCAGTTTTATTTTGATTCTGCTTATTGACAGAAGAAAAAAAATTCTATACTCTAAAATACTTTTGTTTTGAAATATGGCGGTAGGGCTAGAGAGCCACAGAAACTTTTATTTTGATATTCCATTGGCGCTATGGTGAGGGCACCACAAGGACTTTTATTTTGAAATCCTTGACAAACAAAGCTTGAGCTATCGACTGTCTCCCATTCTTGTGCCATATATTTTTGGTAGCTATGTACATCATTGAAGATATGTAGCCTTTATTTCAAATAATAAAAGGGTTTCCCAGAACTGATAAGCAGAACTAAAACTTTTTTTTATTTTTTTAAACGAGTACCCGGGACTCAAATCTCCAGTGACTCACTGTATTGTGAGTTCAAACTGTATTGAATTATGTAACTGTACTTTTTTGACCATGTAACATACAGTTACAGAAGTGTGTTACAATTGCACTATTCAGTGTTGGTAAATCCCACCAGCACTTCGTGGGCTGTTTTGTTGGAGAGCGTATGGGCGTATATTAGACATAAAATTTCTTTTCTTTATTTTTTGACTAAAGTTATATATCAAGTATATATCAACATACATCATGTTTATGTGTACCTTTTTATTGTGCAGCAATAAAAAGAGTGTGTGTGTGTGTGTGTGTGTGTGTGTGTTTGTGTGTGTGAAAATAGACACCAAATATAATATAAGCACATATAAACACTTATTACATAAGTTATTGTGAAACGGACCACTGTGCAAAGAACATGCACGTAATAATGCAAAGTGCCATAACACTGATGCGATGGAGAAATTAAAACATGCTGTACATTTCTCTTAACAGTATGTGTCGCTAGTGAACTCTGTTGAATGATATGAGTAATGAACCTTAGTGAATCCCAACCGAGGCTTGTTTTTGTCATCGGTCACGTGGTTTTCTACTTAACAGATACACGCCTCGAAGCAGGGCTTCGTTTGGCCCGTTCACTTAGACTGTGCTTATACTTAAGCTTTGGAGCTTCATCTGGCCATCACTAGCAATGCCTGTCACCTTTAAGGATGTCCTAGAGAACGAGATGCCTTATTGATGGAAAAGTCCAGACAGAAAGACCTTCAGGTACTGAAAAACCTCGAGTTGGTAAAACACTCTAAAAATGGCCTGCCACATAACTGCTCCTATAATTTCACAAATTCCAAACTCTTTGAAATAAATAAACCAAGTGATGGTTGGAAGAGGGAATAGCATGTGGGAAGTCACACATGCCACAAAAACCCCACACAGATGAGCCATGTTTGCTACGAATCTGCTACTGTAATGCATTATACAAATATATATATGGGCCATTCAAACAGAAGGCAAGTGCAGGATGAATCATCAAAACATTGTAACAATTTTCTTAAAATTGCATTATAAAATAAAATTATAACTGTATTATGAACTATAAAATTTAAAATGGGACCTACTATTGTGCTGATGTCCAAAACACTAAGGAGTGGGTACAAAAAGCCCTGAAACACTTGTTTGATTTTGAACAGATACATGCAGTCATTGTCAGCAAACAAGGCTAGCACAAGATGGGAATGGTTAAATCAATGTTGTGAAGATGAATTAGGACAAAATGTTCAAATATGTTTGTATGTGTGACATTTGATTAGAATATGCGACAGGTGGTAGACAGGTAAAGCTAAAATAGGAAGGCAAGCAAGAACAAAATGTGCTAGGAAAAACCATGTCAGCATGTAGGTGTGCCGTGTGGTTAAGATACGAGACAGGTGTCAGACTGGTGTGAAGTTATAATCAGATGCAAAACATGTCTAAGTGTGATTACTTGTGCTTACAGCAGCATGCAGGCCATGTGTGCAGCATTTTGCAACCAAATGCCGAGATCAGCAGGTTATGTTTGTGCTCTGCAGTATATAGTCGTGTGTGTGTGTGTGTGTGTGCCCTACATCATATCCAGAAGTTTAGGACTTGCTTTGACCATAATCCAACTGCAAATTAGAACGTTACTCAACATGGCTATTAAAAATATGATATGTGGTAGATGTATAACCGTGGGCAATAAGATGTACTAGGTAGGTGTGGGACATGTGGGGGTGACACTGCTCTGCCTGAACGTCATGAGGACTAATACTAAGGCCATAATTATGTCACAGCTCTAGTCAACAATACCTGACCAGAAACCCTATGAAAAGTGAACTCTCTAGTATAGGGACTTGAAAAAATGACCATGGCAGAGGGGAGCCATATTGTGTCATGCCCAGTCCCCATACTTTCACCTTGTTTCACCTCATGCTTCATACTGTTGTTTCATGCCATACCTGTATATGTGTAAGAGATAATGCTGACTGGATGTGATGGTGTGTGCTAAAAGAGGAAGGGTATAAGAACCCCAATTGAGAGGTAATAAAAGAAAAAAACTCTCTGAGAAAGACAAGAGCACCTCTCTTTCTCAGGTCACTGTCATGTGTAGTACTTTCTTGGACCAATTAAACAATTTATTGCTCAGACCTTTTGACTCCTGACATTTTGTTTTGTATCTTACTGTTGAAGTTGAATTCGCCCCAACAATGTTTTCTTAAATTTATTTTATTATTTAAAAATATATAAATTTTATTTTTAAGCACGTTGTTATTGACTCTTATTTTGAAACCCCGGGTTAGGGGTGAGGAGAGAGCGCTCGCGCCACACTGCGGTTCTTCAGCCGCAACACTTCCTCTTCACAGTGTAATTTCGTCACCCTATTGAAAACAGAGGTAATTGCAACATGTTGTTGCTAACAGTTTCGTCGTTGTTTTTACTATTAATTTAAAATGTGCTGAATGATACGTTTAGAAACAAACGCAATTTATTTTTGTTGTGACGTTACTGCAGTATTGCTAGTAATATCACGGCTAATGTTAAGCTAGCTACTGTTGAAATATTAAAACAGAGGTGAATCTTTGTGTCTGGTTATCACGACACATTAATACGTATGTGCAATTTTGTGCTTTTGTTTTCTTACAACGCTTACTTATTTCTTGTCAAATTAAAACATTTACAAGGTCGCTGCCCTCTGTTACGCCTGCTGTATTGCTAATATGGTTAATGCTAACAAACTAAAAAGCTAAGCCCTTCTTTGACGTTACGATAATTTGGCCAATAACTTCGTAGATATCTGCGTGTAATGTAATTCATATTCAGTTGGTATAATGTAAGTCCTTGTTGTTCATCTTGAGATTTGTCACAGAATGGAGGCTCGAGAGCAAACCTTTCAGAAAAAGAAGAACGCCGGGAAGGTGAGTTGATGCTAGCTACAATATACGATAGCAGGACTGGCTAGGCTCTGTGAGGCACATGCTAGCATTCTGCGCGTGTTGGGTGTAATGTGTTTGCTTGCGAAAAAAACCACGCGCTTGTAAGCGAATACTGTTGCTAAGTTGCTTGTTAACATGTTAGCGAGAGCTAGCTGTGTTTACATGCAGCCTAATAAAGCAGAAGGCGAGGGTTACAGTTAAACTGAACCCGCTTGCCCGTGATAAAATCACTGTAACGCACGGCCTCGAGTGGTTGCTAAGCAACATAATTAGGTCATTTTATTGACAGAACAACGACCTGTTATTGGTTTAAAATAATGACTGTATAATAAGCGTGAACGTCACAACACGGAGAAACCAGTGAAGTCAAAATGTCTCTGAGGCCCTCTAGTGGTTGGTTGCAGTATCGTTTTTAACCCTGGTTAGTGAATGGGACAGCTAATCGGAGATCTTACACCTTACGTCTTACTCATGTATACATTTACTGTCTTTTTTGCAAGTTCAGCTGACCTTAATATCCCCCCTCCAATAGTTTTGCTTAAAGGTCCACTGTGTAGGATTTTAAGGGAATCTATTAGCAGAAATTGAATATATGTTCATAATATACTTCATTAGTGTATATTTACCTGTAATTACGAATCGCTGTCTTTTTGAAAGCTTAGAACGAGCCCTTTATATCGACACGTGGAGGGGGTCGACCCCTACGGAGCTGCCATGTTGCGCCGCTGCAGTAGGCCAGAACAGACAAACCTCTAAAGAGCACCTTTCGCGTTATACGTTTTTACAAGAGGAAGCATTTATGTGGAAGGACGAGGAAGAAGAAGGAAGAGTGATCAGTGTTTGCTGGTTAATTAGTTTGAGAACCCAAATTCTGCAAAATGCAGGAATCATTGTTATTGTTGAGTACAGAAAAAGCAAGGGAGTGTGAATGTAAGTACCTGAAAGTACGCTTCGGGCACCTGACGGCCACTGTATGTCCTAATATGTGCTTGGCGAGGGAGGGGCATTAAGGTATTGAAATCCTACATAGCGGACCTCTAAGATAAATGTGTTTGTATAAGTGTTTTGGTGATAAATAAACAGGTGTGGTTGAGGTGATTGACGGTTTCAGGCATGAACGCGTACAGACGTTCCAACATGGACCTGAAGCTCTGGGCAGTCCTACGCCAAAGCCATGTCCTGTTCTGCGGTAAACTGTTCTGACAGACCTACAGCGGGGAGTTCTTTGTAGTCTAAGCTAGCTCGTTGTAGTGATGATATGTCATTAATATGGATGGGTGAGAGGCGGACCTGTTGCCTGTCCGTTACCCCCCAAAAGGCTTCAGAAACACACAGTGGGAGTGAATGGCACCATGTTGTCCACTCATTTATACAGTCATTGGTTTAAAACCAAGCACATCGATACAGAATTCAATTATCCTGATGCAGTCACAGGTGTGCGTATATCACAGCTTTGAACGTGGCTCATGCCAATCAGAATTGAAAACTGAACTGAAACGGTTTTATAATTTACTAAGTTACTAATCCAGCTGTAAGCTCCATTGGAATGAAGAGTGTTCATGTATCAGAATAGAGTAAACCGAGTGAGGCCAATCCGAATTAAATTGGTCTGATTGAATTGACGTGGATAATCCTTTTATATAGTGTACCATTCCTAGTAAAAAACAAAAAAAACAATGAAATATCATAATTATGTGAACAAATTAAAGAGAAATAACTGCATGCATTTGTCTGTTGTGAAAGCGCAGACTGTCGCATGAGCGTGCACGTCGGTTCTGTAAGCACTGAGACGCTCTCGTCCTTTGGCCTTTCTAGGGTCTGCAATTTGCTTGTAATTGAAATAAAAGAGACATAAATTATGTAATTGTGATTTACACTCTTTGTTTTATTAGTATTCTGACCGTTTGTATTTAAATCAAATGTAAAACAAGTTCAGTTGAAAATGCAGGGGTTACCAACTTTGATTTCAATTACCTATTATTGTTTTTATAACTATTATCAATAATTGTTATTGCTGTGTGTGTAAACACTGGAAATCAAAAATTGAAATTCATGGCCTTCACCCACATCGAAGTCCATGTCAAACACAAAAAAAAGCAGAAGACTTTGCAGAAACTATGTGCGAGAGAATACAGTTGCAGAGTTGCTAGCTACTACAACTAGCTACACTTGCCAATGTTCTAGTTTGGCACATGCTAAGCAATGTGACCTAAAAAAAAAAAAAAAACTTTTTTGGAGCATTGTACTCCAGCTTCATTCTTTACAATGTAAATGTCTGACTAGCTTTTACGAGCTAGTGGGAGATTGCGGTTTCACACACGGTATGCAAGTCAGAGTTTTCTTTTTAAAATTGTTGCTTTCTTATGGAGCATTATTGTGCTGCTTCATCAGTATTCTTTACAGTAATGAATGAACGACTAGACTCTTCGGGCTAGTGGGAGCCAAGCGTCAGTGCTATCTATGCATTGCGTAACTTGAAGCCCTCGTCAACAGAATGACCGTGAAGATCCTCAATGCATGTTCACAAGTAGGAATCGAGGGCCGATGCTTCTCAGGGGTTGTATAACCCCATATGTCTCTTCTGATTTTTAAATCACACATGAGCACTGGTGCATATGCAGTATTAAGCATAAACCCTGTGCAGCTTACTGCTAAGTTTGTATCCTGAGTTGTTAGTCATGGACTGTTATTGTCATGTCTGCTTAAATAATCCCTGTGCTGTAGAGGGAAGAGACAGATTGCTGTTCCTCCAGTACAAGTCTATGACTAATCGGGAGAGTCGATTGTGGCTCCATAACCTTCATACTCAACAACAGCCTCCTCTGCTAATGGAGAGCATGGAAGAGGAGGATGGACCACAGGAGTGTTGGGGTATTGTTCCCAACCTCACATTTCTTTTCTGTCTCTCTAACGTTTCTTTATCTCTCTCTCTCTCTCTCTCTCTTTAATGGGTTTACTTGTCATCTATGACAGAAAAAGCAGCAGGTCTACAATGGGGACATAGGTAAGTCTTGCCCTGGAAGCCCAGTTCTCTTCTTTCGACCTTCAGCACTTTCTGGCCTAGGCGATGTCATTGCCTTGTGCCATGTCTGAGGTCTCCAGAGCTTTAATGTGAAACAGTGTCAGCCCTTACGGCTGTGAGGGATTTAATTCTCTTCAAGAACCATATTTTAGCAAAATGCTTAGTATTGTTTCATGCATTTATTTTCCTAACGTTATTATTGCAGGGTGTCCGTAGGTCCTTAAATTCATGTATTGTCAGAAATTAGTGTATATTTTGCAAATGTAAAGCCTAAGTATCAATTGTCATAAATTTGAATATTCATGGTCTTAGATTTTCTTTGCTACCCGCATTCCTAAACGGAATGGTTCAGTAGGTTTTAAACCCACATTAGCTTTTGCATCAGCTGTAAATGCTCAGTTGCCGCAGCCAACAATTTCAGCATGTTTTCCAACAAGCGTGTAAGATGAGGTCCATTTTGTACCAGTTGTAAGCATCATGGAGAGCAAGACACTATCGAAACAAGTCAAGCACAACATTTTGGGAAAGCATCAGTCAAGGTTTGGTTATAATATCCCAACAACTATTAAAATTATCACTTGCACATGGAAAAGATATGGCAGAATTATGACTCGACCACCAAATTTCCTTGCCCAGGAGGCATTACTCATACAAGCAACAAAGAAAAAGCCATTTGGAGTTTGACTGTAAGAGACATGAGATTCAGCAAACACATGGAAAAAGACACTCTGGTCTACTGAGGCCAAAACCTTTTGGCCTTGGAACCAAGTGCTAGGTTTGACCTAAAAACGCCATCCCTGGATTGAAGCATGGTAGTGGTAGCATCATGCTGTGTGGATGATTTTCATCCGGGGGGGCCAGAAAACGGGTCAGAATCAAGGGCAAGATGGAGAGCAATTCTAGAAGAAATGCAACCCAGTCTTACAAAGGTGAGTGCTTGTGACAGAAGGAGCTGCAACGAAGTTCTGCATGCATTTCTGTGAGAGTATGTTGAAGAGAAGTTCTTTCACTCCGCAAGATACTGGGGCAGAAGTTCCCCTTCCAGCTGGACAGTGATTCTAAACATATTGCCAAAGCTACCGCAAAGTGGTTCAATCGCTTGAACTTGAATATGGTGGAATGGCCAGGCCTGGTATACTTGGAGCTGGAATTGGAGCCAAAGATGGTTGTGTCGAGCATTGAACTGGGGTGTGAAAACTAACAGATTTCTGCCTTTTTCCTTTAAATAATTTACCCTTGACATAAAATACTTTGCCCCAAATATAGACCCTGTGTAAATGAAATGTTAGAAAAATCCCAATTACATACATTATAGGTTGCAACACTACAACATGCTTAGAAAAATACATTTTTCTAAATTGCTGCAAATTTATTATACATTACTATTTGAAGTGGCATTTAAAGTATTCAATTGATTGTGACACCTGCAGACACCCTGTTATCTGAATTTAGTCTGAACAACATTAGAAACATAACGTCCTGTATCATTGACTGACTGTTTTGGGGGGTTTGCGAGTTAGTTAACATGAGTCACTGAATATTTCAAGCCCAAATTAGCTGCAGGAGAGTGGTTAATGGTGCAGCGGATTAACTGATGGCAGCATTTGGGTACACGTCCATAACATTTCAAAGTCAGCTCAGCAGTGTGAGTCATGGTCATTTTAGATGAAAAGGTTGACTCCTCTTCATGGCTTGTCCACTACAAGAGCTGTTTCTGTTGGACAAACCTGGCAGGCAGTGGTCCAGTGAGATATGGTCCAAGGCCAGTTCAAACAGGAACTGTTTCAGTTTCTGTACTGTTTGTTATATATGACAACATTCAGTGAAGGGTAGCTAATGTCCTTTATTGGACAAGTCTGATTCAGGTTATGTTTTGCAGAAATAACTAGGCTAACTGGTGAAATCTATAAAGTAACCACTTGGAGTATGATGCTGGGGTAAAAGCGTGTCTGTAAGTAACTTGGAATTCTCCAGAAAGTTCACAAAACCTTCCTTGTTCTGGTCACCCTGAATTTCTGGAGGACCAAACAAAATACAAACACCTTAGCTGCAATCTGATTGACTCCAAACCAGTGCTTTCTTGGTGGATATTTTGGTCATTGGAATCTATCAGGATCCATTTGGAGGGAAGTTCCTTGTGGTCCACTCAGTCTGTCCCTTAAGAGTCCCTGGCATCAGAAAGCCTAACCATCTTGGCTTTATGGAGAAATGTTAACCGTTAACAAGCCAATTCTCCAAGTTTCTGTTGCCAAGTTCCGCAAAACATCAGGCATGATGTCTAAGGCGATTTGTGAACTGTGTTCACTTAAAAAAAAAAAAAAATGAAATAAATAAAAGTTAGGCCATTGGATCAGATCTGAAAATGTTAAATCTGCTCCAAAACCAGTCTACAGAATCAGCTGAATATCGACATTAATAGTGATGCTTGATATTGGATTAGGACAGTCCTACGTGGTGGTGGTTATTGGTAAGCACTGTGTTTTGACCAGTAGAATTCATCAGGACTGAGTTTTTATATGTTGTTCAGCAGTAAATTTACGTATGTGGCTCGCTCGTTTGCCACACCTTTTCCGCTCTATCTGTGTGGGAGGAGCAGTGTAATTAAGTGCTCTGTTACTTTGAAGTGGGTCTACACATCTTTTTTGAATGATTACAATGTTGAGTGCTTTCATCTTGTAGTATCTTGTCATTCTAATTTCTGCAACTCCCATCAGTGTTCACCAAGCATGGATCCATTCAGACCATTCCTTCGCTCAGCAAACAGCTGAAAACCATCACGGACCCAGTTATTGGTATGTAATACATTCCTAATGAAAAATGAAGCACATTGTGGAACTATGTGAGTACTAAGTGTGTGTGTGTGTGTGTGTTTAGGCCTGCAGTATGTATGGGAGTATCGCAGCCCCAGCAAGTCAGTAGCTCCTCATTACCAGTGCAGACTATGTAAGGTGCAGCGTCTGCAGAATGAGATGGTCGCTCATATTACTGGATGGAAGCATTACTTCAAATACATAGTAAGGCCTGTAGTTCTCCAATCAAATATACTTCATCCTTTCCTCACAATTCATTAATGAGAGAGAATGGCAGAACAACTCTGTATGTGCCATAACATTTTTTTTTTCTCTTACCTGGCAAACAGAAACATACTCACCCAGAAAAAATGCCGCATGAAGAAGAGGAAATAACAAAGAACCCGGCTGTCAAAAAGGAAATGAAAGTGACTGCTGCTGAGGTGGAGAACACTGAGGGCAGAGGTCAAGTTAAGGTGAGAATTGGCGAGTGCAGTCTCAACATTTGCACTTAATTTTCATCTTGTGAGCTACTACATGCATGAATTCTGTAGTAATAATAATAAAACTTTGTTGAAATGCTCACATTTATAGTACACATACAGTACACATTCTCAGGTATGTTTGTGTATAGGATGAAATTTTCAAGATGATGTAGGCGTGTGTGAGCTTCGAAGCCTGTTCACTTTATTTTGTTGGCATTACATAGCAGTTAAACTGTGTTATAGTCAATGAAAGGAAGAATAGTGGCGTTCTCGTGTTTTAAATAGTTCTAGTGAAGTCAAGTGTTTAATTAGGACAGTCTGATTTGTCATGTTATTATATTTGTCTCACATCCTTTATTATCTATGACTTGGTGAAAAAAATGGAAGTTTGCTCCAGTCCCATTTTTATATGTATGATTACCTGACAACATTTGCTAAGATGCTTGTAGGATGACTTTCTAGAGATCATCCAAATTTCAGGTTGACTCCGTGATGCAGTTATCTGTTTTCTCTAGGTTGTCATTAGAGAACCTGGTGATGTGCCAGCCTTCCAGAACATGAGTAAGTTTTGCTCTACAAAATTCAGATATGCACTTCAAATGACTACTAATATTTTATATGATATTAGTACACACAGTTTAGCAAGCATGGATTAGTGGGTTGTACATGTACATTTTTCATGTGTACTTTCAAATATTAAAAAACTAATATTTTAGATATTTCTAGAGTACTTTTTTTAATTATTATTATTTTTTATTGTTTTAAGTATAGTTGTGTTGCACTATGATCCTGGAAGCAGTGATTTAAACCACTGTACACGTTACATTATGTACATACATAGGGTAATGTATTTGCGATGTGTTTAGTGCCTGCACTTTGTGTATTTGTGTGTATCAGAGTCTGCATTTCCCAGAGTCTCCATCCCCCAGGGACCAGGTCCTACAAGTCTGCTTGGACCAATTCCTGGAGGTTTTCACCCAGGTTAGTTAATCTGTTTATGTATGAAGGGTTCATTTAAAAAAAAAAAAAAAAGAAAAGCTTTTGCGGACTAATTTGGAAGTCTCCGTGGATCAAAAGAGAATTTTGCATCTATATTCTCTTGCATTTTCTCAGGTGGACCTTTTGGTGGTGGATTTTTGGACCCACCTTTTACAGAGGAGTTTCCACCTCGGGGTGGCATGATGTCAGATTTTCATGGCAGCTCGGGTGACCCCCCCATGAGGAGCCCTGACCGCTACGGTAATTTCAGTTGATGACAATTTCCATGTCTAGACCTACCCAAATATTACCATTAAATTGATTACATGTTGTGCATTCAAGAAAGTATTCAGTTGGCTTAATTTTTTTTTCTTTGTATACTTATCCTATAAAAGTTTAAAAAAAAAAAAAAAAACCTGATTTCCTAAATTCAATAAAATTCAAATTGGCAGGATTTGGAAACTTCCACAGGTGATATTTTATGCTAAATACAGGCTATACAGTCAAAGGAGTTCTTTCAGGACCTCATATATAGGGTTGGAATATCTGGAGTATCATTTGAATTTTAGCGGCTCTGGTTCTGTTTGAGTTACATCTTGTCGTTCCCCCATTTCGGTTCCATAAAATAAAAAAAAAAGAGGATTAATGTTTAGATAACTAAAAATATGCATTTTCTGCAGCAGTCCTGTAGTTTAACCCTCTATACCCCAGGAGAATTCTAAAACTGTAGCATTTCACCGAGAATAACAAAGAAATTCCTTTCATTTTGTCATCTTGTAAACAAATGGTTATATTTATAACTAATGAAAAATGACAGTTACAAGTTTTTGCTTGAAAAGGCACGAGTTAACTTAATATGATAGAAAATATGCATTAGCAACATCTTTACGTATTAAAATTCATTGGTATACATAAAGCTCATTTCCATAGCCAGGTCCAGTTTTGACTAAAGTTTTAATATTTTTATATCTTCTTTATGAGATTAAGTAGTATTTATTATACATTTGTATAAATAATTAAATACTGAATGATTTATTAAACTGTACTAAATCATATAGATAATAAGTAATCAGCTGAGAAGTTTGTGGTTTAGCACCACCTTGTTATTTATCTCAATCTGATCAGTTTAGTGAGTGATTATGCCAATGCTTGCTAGCTAGGAACCGTTACAGAGTCAGCTAGTTAGTGATAAATAGGAAGACGCTAATATTACTTTTAAGCTTTTAATTTTTTTTTGCCATTTCTTACATCAACATGATCATCACTGACATTCAAGCATGGTGAACTGTCATCATTGGTGCACATAATTACTGCCTCATCCAGTGAGAACAAACTCTGGCGCGTCCATAACTTTAGCCATAACTCCCAGAGACACTGTAACTCGTCAGCAGGTCACTCAGTCTCTTTAAAAATCGAGCTAGCTGTGGCCGTTACAGTGAAGCTATATATAAGCACGCCGTCGGCGGCTGCTATGGGGTATAGAGGGTTAAGAATAGTTTTGATGTGTCATTTCGCTTTCTTTATTAAAGTGAAACTACACTTTTGACCATTTGCGGTCTTTCATACTGTTCTCACATATGCTTGCCTGTGTCTGAGAAAATGGCTGTCGCACGATGTATGCACCTAAAACAGGTCCTCACACATCCTTGCAGAATTGTATTGTGTAAGAACCAATAAGCAAAACTGAAGTTCGCAAAAAAAAAAAAAGAAAAAGAAAATTGGTAACGGTAAATATTTCAAATTAATTGCAAAAATTAACAAGTTTATTTTGACAGCTCTACTCCAAAACTGTATAGAGTTCTTCTGAGAGATTCCCTTTATCATATGATGGAAATATTTCTGTTCTGATGGAATTGAATTCTTCCAGAATGACCACATTCACAAGGCATAAGGGCTCATTGATTTAAAATGTAAATCATAAACTATGGCCTTTATAGTCACCTCATCACAGCTGAACACCGATGGGAAATTTTGGAGTGACGTATTAGACAGCACACTATAGCACCTTCATCAAAACACCAATTTAAGGAATATTTTTGGAGGACTGGTAATCTGTCCATCCATTCCCAAAGACTTGTAAAATCCATGCCAAGGCACATTTTTGCTGTTCTGGCACCTTGTGGCGGTCCAACACCTTACTTTTTTCCTTTACTTGGTCAGCGATCTATATAGTAAATATGGAATGCATATCAGCTCAAGCTGTTGCAAGTCTCTACAAGCCATGAAAAATGAAGCAGCTATGGATATTAGTGCAGATCTTATATGTTGGATATTGCTATCTAACAGCGAGACCTTATTTCCAAACCAGGACCAGACAGGATGATGGGAGGTCCAGAGAGCATGCAGCATTTACCCAATAGCAGATCCATGCACATGGGCTTAGACGGATTTGGAATGGACCCACGAAACGAGGACATGGGCAGAAGTTACCCTGATGATCTGCCCATGAATAGCAACGATAGAATGATGATGAGATCCAAAGGCCCAGATTCCAACAACACCCTCTCAACACTTCTCAGATGTTTGGTATAGGTCTATGTTTTCTTATGAATATTGAAAGGTTATTTGCATTGCATGTTGCAGTTAAAGCCTGTTTACAACGTAAATTTGCAGGCTTAATTCCACTCTTGTCAACAACCCAGCAGTTACATACTTTGGCAGTGAGATTTATTCAGTTTTGTTTGTTTTAGGACACATTCCGCATTGAGTGTGAAGATGATGCTCAGATCGTGCTGAAGATTACACAGAAGCTCACAGACGTCTTGATGGAGTACCGTCTCAGGACCATCTCCTCGGTAACAAACTCAACTGGAATACTTGGGGTTGGGTGGCCGTGTCAGTCAAATGGGGACTCGGTGTTAGTGAAATAGGTACTGTTGTGGCAAATCGGGACCAGTCCGGAAAGTATACAAAATTACCAAGAGTCAAAATTATAATGATAAAATGTTTAATTAGTCCAAGAAAGCACAGTAACATGTACACACAGATGGGTATTGGGTATTTATACTGGGCTAGATGTACATCATTACCATTTTCCTCACCTCTTAGGGGTATGACTCATTTCAGGTGACCCTGCTCTGTCGTGAATACTTTCCGAGAAATACACTGCATCCCTTCGCCTTAGGTTTAGTCTATAATTAGGGCCCTCCAAGCTTTGGTCATGTGATTTTCAGACGGGGCACTGTCACCTTTTATGACCCACACTTACAATGCATCTCATTACTAGATGTTCAGGTACTATCTACATCCTCCTGAGACTATTACATTTCATCAATTTTATTATTATTCATGCTTGGATTATATGGTTGGATTATATACTAAAGCATTGCTTTTAAGCGCTCTCGCCATGTGTCAATGCGTGTCTGCATAGACTCACCGCAAGAGGAGGGGAAGCTAGCAGCATATCATTTAACACACTCACACATATTCACACATTTACGCACATACATAAGGTGTCGGCCTCGCATGGGGGTACTTATTTTATCTCGTCATGTCTAGAAAATCTGACTGGTTTCAAATATGTTTCTTGCTTCAACCAATTTTTCACTTCTGCTTGACCTTTCGTCATGTCTAGAAAACCTGTCTGGTTATGTCTCCTTCCTTAACCAATTTTCACACTTCTGCTTGACCCTTATGACCCCCTGTGATGAACTAGCACATCGACACACAAACAAAATTCTGGTACAACTTGTTCTGATTTGCCCCCACAGTACTATTCCCCCCCTGAAAATTGTAGAGGGGGTTAGAAATTATCAGGTACAGGCTTCCCACCGTTAGGTTCGCTTATCAATAACAAAAGTCTCGCTAGGTCAGTAGCACATGAATGCCTGCACGCCATAATAGCTTTAAACTTTGATAAAAGAGTGAAAACACTTAATCCTTAAGCTCTGTGAAATAACCTCACAAAAAAGAGCTTATCATCTGAGACGATTTACATCAGCTCACCTGCAAAATACATAAATCAACTGTTGAGTATAGAGTTTTCTCTGGTGCTGCATTTTCTCTTCTCTTGGAGACTTCATACTCAATAAACTTTATTTTCCTTTAGTACATCATTTTAGGGTATGCACATGACATCACCATAAATGCAAGTCACTGCGGTTACACCCACTGAGTGGCAGAAAGACTGAGTGGCACCATTAGCGTTCAGCTTGAAAGCCAAGAAAACACAAAATACGGATCATTGATGAGATCAACTGCCTTTGTTTAACCAGGCATTACTCCTGGTTGTGCAGTTTCTCCTACTAAAGGCAGCTACTTGGTTTTGCCACTCAGTCCAACTGAGGTCGCATGTTCTTGTGGGACAGTGATGCCAGTGCATACCCCCTCTCTGTTTAGTCACTATTGAAATTTACTGTCATCTACTGGATATTAAGAGGTATAGCATTGTTGAGTGCAGACCACTGGATCTTGTAAAGTCAGCGAAAGTGAAAATAAATTTGTGGATCTGCCCTGAGACTCAGATCCGCTCCAAAATTTAATGGGTTCTTCCTTGGCCCATGCTAGACCTTTCCACTCCACTCAAGTTTCATGCAGTCCTGCTTACAGACGAACTGAGCAGAAAGCGTAACCACCTTGGTGGAGAGAACAAAAATTCCTGAAAATACAGCAGAACTCATGATTGCATAATAGTCTAGGTTAACTTTCTGGTGACATTAAAGCATTCTGTGCGTTTTGAAAGGAACAGGATGTCTTCAAGTCTTTTATAGGGATCCAAATTGTGAGCTTGCTCTCCAGTTTGTTTAAAATTATTTGTTCTTAATTTTACCCGAGAAAATGCATTTTGGTTGGTAGGTAGACTTTACAGAGCCAAATATGTTACTTCATGGCATCATAGTACTTTGAACTCAGTCTTTTTTATTGCTTACTTTACCTATTGCTTATTGTTGCGTCTGCTTTTAATGGTGCTCATGTTTGAAATTTCATGTGTATTTCCAGAAGCTCCTTTAATATACATACAAACAGTATCATTTAATCAGTTTGCATGTTGCGTTGCATTATTAGTAGGAATACATGTGGCAATGCTTCATTATTGTGGCTTAAATATTTAGCAATTTGTATGGCGAATTTTGCACACCAGTTTAGAGTTCCTATTGACCTTTGTTCTACGTGTGTTAATTTCAATGTTTTCCAGGGATCTAATATGAATTCTTCCCGCCTGACTCTGGGCTCCGACAGATTCCCCAGCAGTATGTCAGGTGCTCAATCAACATCAATGTCACTCAACTGCTCATACACTTAGCAGTTGTTATATTTTGAGAATTACATGAGAAATAAACATCAGCAGTTAGTCATTCAAAATAAATGCAATCAACATGGTTTCATCTCTCTTTTGCAGGACCGTCAAGATTCTATAACTGAGCAGCCTGTCCTTTATATTCTTTACGTGGCTACTGTTTTAATGTACTTTTCAGTATGAACCCTTTTCATTTAATCATTTAAGATGAAGATGAAAACCTGCTCTTTGCAGGACATGTTTAAAAATACATCTGCATTGTTCTGACTTAAGTGATTTGTTAATCCTAATGATTGGAGCATTCTAATGAATGTTGACCCTAATGATTGGAGCAGGAGTTGTAGAAATGTTTTGTACACTGATTTCAATAAAAAGTTAAAATAACTGTAGTGTTCAAGGCTGATAGTTTTTATATTGTTCCTTAAGCTATATCAGCCATTTTGAGATTTAAGCCACAAAATAGTTTCGATGGTTTATAAAATCTCAGGTGTGGAAGTGAATGTTCAAGGTCGGCTTCATGAAACAGATTTCAAGGTCATGCATTTCAAATGGCGCTGTTAATGGTTATGGTGCTGGCCCATCAGTCTGAATGTTGCGAGTTCAGACCCTGGCACCACTGAGCTGTCGTGCCAGGCCAAGCTCAGCTGTATCCTGCCTCGACTGAACATCACCTGAAATATAAGCGTCAGCTGTCACCAGAGAAGCCGTAAAAACAAAAGTTCTGCTGTCCAGACACCATATTTAGATTTTTAATTAATCAACTCAAATGAGGCTTCAGTTTATTCTGAGAATTAAAAATATATATTAAGATCTTACAACAATTAAAAAATATCAAAATGGCGGCACTCATTTTGGACAAGAAGATGTAGGAGTAAAGGAGCTATACGTCTTAAATCTAATAAATCGAAAGCTACGCTCTTTGTGACACCCTTGCTTAATATTAAGCTGAAAAGGCATCATAAATGAAAAATGCTGAGCAACAGCAACTCACTCAGTTCTACATCCTCTGAGGAAGCAAAGAAAAGGACATAAAATGTTCAAAAGGAAACCAGAACCATAACACAGTACAAAAAACAGCTCCATGTGGTACCCAGCCAGATGTCATTTTTACTAGTGAGGGACTTCCATTGATTTAACATGTCTTGCAATCAGTTGAACCATAGATTGCACGAACATTTTTTCTTGTTCACACTTTTGAACCAAAGCCGCTTCAGCAGCCACTCTTGCAGCATACATACGCATTTTTGCATTTGCTTGACCTTATTCCCCCTCTTGTGGGGGTCTTCTCTGATGAGATGACGGTGTTGAGTGCGAAAGCTACATCTCTGGTTATTCCTCGTTCACTGGTGCTTAAATTGTGCCTTCAGCCACAGGGTCTTCTTACACAGCCCAATGAGTAAACATAAATGAATGTTAAATCTAGCTGAATATTGGGGACATCTTAAGTGGTTGATTAAGTGCTTGATTACTTAAACAGCGCTTTCAGAATAAGAACAATTTTGCCACAGGGTGTTTGAAATGTCATGTGATGTATTCATATACACTTATTTAAATGTTTTCCCTTACAGGTGAAAAATGGCATTAAAATAGGGCTTTCTGGTACTTTCATTGGTTCCTGACTTTTCAGACAACCTTTAGTAATTATGTCCACTCGTGACATGCATGCCCAAATGACCATTACTTGCAGAGAGAAATTCCACATACAGTGATGGTAAGACACGTGGTTTATTGTGTAAACAATTGTGCAATATACAAGCATATTGATTACCTTCTCAATAGCAGTTGTGAAACGTTACATCACATGATGCTAGAGTAATACCAGTAATCACTACAGATTTCAGATGTACCAAAAGATTGTTACAATCCATACAAAGTGCATTTTGTACATTCATTAATACTGGAATTGCCCCCCGAATTTTTGTTGGTAATCAGTGTTCCCGGTCATGCATAAAGAACTGAATGACTTAAGGATTTCCACCATCCTTCATATTTTGGGGAATATTTTAAAGTTACACCTCATTTCCCCTTAATGTAAGCAAAGCAATACACAACGGGAGTTCACCTAGTTTTGTTCAAGATGTCCTTCATTTGTTGTGGTGAAATACAAGTAAGTAGAATTTGTTCTTGCCTGAAGCGCTCTCCATGTAGACCGTGAGCCTCTCGGGCACGCTCCTCGCATCTAAACTGAATAACAGCCTCACCAATCTTGTTGCCGTTTTTATCCTTAAGCAACTCGATATCCTCTTCACTGAGGTTATACACACTGAAAAAGTCCTTCACTTCTGCCTTCCTCACAGCAGCAGGAAAATTCCGCGCGTAAATGCAAGACAGAACAGGCGGAGTTCGCGCGCTGCAAGACTGTGACCTTTCCGATTCAGTAAACCTGCTTTTACGCATTAAGTCCTTCATTTTTTCCTTAGTAATGGATGAGACATCAATTACTTGTGAGCCAACAACACTGCCATTCATGTTTATGGCTAAGGTATAGTCCTCTGGCTTTGTAAATATTATAAAGGCGGTAGATGTTCTTTCATTCCACTTGTTTAGTAGATGCAAGATTTTATTTTTTGGTATGTTGGGCAATGAAAACAGAACCCTTATCTCGGTCTTGGTAATAGTTTTAGGAAGGTTCTTCACCATGACGCAGTACTCGGTATCGAAAGAGGGCGAGCTGGAGCAGTGCCGTTTTGGTGATCCCCAAGACGAGCAGGGCCGTTGAACTGGAGAATTCCTGTGTGAACGCCTGTCTGGAGAGAATCTGTCCTGCTCTGGGAATGTGGAACATGGGGAATTTTCATGATGCTTCACGGCATTTTCCCACAGTCTCTCATGGGCCAGTCTGACCTCAATATGGAAGTCATTTGGGCTACTACAGCTGTATTTCAGACCCTCCTCAGCCTCTTTAAAACTAGCCATCTTCACTAGACAACACCTGTCAGGCCCTTGTAAAGTATCAGTTATTACATCCACGACTTTGAGGCCTTCAAGGAACCAACAGACTTCCTCTTTGGTGATTGTACTTGGAAATCCGTAGAGCCGAAGATAACCCGGCTTGCCGGAGCTGACCTCTCTTGTTTCCTCCTGTTGCGCCTCCACATGACGTCTCATTGGTTCTGTAACCCTTACCTGATTAACAGGTGGTGTCTGGTCTGCTACCAGACTCTTTTTGATTGCATCCTTACCCGAATTGGGTATATTCATTAATTGAGGGTGACTAACTGGTGGTGACTGGACTTTGTTCATTTGGATGTTAGCTTGCAGTCCTTGGATGGCAGCCATTAGACTTGGCGGTAAATTGGTGCAACGTCCTGTTGTGCTTGTTGTCTCAGGCACAGGGTCACTTACCACTGGAGCACATTTCCTTTTCCTCAACTTTAACTCCATTTTGTGCTTAAACTCGGCCATGCTGCTTTCACGAAGGGTAACAGCCGACCCTCGGAGTTGTGTTCCAGAATGCAGCATGGCCAACTGTCCAGCTCTCGCCGTATTGAATATAATAAAAGCTTCACCCAGCTTGCCCCCAGTGATATGGACGCCTCCTGCAGGAATGGGTAAGCCATGAAAGAACCTGCGAATGTCTTCAGATCCTGCTTCAGTATTCAGACCCTGCAAATGCAGAACTTCTGCCATGCCTGCCTGGCTAAGAGAAGACAAAACACAAAGCAAATGCATGTAAGTAATTCGACATAAATATCTCAACAGCTGGTGTAAATGTCACAAAAGCCCAGTCTTGATTAAATGCCTCGAGACACACACGCGCACAAAAAAAAAAAAAAAGCCCAACGCCTCAGATCTCACAACTCCCGCGCTTTTTCTTCCTTCGCCTTCAGGGGAGTTCAAAAAGAAGCAGTAGTCCAACGAAGGAAAAAAAATCATATCGTTTGTTGAAATAACTTAACTTACCTTTCACGTTTTCGTGAAAGACGAGACTAGTTTATTCGTAATACTTAGCGAAGGGAATGACTGAAAAAAAACATCATTCGCGTGCACACAGACACCACGCCACTGCTCCTGCACGAGCTCGCGACAGGAAAGGTGATCACTGCTTCGCTTGCAACTTTTGAAGTGTGGCGTAAGGGCTTTGCCTACACAGGAAGAGGCGGGGCTTACTCATGCGATTTCCGCCTGTGCTTTCTGCACCATGGCGACGGGGACGCTAAACTTACCCGAGCTGCTTTACGGATACTTTTGCGTTTTCCTATTAAATTCAAATCCAGTTTATAGCCAACAGTTTTCTGTTTCTTTTTCGCGACCGTCAGATTGTGGGCTCCAAAATTATTTTGACATTTCGAGCTTGACTTGTGTGAAATGTGGCCCGAACCAAGTCAGCAGTAAAGCAGGTAACGCCAGCTAGCGATGCTACACTAACTCTTTTCTGAGGTTCAGCCCAAAATAGCTCCAGCTCCCTGTAGAAGTGCAAAAAGGAGAATATGAAGTAATAGCGTCTGCAGCCTAGTTAGTGTACTATTTATCTGACAGGTCGCAAATTGGGATTCAGTCTCAGTCAGTGGTGCTTGCTAGGTACGGTAGCTATTTGCTGATTTGGTGGATAATTTACATTTATTTGCTTTGCTAGCAATAGTAGCGTTAGCTAACTGAAAAATAACCGTAATAATATGATTTATACAGGGAAAGAAATACACACGGATACTTTTTTTTTGTTAAAAATACAAATTTAACCTTATGATAGACACAGTGTTGACATCTCTTTTCAGGGGAAAGTAGGCAATTCGCGTTGAAGAAGTCGCTAGTAGACAACAGATGACGCAAGAGACTAATTTGAATATCAAAAATGAAGATTTCAGATTTTCTGAAGACAATAGAATAAAATAAAATGTATCAGAATAAAAACTACATTATAAGGTATTTCTCATTGCCCTCTTTGGTCATTTCACCAAACTAACTATTTACATATTTTAAAAAAAAAGTATAATTTCTATCAATAACACAGACAAAATGAAGCAATTTAGTGAGTGGTTCAGAAATAAACCTGAAGAAAATGATTAGAGATTGAATAACTCGCTTTTATTATTTGTAAGTATAGTCAATAATAGAATTTAAAAACAAAGTATTGCACAGGTGGGAAACACAGTGGTGATTAGTGATTGATTGTTGGGATCAGTGGTGTGTGAAGGCAAATTAGAACGAAATGTGTCAGAAATTTATGTGTATGTATGTAAGTGTTACTTATTACGTGTGAAAACTGATTAAAATGACTTCTCTGATTTGAATACGAGACGGGCCCTAGGCAAGTAAGGCTAAAATAAGAAGTTGAGAGTGTCCATATGTGTGTGTGTGTGTGTGTGTGTGTATGTGTGTGTGTGTGCATCTGATGTGCAGGCGACCCCCTCCCTATAGCTCTGTGTGTACGCACTGTCCCCATTAAACAGGTGTAGCACTGCTCTCGGAAAATGATTGCGATGGAGCAGGGTCGCCCGAGACGATTCATGCCCATATAAGGTCAGAATATGATAATAATGACAGGTCGTGTTTTGATCTAAGAAAAGAAGCATATATACATCAGATTGCTGTAAGCATAGGAGGCTATAAAAACCTTGAAAAATCTGAAGAGGGGGCCGCCCTTTCTCTCCCGGTAATTTTCCGTGTGTGACTGTACTTTCTTGGACTAATTAAACATTTCATCATTATAACTTTTGACTCTTGGTAATTTCTTAGAGCTTTTCGATTTGGTATCAATTTGCCACGACAGGTGATCAGTGATTGGTCAATGGAAATAATACTGAACAATGATTGTTTGTTAGGAATAATGCAAAAGTGCAACTCAGTCAGGCTTTAAGCGCTGGCGGTGAGTAGACTGAGCCTGTTCTCTCAACTTGCATAACCAGCAGCTGTAATGTGAAATGAAAGGCCATATCGAGTGCAGGACAGTCGCTAATGTCTGCTCAAAGTTGCTACATTTGTCACCAGCCGCTTTTTTTAAATAAAGTTGCTAAATGGGTCTAAAAATTCACCAGATTTAGAAACAACGTCAGCAATTTGGCAACACTTGTTACTCTAAAAAGTCTGTTATTTTTGTCAATACATTGCAACATGTAATGTTATGTACTCTACAACAGGTTTCAGCTGCGAGTGTCAGACGGGTTTCAAGGTCCTGAACAGCAATGGAGGATACATTACCTGCCAAAAGTGCACAGACACCAAACCGGTATGAGCTCAAGCAAAGAGCACAGCACTGGTCCTAAAAGACCAGTGTCAAGCACAATTGCATTAATACACCTGAAACAACCAAGTCCCTTTCTATGCAGAGCCAAAAGTCCAGGGAGCAGTGTCAGAATTGATCCATTTTGGTTATGGATTTTCATTATATTATCATTTTTTTCTCATCATTTAATTACCTAGTTTAGTAGGTGTGATGGACAGTTAATTGTCTTGTAAGGGAAATGACATTGTGTAGTATCTGAACAAGCAACATGCACAAATGCAGAACAGTACATATTAGGCCTGGGCGAAAAGAAAATATAACTGATATTGTGATATCTTAACATTATACTACATGCTATGTCTATGCATTCCTTTGTTTTACTTGCTATAACAAGTAATTGGAAGACAAAACCAGTTTTATATTATATATACAGTATATATGTAATTGTTTCATGTTCCCTCAGTTTCCTTATTAAATACTTGTCATTTAGCAAATGTTGAATAAAAATCTCTGAACACCAAGTGTTTATAATATGGTAACTCTGCTTTAAAGACACCATGCCTCAGCAAAACTACATATTGTGATGCATACCTTTTATGATATGCAACACAAAGAGAAATTTATGTACAAGACAGAGCATGTGTCCAACACACATTATCCCCCTTCATATCATGCTTTATAAGTTACAGCAGGGCCAATCTACAACTGATTCGTCTTTAGTACATTCTGGGAGTCTATCGTATAGTCATGTTTGAAAGCTGTGATGGAAAATTGTTGAGAACCATGTACCTCTGGGTGGCCCTCATAAGGGGACAATCATGTATCTTTTTCAGTTGAAGCAAAATATGAAGAATTATAAGGGCATTTAAAAACTGTGGAAAACGTATCAAAGATAGTTGTAAAACTAAGAGCACATAGAGCAGGTAGACCTGAGAAAATGGAGACATAAAAAGAGATAAGTGGCCTCATGTAGGCCTGGGGTGCTTCACATGGGCCAACAAATGAGGAAGTAAAACTTTCATTGTTGCTGCATTACTGATGCATTTAGGCCTGCTGTTCCTGCTACCAAGCGACACCTGAGAGTTGTCTTTTCTACTGAAATTTTAACAAAATATTGTGATTTCTGTTCATTTAGATTTAAATCACTGTTACTGATGAATAGGCTTTTGTAAGTTTCAGGAACCATTTTGTCCCACAACAAAGTATAGCGGAGAATCCAGTAAATTCATGAAATCAAAGTGCACCACAGAAGGACACATACAAATGATCAACCTATTGGAGGCTTGTACCTTATATTTTGATTGTGATATTAATATTTAGCAGTAACTTGTATGTCTTCTTGTTGCCTTTATAAATGCCTAAAACTTTGTTGGTAACTTCTGAGGGGATGCCAACTATCAAATAGATCTGTATGTAATGAAAAGTGGTGTTTTGGAAGCATTTACACTGGACCCACAGTAAGTCATTTGTGATCTTTATGTAGCAAAATGTGAGTGTTATCCTCGCAGAGACAAACTATGCACCGTATGACATTCATCACACATTATATTTCTCTTTGATACAGAGATTTCCCTATCATGTAATGTTGAGAATAGTGCCAGGACTGACACTGAAAACTCCTTGACTAGTTTATTATCATAGCATACACTGAACACAGTGGTCATTGTTTGGTAGGGTGTTACACAGGATGGATATGAATGTATCAGATGTCCAGGTGGACTGGGGGAGGATGGGAAGTGCCAGTGTCCTGGAGGCAGTGTTCTTGGTGAGTTTTTTAAACTTTTTATAGCAACAGTATTAATAATAATAATAATAATAATAATTAAGGTTGCATCAGTATTGATATGGTATCAGTCTGATAGCGTGCGCAATGACTTATAACATGACATTACTATGTAATGTAAGCTTAATGTATGCTGTCATGCTAATGAAGAGATGGCATGAAATGACAGTGGTCTGGACTTATTTCACAATTAATGATGCCAATCAAAGCAAATCTGACTGCTAAAGAGGAAAGAGGAGCTACTACGGTGTTATGGGTAGATTCTTTTTTCTACCTGTAATATTTGTTCTCTTTTGTGTAGATTCATGACATATAATCCCAGTGCATAATACAAATGTAAATGTACCAGGGTATTTCAACCCAATATTTGGTTGTCTCTGTCAGGAGGTTCAGACTTGGCCATAGACACATTTACAAGATTATGTGTGTGGAATTATTTGGATTGATTATTTTTGAGTTCTCATTTGTTCTAATCTATTTTTTGCAGGCTCTTGTTTACTGGAAGTTGTACTCTGTACTGAGGGCATTCTATTCTGACATGTCATGTTCCAGATAAGTTATATGTAGCATGTACAAAGGAAGATACTGTAGGTGGTAACAGTTTATTACATGAAGACTCATCTTATTATGTGATTACCTATGTACTTCCAAAGCAAACCCAGAAATGGCAAAGAAAGACAGAAATCTGTATCCACCTAAGTATATAAAGGAGCTGTAAATATTGTGCATGGAGTACCAAGATCTGTTCTCCTCTGCCAAGAATTTACAGCTAGTTTGTGGTTGGATCTTTTGGCAAAAATGGTTCTATGACCACAGAATCAAGCTTTTGACATAGCCATCCCAGTCTCCGACCTAAACCCCATTGAAAACCTGTGCGGTGAGCTGAAGACGAGAGTCTACAAGAGAGGACCTAGGATTGTGGAGGATCTGGAGAGATTGACAAACAACTCATGGTTCCCAGTGTCGTAGTTGTGTTCAGCGAGGGATAGGCAGTGAAAGAAGTAGGAGCAAAGTTGGGGTTTTTGGTCCGGGATGGATTATTGGGAAAGGACCACCCCCAGCCCAGGGTTATACGCGTCCACCTCCACTATGAACTGGTGTGATGGGTCAGGCTGAACCAAGACAGGAGCAGAGGTGAAGCTACTCTTGAGTTCCGTGGTGGTCCAGAAGAAGAGGGTGAAAGGAAAGATGAGCTGGGTAAGGGCCGCTGCCACCTGACTGTAGTCTTTGATGAAGTGGTGGTAGAAATTGCCAAAGCCCAGAAACCACTAAAGCTGCTAGAGGGAAGTAGGTTTTAGCCACTCTGCCTCTGCATGAATCTTCTCAGGATCTGTCTTCACGTGCCTGCTTTCAATGATGTAACTAAAGAAAATTGATGATATGGAACTCCCATTTTTCTGCTTTAACAAATAATTTGTTCTATAGGAGCCTTTGTAGTGCTTGGCAGACATGGAAGGTGTCTTCACTTAGATTACAGGAGAAGATGAGGATATCATCAAAGTTTAAAATAGACAAAGCGGTTGAGGAAGTCTCTGAGGATATCATTCACCAGATCCTGGAACCAGATCCTGGGAATGTTGGTTAAGCAAAATGGCATTACAAAATATCTGAAGAGGCCAAGGGGGATGGGAAGGGCTTTCTTCCACTCATGTCCTTCCCGTATCTTGACCAGATGATAGGTGATCTTTAAGTCCAGTTTGGTGAACACAGTGGCACCGAGAAGTGGCTTTAATGCCGAGTTGATCAGGGCAGAGGATACTTTTTATTACAGTGATGTTCAAGCCATGGAAATCAATGCACAGGTGCAGAGAGCTGTTTTTTATTCACAAAGAAGAATCCTGCACCAGCTGGGGAAGATGATGATCGAAATGGTTGAATGATACTGGCAGCAAGGTAGTAAATTATGTATTTCTCCATGGTATCTCATGACAGCACATGCAGCTGACTGGTAGGTAATGAAGACGATCAATAGCACAATCATAAGGGCGATGTGGGGGCAGAGAAAGGCTCGTTCCTTCCTGAAAAACTCTCTCCCAGATCATGATATTCTGAGGGAGCAGTGGACAAGTCAGGTGGTTCAGAGACGGATGAGGTGGCAGTGACCCCTACTAGGGGATGGGCTGATTGCAGACATGAGGAATAACAGGAAGAACTCCAACTGACCACCTTCCCAGTCAGTGTAGGGTTTATCACAGCTTAGCTATGGATGGTCAAGAACTTAAAGGAGCATGAGGAAAGGAGATGAACTTAAACTGGGAAGATGGTAAAGAGAGTAGAGAATGGTAAGAGGTGGTGGGCAGCAAGTTCTCTCTTTATGGCTCTCCTGGAGATGATGGTGCAACCTACTGGCCAGGGAAATTAGGGAATCCATGCTGTTGGAGTCGTCTCTCACTGCCAACTTGTCATTCCAGAAGTATATTACTGAATATTCAACAATACTACCAGGAACCAAATCTACCAGGAACCTTAGTAGAGAATGCGCTTGGTGGTGTCTTTACCCCAAACTGGGTGCTCAAAGACCTTTCTAATCGCTGCAGTGTAACTAGCAACAGGGGAATAAATATTAGGTTGGTTCTCCTATACCACTGTAGCCCACACTAATGTGTTCCCTCTGGAAACCCCATAAATAAAGCTACATTGGATTTTTCTGTGAAGCAGTTTGATGGTTGCTGTTAAAACAGCAAGCAGCACTGAAGAAAGAACCCCTGCACTTCCCCAGGGCTCCAGCATAGTGTTCTGGCTCTGGTATGTGAGGCTGTCTAGGCAGGGGTGCTGGAGAAGTAGGAGGGGTTACATGCACCCAGGCTGGCTAGGCTGACTAGGCTTGGTTTCTGGTGTGGGCTGGGTATGGTGCATGGAGATGCGTTCTACCTGGTTACTGATCTGAGCAACATGTGACAGACAGAGATCAGAGGTTCTCAATAACTTACCAAAGGAGTTGGTCATGCTGTCCAAGAAGGGACCCCGATTGGCGAGGGCTTGGTGGATGGGGTTCGTGTGTGCTGGGTCTAGATCATTCTGTTGTGAATAACCCAAACTGCAGGACATAGACTGAGGAACACAGTGAACTTTGGAGAAGTATCGAGAATTTGACTGGTGAAAGCAGAGGACTGAGGAAACCTCGCACCGGGAATCAAACCCAGGTCACTGCGGGGAGAGCACAGTGTCATTACCACTGGATGAGCAAGGAGAGAAGGCGGGAGGGTGAAGCAAGGCAGAGTAGAGATACTGGTGGGGTTCTGAGCATGGCTAGATAATAGTCTGCAAGCAGAAAGGTGACCAGAAATGCAGATGGTGTGTAATTTTGTGATACAGAGAGAGCGGGTTAGTGAATAAGCACGAAGAAAGTCAATAACATGAGAGCAACAAACTTAAAATGTACAATTCTAAGCAATGATCTGGCAATGAGTGGATGGAAAGCTAGGGTGTATATATACTGTTGTGGTTTGTGAGTTGGTGGATATCAGTGCCGGCTGCTCCACAATCAGGACGCTGGGAAAGTGAGAGAAACGCCACGCCCATGCCTACAACACCGACCCACACAACACGCAGACACAAACGAGGGAGAGGGAGACAGACGGGAGAAACAGGGGACAGGGAAATGGAAAAACAAAAGCAATAAATGGGAGGCACGGCCTAGACCATGACAGTAACATCACACGCTGTCATGTTTTATTCCTTAAATATTTGTTACTGTCTGTTTTGTCAGTGGAAAGAAATGTAAATGGAACCCCTCTCCAAGAAGCCCTGTGCGAGATGTGTAATGAAAAAGATCCAGCTTTTTCTTCCCCAGACATGAAAGGCAACAGGTAATCATTCTCTCTCTTTTTCTCTGTTTTCTGTATGCAGTATATTATATATTTATTTTGCCTTGCCTGTGGATCAGAGCATGTGTGTCTTGTGTGTTTAGATGTGTGAGATGTCAGGAATCCTTCATCAACACATCTCAGTCATGTGTGTGTGGCGCCAACATTCTGGTGAGAAAATGAATGTACAGTGTACTTAATGATGTATTGTAAAAGCTACAATAATGTACATGCAACAGCTAAAGTTTTTTAGTTTATGTTTTATTTATGTAACATTTTTAAGACTTACAGGTTACAGGGTTTTTTTAATACTGATGTATTATAGGCTGGAGGAATGTGTTTCCCTTCCAACAACCTGCCCACTTCGGTTGTGTCCACAATCAATTTTGCTCAGTTGGTAAGCACTGATTGTGAGCTTTAACTGCTGAACAAGTACAAGAGCTCCGTCATCTCTAAAGTCACTTATTAATGTTTGATATTCTTTGGTTTAGGGTCTGGCTGTTACTTCTGCCTGGTTCTCTAGCTTCCTGTATTCTTCTGCAGCTGCATGTCTGGTAGGTACACGCACGTACACAACAGACCATACTTGTATCTCTACATGCTTATAACCACATCCTTCCTGCTGCCTTCATTGTTTAAAAAAAAAGCCAATGTACCGCTTAATAGTTTAGAACTGATTTCGTAACATTACTTCATTTGTATCATATTTGTGTATCAGACAGTCTGCCAAATGAATAAATGTTCTCAGTGTTCCCAAATTAATATTTTCTATTGATAAAGATTTTCTATTGATCAGTCCTCATCTGAGGATGTTTGATTAGAAGGTGCTAGGCATGTAACGATTCACCCAAGTCACGATTTGGTTCGGTTCATGATATTGCACTCGTATTTTATTCAGAAAAGGGAATTTTATTATGATCATGGTTTATCAATGCAGGATATCATTACATGCCTAGGTGCTGATTTCTTTCCAACATGCAGTACATTTATTGAGAGAGTCAATAAATGTCAATTATTGAAGCTAAAAGTAACTCCTAACTGGAGTGTATTTTATATTTGTAACTCATTTTATAACGCTTATTTCCTGTTTTTCCCCCAGTCATTCAAAAATAATTTTAGCAGTGAAAGCAGTTTCAAAACCTGCACTATTTTGCTATTCACCCTACATTCACACAAGTGACAAACTCTTTGTGTTTCCTGTGCTTGTGTCTCTTATAGCCGTGTAGCTGCTACTGCTGTCACTTGTGGATATGCAGTGTCAAGTGTTCTCTTTTTTCAGTGCATCAAGAAACAGTAGTAGCCAAACTGTATAGCTGAATAACCCACTATATGACTTATACACGCCATTTGTTTAAAGGTTTTCATGTTATGTGTTAGGATTCGTGCTAGCTACGTTCACAGATTACAAAAGCTAGCTAACTCTATTAGCTGTGTACAATCACCAGAGGCACCAACGATCTTGTCTACTTCCTTCCAATCTTTATTTTTCTTCGTAATGTCTTGTTACATATTTAATGAAAGGTTGCATGTGACAGTATAAGATGAAACTACAGTTATAATACTTTCTTCCAATTTTGCACGGGCCCACGGCATACCTGTCAGCACTCCAGTTTTTTTCCGGGTTTCCTCCGTATTTTAATCTTCTTTCACACAGTCCTCCCATTTTAATATTTTCCTCTGAATGTCCTGTGAATTGTAGGCCTACATAACTGGACAAATCAGACTGTAGTGATGAGCTAACAGACTTGTTACACTCCCCCACCAGTAAAACAGGTGGCAGTATGTAGAACAGCTACATCAAGTGGGGAAAAGATGTCAACAATGTAGTCAGATTTTACATAGGTGGAGCAGAAATTGAAAGAAAAAAGAAATTGACTCTCAGATGGCTTCTCAGCTGGCTTCCATCATTCATGTAAAGGAGCTGGCTAATAGAGCTGAGTCGCTAACGACCAGCACATCATTATTAGTGGACAGTAGATGAAAACAGGAATGGTGGGGTACATGCCAAAAAGGGTAGCCTACGTTTTGGTGCATGTAACTTACAAAATCTTAAATCAAGCTCTGCTAACAGAAAACTTCACCATATCAATGATTTCACATGTTTGTTTTTTAAATCTGTTTATTCCCTAATGGTACTATGTAGAACCCTATAACTAACTGTTTGCATGGCTGAAAGGGCTCCAGGTAGAACTCACCCTTTCTCTCCCACCTATTCATAATAAACTTCTAAGTGCTGAATTTGTATGCCCTTGTGTTTTCATTTATGTATTGGGGGGGTTGGTCACAGTATTTCACCAGGTATCTGACTGACCACATAATTGTATTGTTATTTAGTTAATGTAGGACTTAGTCAGTCCAATTCTTTTTGATTTTTTAAAGCATGTGGTTGCCTAGAGATGATTTCAGAGTTCACTGTGTGCACCTTTGAGTAATTGTAAGGGATACAGCTGTTGGGAAGGCCCAGGAAGGGACCTCAGGAAATCACCCTTACTTTCAAAGCCCAATGTAGGAAATCGCCCTTATTTTCAAGACCCAATGTTGACAGGTATGGCCCATAGGTGCCATAGGATTGGTACACAGAATCATTTGAGGCGCTCATTTGGTTTTGTCGCTGTACTGTCATACCTAATTATATTTATTTATATTATATTTATATTATATTATATTATATTATATATCCTCTTCTATTGTATAGAATGATAGAATTGAAAAAAATCTAATTTCATACATTACTTATGTTGTTTGTTTGATGCTTGCTACTGTTGTAGAAATTGTGATTTTGTGTTTCTCACATACATAGAAAATAAATGTTCAAATCATCTCTATCTACATATCTATTTATTATGTGGTGTACTGACACAACCATATACATCATATACATTCAAACCACCTGCCTAATATTGTGTAGGTCCCCCTTGTGCCACCAAAACAGCTTTGACCTCTTGAGGCATGGACTTCATAAGACCAAGGTGTGCTGTGGTATCTGGCACCAAGACATTAGCAGCAAATTCTTTAAGTCTTGTAAGTTGCGAGGTAGGGCCTCCATGGATTGAATTTGTTTGTCCAGCACATCCCATAGATTCTTGATCAGATTGTGATCTGGGGCATTTGGAGGCGAAGTCAATGCTTTGAAATTTATTTGTCATGTTCAAACCATTCCTGAACAATTCCTGAGGCAGGGTGCATTATCCTGCTGAAAGAGACCAATGCCATTATTGAATACTGTTGCCATGGAGGAGTGTACTTGGTCTGCAACAATATTTAGGTAGGTGGTATTTGTCCATGTAACATTCACATGAATGCCAGGAATGCTAGGTTTCCCAGCAGAAGATGCTCGGATTATCATATTGCCTCTGCCGACTTGTCTTCTTTACATAGTGCATCCTGGTGTCATCTCTTCCCCAGGTAAATGATGCACACACAGCTGGCTGTACACATGATATAAAAGAAAACTTGATTCATCAGCCCAGGCCACCTTCTTCCATTGCTCTATGGTCCGTTTCTGATGCTCACATTACCATTGTAGGCGCTTTCAGCTGTGGAGAGGTTTTAGCATGGGCAGTAACCGGTCTGCAGTTACACAGGCCCATATACAGCTGCGATGCACTGTGTGTTCGGACACCTTTCTGTCATAGCCAGCATTAACTTTTTCAAAAATTTGTGCTACAGTAGTTCTGTGAGATCAGACCAGTGGGCTAGGCCTTTGCTCCTCACGTGCATCAATGAGCCTTGTGCGCCCTTGACCCTGTTGCTGGTTCACGAGTTGTCCTTGCTTGGACCACTTTTGGTGGTCAGTCCTCCTGAGAGTCCTGTCATTTTGGAGATGCTCTGACCCAATCATCTAGCCATAACAATTTGGTCATGGTCAAAGTCACTCAGATCCTTATGCTTGCCTATTTTTCTTGCTTCCAACACATCAACTTTGAGAACATTTCACTTGCTGCCTAATATATCCCACCCCTTGATAGGTGCCATTGTAATGAGATAATCAACGTTATTCACTTTACCTGTCAGGGATTTTAATGTTATGGCTGATCGGTGTATGCTGTTAATAAACAAATGAACATTTATACTGTAGGCATTTGCTGTCATGTATGAAAGTACCAGCTGTTTAATTTTCATTTGTTCATTTGTGTGTTATATTAATATGACATTGTGCATTGGGATTTTGTTTAGTGTTTTCAACATTTTTTGATTGCTACCACGTTAGCAAGTCACTGCCAATATTCATCCAGGAATCACTCATCTAAAGTAACAGGAACTTTTAAATGACACAAGGACTCATGGTAATTAGATCAGATTTCTTTATAAATACGGCTGCTGGTCATGTTTTACAAATGCAAATTCGTCTCGTAAACATGGAGATAAATTCACTTTTAAAATAACTTATCACTTTTGCATATGTGTTTGCTTGTGTATGCATGACTGGGTTGACATTCTGGTTTCCCTTGTCTTATAGTTGTTCACTAATCAGACAGCATGCCAGGCTCTGGGGAACATGTGTGTGTTAAACATGCACTCATCAAGCACAATCAGCAACGATGCCTGCGGCCTCTACAACACCATCTATAGAGCAACAGCGGCGCAGGGCAACAACCAGGGCAACCCGTACTGGTACACACATATACAAACATACTGCATGTCTGATTATAATGTAGAACTAAGTCAGGAAGTGTAGGAATTAATTCACCACTCTCCTAAATCTAATGACGGAAATAGTCACAGACCAATATCTGACTCCTCTCTTCATCTTTTGTAGGGATGCCAGTCTGTTGCAGGGCACATTCACACACATTCATACATTAGGACAATTAGAATAGCCAATCTGCCTACCTACATGTTTTTTTGACAGTGGGAGAAAACCGGAGAATCCAAAGTAAACCCAAATGAACATGCACAGGATTAAACAATCCCAAGGATTGAAATCTGTTTTGAATTATCCGACTCCAATTTATAACAACAACTTTTAGTGATGTTGGAAACATAATATCTCAATATGAAGTCTCATCTGGGGTAAGATCACAGATCACCCTGTTTAAAATCACCACATTGTTCAACATGACATTAGGATGGAAGACCCAATCTCTCAAAATATTCCTCTGGAATTTCCAAAGGAATATTTTGGTTGACAATGTAAATTACAATATATAATTCCCATGGTCTATCAGCCCCTGCTCCTCATAGCCTGATAACTATAATGTGGTTAACTTGACTCAGGTCATGCCTTTGACACTTGCAAATTTCAGTTGCTTCAGGAAGTAGGTGTTATTTGGCAGAAAACATTTAAAAGAGATGCTTAATTCTCTATGTAATCTCTAACCTTTGTGAACTCTTCTAATCTGTTTTTTTTCTGTGGTTTGTAGTCTTGCATCACCACAGGCTATATTCACAAAGAATCTTATATTATCAATAAGAGTTGTACAAAGTGACAATAGAAATTCCTAACTAGAGCTTGTTATTAAAAAAACGTTCATGAAACTGCTGAGCGAACCCTTTACTAAGCAGCTCCTAAACAGCATGTTTCATGAATGAAAATCAGCAATTTATCTACCAACTAATTTTGGGGTCTTTCCAACAAACCAGCAGGACACATTAGAGCTTCTATTTCTAGACCACAATTCTCTTAAAAAAAAAATTTGTTTTAGAGTTATTTTAGTTTTTCAGAATGAATCCTTTCCTCAGGATGACTTTAATTTGTGTGTTGGTTTCAGTGCTGCCTTTTTAACTTTTTTTAAATTTTAATTTGGAATAACTCAATGAAAATTTCAGTATGATATGCTGGTGATACTGATTCGGTACAGCAAAAATAAGCATTGCTTGATTATATTAGGTTTCTATTTTCAATTGATTAAAATATTCAACCACTATAAATGTACAGTAATTAAAACTTAGTAATTGAACAGTGTTTGCGTAAACCATTCAGACTCACAGGAGTATGTATATAATATAACAAATGCTATATAACAAAATTCACTGTAATGCCCAAGGAAAGTCCCAAAGATCCCATCTCTGAAGATGGCCTCGTGAATGACTAATTGGCCTTATGCATGGCATGGGTTAACTTGGAAAGTACCAAAAGGCTTAGGAAATAATCATGGCAGGATGAAGTCATATCTAG
Source organism: Parauchenoglanis punctatus (assembly GCA_030068025.1). NCBI lineage: Eukaryota > Metazoa > Chordata > Actinopteri > Siluriformes > Auchenoglanididae > Parauchenoglanis > Parauchenoglanis punctatus. The sequence goes on along the minus strand of JAQQZU010000019.1, from coordinate 5,636,114 downwards.
AGTTAAATTGGTGATCTAGAAAACAATGTTGGCAAACTGAAATGCTGGAAGATGCAGTAAACAATTACAGGAAAGTAGCCGGATTGCAATGACTATATAAGCTCAGAAGCAACAGTTGGAAAGCACCTTTTGGTGTTAAAATCTTGTTCTGTGGTCTATTGTCTGGGTGACCTCATGTCCCTTCCCTTCATAACCCCAATGTGAGCAATTCACTTCCCCTTCTGCCATATTTTGCCACATTGATAATAGAACTGGTTATCAAGTTATAAGGAAGAGAAATAATATCCTTCCTCTTTTGGCAGTGCTGTTTTCTGTCTGTGCTGATCCAAAACCTTTCACAGACAGGAATGTGGGGTTGATGAAATGTAAATGTTTATTACACCTCACATACATGCAGATGTATATAATGAAAATTATGAAATTTATGAAAATGCTCTTAGTCATGGCTTGCATTTTGCTGAGGCAAAAGATGTGAGACTGTGTTTGTGTGTTGCACCTACAGGAGGTCTAACTTGCCCTGGCTGTATTATGGAGAACAGCCAGGATTGGCATCAAGAGTTCTGCAGACTGAGCCGCTGCCTGTAGGCTTCAGCTTCAAGGGCACAAATAACGTATGGATCCTTTAAATTTTATATGAACACACACACACACACACATATACATGTATGCTTTTTTTTTTTTTTTTTTTAACTCTTACACAAGGAAAAGGGAAAAAACTTTTTCACATTTAAATAGTTTTCCTGAGACATTTTTAGCTATCTGAAATTGTATAAATTTGACATGGTGGAATGTCTTGATTGCATAACATTTTCTTCATGTTTCAGAATCTAGTAGAAAGCCTTCCCAGAAGAGTGAAGGTTATTATAACAGCAAAGGGGGCCTAAATCTGTAATGGGATGTTCAGAAAGCATATACGGGTGTGATGGTCTGGCCACAAAACGTATTTGCGATACTGATATCAATTTTTTCAATGTTTATTCTTCACTTGTCATCAGACAGAGACTCTCTTTTCTGATATTGTGATTAAATATTCATTACATTCTTTTGAGAATTGTGAAGAGTAATGACATTAATCAATGTTTCCAACAATAAAAAGCAAGTTCATGTTCATCAGTGTAGTGGCAAGATGGATGGATGAATGCATGAATAGATGTTTGTTCGTTCATTCATCTTCAGTAACGTAATCTTCTTTTATTCCAGTCATGCGCACTGTGACATTTGCTATTGCTATTTTTACCAAAATTCAGGAAAGACTTCTGAAAGAATCTGTCTAAACAGCACACTCATGTTGACTGTGGCCATGTTTATGTTTATGGGTACCGTAGTTTATATATGCAAATGTTTGAGATCTGATTGAAAATCTTTTTTTTTTTAATATAAATTGTAATTTAATTTGAATTAGAATGTAATTTAAAGACTGGACCTAAACATAAACCAAAGAAAGCAAATGTTCTAATGTCATACATATTCAGTATTCAAGAATTTGCAATATTTCTAGGTCACTCTTTAAATTTATATTGACCGTGTTGACACCTTTGTACAAAGGGTCAGATTTTCCTTGAGTTACCGCTTCCATTGCAGAACGTGTTCAGATGGTATGGCAATTAATTTGATCTAAAAGGGATTGTCAAGTTTTACACAACCTTCTGGAGTCCATTTCAGCTTAAGTATACATGTTCATTCAAGCAAAAGAAGGATTATACTAT
>JAQQZU010000019.1:5607720-5625384 GCA_030068025.1 Parauchenoglanis punctatus | reverse complement strand
CTCATCAAAGGCTATAGGAGGCGTCTAGAGGCTGTTATATTTGCAAAAGGAGGCTCAACTAAGTATTGATGTAATATTTCTATTAGGCTGCCCAAATTTATGCACCTGTCTAATTTTGTTATGATGCATATTGCATATTTTCTGTCAAGCCAATAAACTTAATGTCACTGCGGAAATAATGCTGTTTCCATAAGGCATGACATGTGCTAAAAGGAAGTTTCTACTTTGAAAGCTGAGCCAATGATAAACAAAAATCCAAAAAATTAAGAGGGGTTCCCAAACTTTTTCATATGATTGTAGCTATGAGGCTAAGGAAAGTTTATGAGCTCTAGTTTAGCAAGTGTGTGATAATTCAGATATGCCTTTCCCACACTGTTTTACTGGGCTTAATTTACTTTTAGCGAAATGAAACCTGCGGCAATGAATTGATAAAACAACTACAGTACAGTTGCAGTCAGTAGTTTACATGGACATGAAAGTCATGGCAATATTGGGCTTTCAGTGATTTCTTTGAACTGTTCTTATTTCTAGGGAAGAATGATTGTACAACATACATCTTTAATAGAAAAAAACAAGTTTTAATTTTTTTTTGGGTTTCTTAGATCAACACAGAGTCAAAATTGTGCATACACTGTCAAAATATACATACAGTACACCTAATGTTCCTTACCCAGTTTCACTTTGACTTTTGTAAGCCATGAACAAGCTTCTGGCAGAATTCTGGTTGGATATTTGACCACTCTTCTTGCCAGAATTGGTTGAGTTCAATTAAATTTGTGTGTTTCCTGGCTCTTTTACGCACAGTCCACATATTTTCAATAAAGTTGAGGTCAGGAGTTGTGTTAAGCTTAATGTTGGCCTGCTTTATCCATTCCACAACCACTTTTGATGTTTCGGGGTGTTTGGGCTCATTGTTCTGTTGGAACACCAAACTGTGTTCAAGTTTCAACTGTCTAGCTGATGGTTTGATGTAATGCTGAAGATTTCTAAGGTTCTTTATTGCTCCATCCTCTTCCTCATCATCCTCTGTGCAATGCACCAGTTCCACTGACAGAAAAACAGCCCCAGAGCAAGATGCTACCACCACCATGCTTAACAGTTCGTACAGTGTTCCTCTGTACCTCTGCTCGTTGTGGCCAAACAACTCAATCTTTGTCTCATCTGGCAAAGACATTTTCTTTGTCCATGTGGTCAGCTGCAAACTTTAGCCGAGATTGAAGGTATTGATTTTGTAGAAGGGGCTTCTTTCTGGGACATCAGCCTCCAAGTCTATGGTGATGTAAAACTCACTCAACTGTAGACAATGTTCCAGCAGCTTCCAGTTCATGGCAGGCCTGTGCCTTGATGGTTCCTGGGTTGTTCCTGACCATCCAAACCAATTTCCTCTCAGCTGAGGATGATAGTTTGGGTCTTCTTCCAGATCTAGGCAAAGTTGCTACACCTCTCGCTAAGTTATACTTGTCAAACAAACCGTTTTTATCAGGTGCACAGAGAATTTACCAGCTATAGTCAATCATGATCACTAATAGGAAGTTATTAAGTCTTGGCCATGGCAAGATAAAACATTTTGGAGCTTTCAGCACCACTGGATTAAGTGGGTGTATGTATATTTTTGACCTTATAAGTATATTTTTGACCCTGTGTTGATTTCAGAAAACCCAAAATAAATTAGAACTTGTGCACCAAATTCTTGTTTTTTTTTTTCTATTAAAGATGCATGTCGTACAATCATTCTTCTCCAGAAAAAGAACAGTTCAACAAATGAAAGCCCAAAATTGTCTTGACATTCATGTTCATGATGACTATATGTAAACTACTGACCATAACTGTATATGTGTACATGTTTTCAGGGTGTGGTGAAGGAAAGACTCCAACACCTGCAGTCAGCATCTGGAGAACATATTTTGTGGCTAATGAATGGAATGAGATCCAAACCATTCGTAAGCTTAACCCCACCTTCCAAGTCATCTCTGTGCTCTTCTTCCTAGAGGTGAGCTACTCCCCACCCTGTTCCCTAGAAGTATGTGTATGTACATGATTAGATTTTTTTGTGTGTGCTTATATATATATATATATATATATATATATATGTGTGTGTGTGTGTGTGTGTGTGTGTGTGTGTGTGTTGACAGGTAGTGAGTTTTTCCAGCCTTGCGTTGAGAGACCCTTCTTCAGAGCTTCAGCGCTCAGGCGAGGGATACGTACCTGCCTATAGCCGCATACTGCGCTACGGTGTGGCAGCTGCTATGTGGCTTTGCATTGGTTTCTTACAGGTACCGGCACACACACACACACACCTCACACACACCAGTGATGTAAATGTTGTCAACGAAGAAGCTCTTTCCACTATAGATTATTATTTACGTATATGGATTAAACTGCCAACACACAAACACACCACCAGCAGAACTTTTTCATCCACGGCAAAACAAAGCATAATTACACTATTAAGTGGACTTTAGAAATCACAAGTTTTTGAAAAATGAAATCTTGTGTTTTATGATCCGTGATTTCCTGCCATATTTCAAATGTTCTTTGTTATGCTGTGTTCATGCTATCAAATAAACTTGCAGTGTTATTTATCAAAATTGTAGCACAAAAGTGGGATGGGAAATGAATGGGGTGTTAAGTGACATCACAAAATTCCTTCCTTCCTTCCTTCATTCATTCATCTTCAGTAGCCACTTTATCCTGGTCAGAGTCATGATGGATCCAAAGCCTGGGAACACTGGGCATGAGGCCTACATCACAAAATATAAAATGCTTCATTCCTCAAGAATAAGAAGCATTTTTTTAAACAAACCAGCACAAATGAACAGAAATGCAGTAGGGTTCAATCTGGAATGCAGCCCAGGTATTCGCAACTCTGAGAACATGCTGCTGCTGTCTTTTTCTTTCTTCAGTATTTGCAGTTACAAACATTTCATTGTGTAAATTGTTATGGCAAATTGGATCCAAATTTACACGACGCACAAATTACCAGGAGTCAAACATCAATGATAAATGTTTAATTGGTCCAGAGAAGAATTTAGGTACAGAAATCACAGAGACTGGGTCCCGGGGAGATCAAAAGAGCGAGACCCCGCTTAACAGTTGGTCCTCTATATTTATACCTTTCCAAAGTTACATTTGCATTCAACTCAGCCCTTAGGGCGTGACATGCCTCAAGTGACCCCACTGTCCCGTGATCGATTTCCAAGAACCGTTACCTTGTTTATCACTAAAGAGGGGGCTAGGTCCCCCTCCCTTTCACACCTTCTTCATGGCCGAATTGTGGTTATGGTGTATAATTTCACAACTTTGCAGAAGCAGCGGAGCTCTTGTGACATGCCATGCTCCTAATAATCTCAGGACGTTCACCTGTCAGCTATCCCGGTGCCTTCCGCACCACTCCTAAACCAATCCTTATCATTGCTGGCTATTTTGGGTATGCTTACATCGACTTTAAAGGTCGTGCTAATAAGCGCGTTTACCACATACTACGGGTCTGCAAATTCACCAGCTCTGCAAATGCATGATTAAAAAGGATAGCCATTACTTTGATATCTGCACACACACACTAACACACATACATTGGGCTGAGGCGACCACTGGTGCTCTTTAGTAGGGCAAAGATCTCACCCCGCTTCATGTGCGTCAGATTTACACCGCAAGTCTTGACACCTTTAATCTAGGCACCTAATGCACACTCAGCCCAGACATAACCACAACAACACATGAGTGTTAAAACAACAACACATGGGTGATAAAACAAACAAAAGTTCATACAAAGTTTAATACAGAGAATTCTTCCATAGAGAATTCCTCCACAAAATCAATGCATCATAGTCGTATCACAGCCGGGGAGAATAACTTCAGGAAACAAAGTAATACATGCAATTACATGCTGTACCACACAGGGCTAGTATTTGGTCATTGCTTACAAGTAGACAAAGAACTTTATGCTTATCGGTCAAATAAATATTAAATTAACACAAGTTATCCTAAATGATGAAATAATTAGCAGGAAAGGAAGTGCGTATATTGCATAAATCTAGCATAAAAATTACTTCATGTCTGTAGTTTTTAGGCCTATTTCATCCATGTTAATCATCCATCTTAGAAGAGGACACGACTGCAACTCCATTTCCCTTCTGTACAGGTGCCTTAAATCAGTCCCGATAGAGCAGGACTCCCTCCGGGCCTTAAATCAGGCCTTCAAGGACATCTCGCTACATTCTCAAACACACAAGCCGAAATAATAAGAAGCAGATGTGCTAGACTTCTGGTTGCCAACAGAAATGTGTGACTTACATGTGAGAACATGATGAAGGATTAAATAATATTAAAAGAATGAACTACTGGATAAATGATTAATGAATTATGTAATGAAATTAACTCACCCACCATATCAGTGATTTGTAACACTATTTATAGGGAACAACTGTTTATAGCTGTTATAATATTAGTGATAAGTGAGCCAATTTGTCTTACAGATGTTTCTCAAAAATAACTAGAAATGGTCAAAAACATAATCGAAGATGTAATCTTACACAAATTGTAAAAAGGGTGTAAGTTAAATAAAACCTTTTGGCACGTTCACGGAAAATAATCAATTTCAGGGCAGTAATAATAACAATAAACTGTCTTGTTTTATTGTGTACATATCCAGGTTTCACCATATATACATATTTTATGTTTTTCTTTTATCCAGATCATCTTCTTCTCAGTTTTCTATGAGCGCTTTGTGGAAGACAAGATTCGGCAGTTTGTGGATCTCTGCTCCATCAGCAACGTAAGTCTATATAGAAGCTCTAATCTGTATGCTGGTGTGTAGAATGTAAGCACACTGAACATGTTTTAAAACTTTCATATATAAAAACATATGCAAGCAAGCTCGATAACTTGCACAAACAACCTACAAGGAAGAATTCTGTATTTCAATAAGCAATATGGCATATCTTGTTCGTTTGGTGGGTTTACTTCCATGACTCTCTGGCGAGCCTACCTAAAAGTGGATTATTGAAATACGCTGTGATTTTCCGCAGGGTGAAAAGTGAGAAGTGAAAATTAATATGACAGAAAGGCAGGTATTACATTTGAGGAAGCCTGTTACCTCCAACTGAAGACTTAATAAAATCATTATTTTATTACATTTACTCAAAATAATGTCTCAGAATCTGCAAATATTCCGAACATTTTTGACTTAATAATGACTTATTTTTTACTACAGTAGTAATAGCTATTTTTATGGCAATTTAATGTTGGATTATTGCTGCATGTTCACATTACCTCTCCCAGTAGCAAACCTGGTTTGTTTTGTACATTCCTCATGAACAGAACAGACACTCTCTTTATACCCTGCATATTTTTATTTCGCATTTATATCATAGTTTGAACTGTTTTTGACACACCTCACATACTTTAGTCTGTGCTGATGTGTACACACATAGGGTAGTGAAGGTTCTGTTACTTTTCATAATTTGGCACAATTGCAAAACCTCTTTTAAATATTGTTTCTTCCCCTTACATCACCTTTATGCAGATGTTTTTTTTTAATCACTCACAACACGCCCATTGCATGTGTCATTTGTCAGATTATCACATAAATTTGTACTTTTAACTGGGACCTTAATATATGTGAGACTTGGTGTCCTGCAGCAAATAAAGTTACATTTCAATTATTGTAAATGTATTTACGTTTTCATGATGTGTGTTTTAGGTATCAGTATTGGTGCTTTCTCTACGCTGTTTTGGCTACTACATCCATGGGCGATCTGTGCACGGCCACGCCGACACTAACATGGAGGAGATGAACTCGAACCTGAAGAGAGAGGCGGTAATATTTGTCTCATAATCATAATTTTGTGACTATGTAATGGTGTAGGATACTAATGTGCTCTGTGTATGTGTGTGTTTTTTACACTTTCCACAGGAGAATCTTTGCGGCCAGAGAGGACTATTACCTAATTCAGACATTCAGACTTTTCAGATCTCCATAACAAGCCGTCTGAGGGCGCAGTATGATCGCATATTCGAGCCGCTCAGTAGAGTAAGCACACACCAGCACTGTTTAACTTCTCTCATTTGGATATGACTTACATTGTTAAAGGAAAACTCCAACATGAAACACATTAAATAGGTTTATATTGAGATAATTGTGATCTTTTATAGCTCCTTTAGAAGAAATTATAAAGTGACATACGTACAAACGTGAAACGTACCTATGAAACCAATAGAGAAGAGATGGAACAGATGTGTTCACTCTAAAGTTTCTTTTCAGCTCTACCTGGTGAAAAAAGGAAGGAACATAACTTGTTTTGATCCAAACCATAGCCCAAATCTTAACAAATCCTACATCTAACATTAAAAACAGCACACCTGCAACTCTAACTCTGCATAATGACTGGTCAAGGGAATGAGGGAAACAACCAGTTCATTATGACATAACAATGTGAAATGCCTTTAATGTATTTAACACATAAGAGAACATACTGCATTTAAGCTTAGTCAAAAGCTATAACTACCTTTCAGTCTGTAGCAGCAGCACACCTGAGCACAGTACGTTCTAATGGAAGCAAAACTACATCACAAGCAAGGAATTGGAAGGAAAGAAGCAAATAACATCACTCTTTCCACACTTCCATCTCTGAGACAGCGTAATTATTGAGTGTGTGAGAGCTCATGGTGATTTTCGTAAGTGATTGGGATCTAGTAATCTGGCTCATGGTAAGGTAGCTTGAGCACTCACACTTCATTTTGATGTCTTTTGTAGCTCCTGTATAAAAAAAATGACCAAAAAAAGTGAAATTTACCTTTTTAGTTTTAGTTTTTAGTTTGAGTTTTAGTGACTCTGGTGCTAATTTACAGGTTGGTGCTGTAATTTTGTTTTTTCTGTAAGAAGCATTTGACATCACATGGAGACATTGGTAGTGCAGTTAGAATAGCAGTTCATAGGCAGAGATGGCTTTCTTTGTGTAGAGACGAAGCAAGGGCTAAATCTCAAAGCCGCCACTATCAGCAGGTAGTTGAACTGCATTATGGGTAATATAGGAATCCATTAACCACAATGAGAATAGACCAATATGTCAATGAAAGAAATTATAACTTATTACAAAGTAAATCTTGGACACCATTATTATGTTAATAATGTACATGTTAATTATAAAGACTGATATGTAAGTTGTTCAGGGTGGATTTTTTTTGGTGTGAATGCACTTTTACAGGACCTCATTAATGTTACTGAGCAAATTATTATTGTTCTTTCCATCACCACACAGAGAAATGGACCCTCACGATTGGTCGATGCCTCGGCCAACCCATTTGAGCAGAACACAAGAGCCTATCACACCATGAACCGCTTTCTCGCCTCTGTTATTGACCATGTGAGACTTTGTGGACTTCATCTTTTTTACTCCGGCACATGGCACTGTGTCTAGTATGGTCACTCTGTTTTGTTTTCTCTGTCAGGCTCATCGTGAGATGGATTATATTGTGAAAGATAAACTGCTCTTTGAAAGAGTCATTGGAATGGAGTTTATTGAACCCCTGGATAAAAGCATTTTTTATAATGGTAAGCTACGTGACACTGTGTGATACGGAATCAATATGTGGTTGGCATGTATTGTTCATGTTTCACAAGGAATTTGTTACTTTACAGAATCATGAATTTTGTACGTTCCTTTCTCTAGGTCATGGTAAGTCATTTACTAGGGATAAAACTAAATCTATACCTATATCCAGAAAGCTGCTTTGTGACAATGTCGATAGTTAAAAGTATTTAATAAATAAATTGGAATTGAATTCAATTACTTGATGTGTTTTCTCCCCAGATGACTCGCACTCCTTCGCTGAGGTGCTTTTCCATGGGAACGAGGCGACGTTGTTGATCTTCGACACACTCTTTTTCTGTGTGGTTGATCTCGGCAGCCAAAACTACATTCTGGCAGCAGTACTAACATACGTACAGCAACTGGTCAGTGTGTCTTTGTATCAGAAAGAGATGTTATTTTCTAAACCCACACACATATTGTATACGGCTCATGTGACTGTCTTAGAGCCCCACATCCCAAAACTTTCGCTTTTGGGGTTTCACCTAATTGTAACTCAATAGCTACATAAAGTGAAGTTCCCATCATATAGTTCTATACATTCAGAGTCACATGAAACATTTACAGAGGTGTTGGGCCATTTCTTTTTTTAAGCATTTGTCACGAATCTGCCCCTTGCTGCAAGCACGGCGTGCATTATGGACTCGGCCGCACACGCTGAACTTTCATTTTCTTCGTCACGCTTAGTGACGCTTAGGAAGTGCGCACTTCCACATTATGGCGCAAACTACAAGGACTACAGTTCCCGCGAGCGCACACTCCCAGCCATTATCACATGACCAGTAATTGGATGCATTTGCATCCAATTTCCAGTTTATCAAGTCAGTTTTAAAAGGACTCGGTTTCTCTGTGTCGGTGTGAAGCATTAGTTTAGGCCCGCGTGCTATTGCTAAGCCTTTTGTTTTCTGTGTTTGTATTTCTGGTATTTGGACTCTGTTTTCTGTGTTTAGGATTATTGTTTTGCCTTATACTCTGATACTGATCGCTCGACCCCAGCCAGTTATTGGATTACTCTTCTGCCTGCCGTAATTTATACCTCTGCCTCTGTGTGCCATTGTGTATAAAAATAAACACTATGGATTTTACTATTCCATCTCCTGTCCTGCACATGTGTCCAGCTATACCCCGACGACGTAACAGAATGCTTTGCTATAACCGGGACGCAGAAGGATCGCTGAAGATTCAGGATGGGCTCATGACAACTATGCCCACCATGTTCCTGCAAAATTGGGAGATAGAGCAGCCAGAGTGGTATGATGGGGTGAAGGAACCTCCCTGTGTGTTTATACTCCACTGTAGACTGTTTCGGAAGAGTCTGGTGGAGCCTCGTCCTTCAGACCCCATCTGGTTGAGGTGCATGATTTGGTGGCTCACAGGACCCGTGCTTATGTTTGCGGAGGGCCTCATTGCCTTGGAGCACCCGTGCTTAGAGAATCCTAGTGACTTTGGGGAAACACTCGGGTGGTTCTACAGAGATCTCAGGGAAGAGGCCCTGCAGAGGGAACAACCCCAAGAAATTTTGGGGGGGGCTGAGTGCACCAAGGAGCTGTCCCAGTGAGCTGACCAGGATGAATGCAGTGACGAGGGCACTCCTAAGCCCCTTCAAGTGGCCGAGAATGAGGCTACCGCTCCTGAGCCCCCTCAAGTGGCCGAGAATGAGGCTACCGCTCGTGAGCACCCTCGAGTGGCCGAGAATGAGGCAATCGCTCCTGAGCCCTTTCTAGTGGCCGAGAACGAGGCAGCCGCTCCTGAACCCCCTCTAGTGGCCGAGAACGAGGCTACCGCTCCTGAGCCCCCTCTAGTGGCCGAGAACGAGGCTACCGCTCCTGAGCCCCCTCAAGTGGCCGAGAACGAGACATTCGCTCCTGAACCCCCTCAAGTGGCCGAGAATGATGTTCCTGGCTTTAAGGATTACGTCGTCACTCCTCCGCCTGGCTTCGAGGATTATGTTGTTGCTCCTCCACCAGACTTCGAGGATTATGTCATCGCTCCTCCGCCAGGCTTTGAGGAAAATGCAGAGTCTATGTCCAGGCCATATTTCATGTCGGTAGCCATATCGGTAGCCATGTCGGTATCCATGTCGGTATCCATGTCGGTAGCCATGTCGGTAGCCATGTCGGTAGCCATGTCCGAGTCCATGCCCGTGTCCATGTCCATGCCAAAAGCCATGCCTATGTCCATGCCCAAAGCCATGCCTGTGTCCATGCCTAAAGCCATGCCTGTGTCCATGCCCAAAGCCATGCCCATGTCTGAGTCCATGTCTGAGTCCATGTCTGAAGCTATGCCCAAAGCCATGTCCATGCCTGAGTCCATGCTTGAGTCTCTGTTCATGCTTGAGTCCCTGTTCATGTCTGAGTCCCTGTTCATGTCTGAGTCCAAGCCTGAGTCCAAGCTCGAATCCACACCAGGGTCCAAGTCCAAGTCCGCTCCAGTTCAAGTCTCAGAACCAGTTCCATGTCAAGCTACAGAACTAGTTCCAAAGCCCGCATCTGTTCCAGTCAAAGCTAAGGAACCAGTTCCAATCCAAGTTCCAAAGTCTGTTCCAGCAAACATCACAGAAAAGCAAAAGCAAAAGCACACTTCCACAGCAAAAGCTCTAGTTACAGTTAAGGCTAAAGTTCCAGTCACAGTCACGGAACCCGCTCCAGTTCCAGTCACAGTCACGGAGCCCGATCCAATTCTAGCCACAGTCAAAGCTCAAGTCACAGAGCCCGCTCCTGTTCCAGTTCCTGTTCCAGTGAGAGCACAAGTCACAGAGCCTGTTCCTCTCTCAGTCACAGAGCCAAGTCCTGTTTCAATCACAGTCCAAGTCATAGAGTCTGTTCCAATAACAGTCACAGTCAAGTATCCTGTTCCAATAACAGTCACAGTCAAGTATCCTGTTCCACTCCCTGTTCCAGTCACGGTTATAGTTCAAGCCACATAGCCATTTCCTGTCACAGATGCCGCTCAAGTCACAGACCCCGTTCCTGCCACAGCTCCAGTCTCAAAGCCCGTTCCTGTCACAGACGCAACTCAAGATACAGAACCTGCTCCTATTCCAGTCACACTCCCAGCCCAAGTCACAGAGCCTGCTCCAGTTCCAGTCGCACTCACAGCCCAAGTCACATAGCCTGCTCTTGTTCCACTTACAGCCACAGAACACATCTTGGTTCCTGTGTCTCCAGTTGAGCCTGAGTTCCTGCCCGAGTTCCTGCCTATGCCCTCAATGAGGAAAAAGTTCCGTGTGGAGTCTAGTGATACACCTGAGCCTGATACAACTGATACAAGTTGGGTGCTCCGGGGGGAGCACTTCCGCATTATGACTATATTTTTTACTATGCCATCTCCTGTCCTGCACATGTGTCCAGCTATACCCCGACGACATAACAGTATTCTTATTCACATCATGTCCCTCATATGGTCATCTTCATTACCACAGGTCCCTTCTTCTCTGCCCAGGGAGAGATGAAAAAGATTAAAATATCCTTTTGACAGTCCTGCTTTCTAGCTTGCTGGTCTAGGCAAGTGCCATTGGTCTCTTACTGTCTGTGTGTGGGAGTTTGAGTGTGTTCAATGTATAAAGATAATTATGTTTAACCACTATTAAGACAGTAATCTCAAAAGTGAATATTTATGATTAAGTAATCTTCTGCTCACACTTAAATGGCCCATTTAAATGATTTACAATGTCCAATTAAGTTAAAAAAAGACTTTTTTCCCCCAACATGACATGTCATGTGCCTGACTCAGTTAAATTTTTCCTATGTCCATTTCTTTAAATACAATTTATATTTGCACAAATTGAGTCATTACAAGTATGTATTGTATTTTAAGCAAATGTTTTAATTAAGCCAAATTCAAAAACTTATGGCTGTTTGAAATCATTCAGATGATCATCAGAACCTGTGTGTGTGTGTGTGTGTGTGTGTGTGTGTGTTTTCTCGCAGATCTTCAGGCTGATTCGAAATGTCTCCGGTCGCAGGAACCTAGCCAGAAAAACTCTGGTTGACAAAAGATTCCTCATCTAGTTTATTTATTTAATCTTTTATATTTTGCCTTAATGCCAGTTGTATGGTAGTTCTTACTTTGCCAACTTTCATTCTCAAAGCAGGTTTGGTTTTGATGCCTTCATGTTTTTAATGGATTTGCTTGGTTTGGACTAGATTTATGTTTTATTTGATTAGTTTATAGTTTGTTGATTCTTGTGTAGAGTACATAAAATTCTGTATTTTTCTACATCATTAAGGACTGTATTGATTGATTGTGTGGCTGTTGTACAGTATATAGAAGTAAAAACCATGATGATACAGGTTGAGCTTCTGTTAATGTTCACGTCAAACATCAGAATTGGGGAAAATATGATCTCAGTCACTTTGACTGTGGTGTAATTGTTGGTCTCCAACATGCTGATATGAGTATTTCGGAAACCACTGATTTCCTGGGCACATAGAGCATGCTGTCAACCATGAACAGGAAACTGAGACTACAGGACGTACAGACTCACCAAAACGGTTGCAGATAGAAAAAACGTCACATGGTCTTTTTCCAGACTTCAGACATCTAATTTCTATGAGTCTGTGCCCATTCTAGCCTCAGATTGCTTTCTGGCTGACAGGAGTGGAACCCAATGTGTTCTCTGCTTTTGGAGCCAATCCTAACAACATGCTGTGCAAACTGAGATGCTTTTCTGATCACCATTGTTATAAAAAGTGGGTATTTGAGTTACTGTAGCCTTTCTGGCAGCAGGAACCAGTCTGATGATTCACTTCGGCTCTCTGTCATCATCATTTCCACCCACACAACTGCTTCTTACTAGATTAAAGAATAGTTATGCTGTGTTTATGCTTCCTGTTACCTTATATGTTCCAGACTGATTAGTCTGTGTCATAAATATTTCATAGCCATGGTACATATATGTCCAGCTTCATGTGTTAAGGCCTTATATGTTAAGGAACTATGCTGAAGACCAGGGACAGGTGTCTGGAAGAGGTAAAGCAGGACATCTTTATCTGTGTGGTGACCTTGAGTCCAGGTGGCTTTTTGTTTTCTGCACAACTCTGTATAAACTGTTGTATGTGATAATCCCAGAACAGCAGTTTTTGAAGAACTAAAACCTCCCATTTAGCAACCATGATCAACCATGTTTCATGATCAAGGTCACTGAGATTACATGATACCCTATTCTCATTAGGCTGCCTCAGATAAATTAGAGCTCATTCTCATAACTTGCATATTCCTTGCACCTTTGTTTAAAACCCACACAGTCAAGGCCAAACAGAGGCATGGACCGTGATATCTAAAGACAGAATAACAGGATGATCTGGACTAATAATGACTGAACTGAATGACTGATAATCTGAACCTACTTACTTCTACAGTTTTGTTTTTTAAAATGATTTAATAATTAAATTCCAGATTTATTGGACAGTTGTCTTTATATGATGTTTTTTCTTTTGCCCGCTATATAATAATTTGATTAGGGAACTGAAGAAAGAAAGAAAGAAAGAAAGAAATCCTTTCCAACCTACTGACCTATAAAATAACCTAAACTTTAGACTTAATGTTGTAATGTTGTTTAACCTCAGTTTTTATCTAATTTTAATTAAATAATTCAGTAACTGACAGCAACCTTAGGTTCCCTTAACTAACATTATTTACTACATTACTAAACATAAAAATGAATTGATATTTATGTTCATTAAATACAATTAAATGTTGTATAACTAATGTTCTGGCCATGAAAAAAATAAATAATGCCACATAAATTAATAATTTAATTAGAGCATGTTATTTAATTCTGATTGTTAATTCAACCTATGTCTTTCAGCATAAATATTATGCTGTAAATAATAATTTTTGTTACTGTGTTCATAGATTGAATGATTAGGGGTTAACACAGATGTTATTTGCTTATTTGATTCATTATTTAATAATGGCATATTTTGTACACTTTTCTGGCCACAACCTTCAGAATTTTGAAGTTTATGATCTGACTGACTGTGCATATGAGTACATTGTAACAGAATGAGCTTTTGGAACAAGATATAGTCACAGGATTTTAAAAAGTTTCCTGAATCCTTTCCATAAAAGTATTCAAGAGTTTGGTGTAAAGCACTGAGTGGTTAGTGAACAGAAAGATAATCTACAAGTCCCTTTTAAGTTGATATTCATTATCTTTTTCACACACAATATGAGTATTTTGAATTGATTTTCTGACCTGTCATTGCTCTTGTTGAAAAGTTGAAAAGTCATTTTTTTTCAGTGTTTAATCAGACCCTTGTTAGAATTATATCCTATAGGGAAAAATATAGACCTTCATTTTTGTCAAATTAAGGTATATGGCTCCTACTTGCCGATCCTAGTTTCACTAGTGTGACTATCTGGCCCAATCTGACCTTGTGCATTTCCCCTACAGAGATAAATAAAGTTTATCTTATCTTAGGGAGAGACACATTAGAAGAAGACCATCCAGATGACCACCTAAAATCTCTTAAAGTCTTAGATGGTTTCACTTCACACAGCTTTCTTTGTCCAATTAATCAAAAACTTCTTTTTGAAATGTGCTACACTTAGTGGGCCTTGTTTCTCAAACTGGATATGAGCAAATTTATTCATAATCCACTTACTGAGGTTTTTAAACCAGAAATATGTAAAAAATATATATAAATACTGTATATATATCTGAATAAAACACTTGCTTTTGTGTAAATTTGCATATATAACAAAACTCATTAATGCGGATTTCATTTGATTGGCTTCAAATCATATAATTGGCATGACTTTTCAATAATAATTAAGCGGTCAAGTTTAAATTAATTTTTTCAATTGCACACACAAATTTAATGACTTTCTTTATTTGGTTCCTTCATTTTAATGACTTGAAAGAAACAAAATTGAACACAAATACAGAAATTTAAGCAAGACTAGCTATTTAATTAGGCCAACAACAACAACAAAAAAAGCAGCATGTTAAAGAAGCTTGCTTCATTCACAGTTTGTGTTAATCATTCTTTAACCTCCATCAGTGTCAGTTTTTTTTGTTTTTTTGTTATTCTCAACCAAGGTGAATAAAAATCACCATGGGTCAAAAGAAGAAGAAGACGAAAAATGAATGAGAAATAAAATGGCTTGAAATAAATTGTTCGGATTAAAATATTGAAATGAACACTGCCTTACGATTAATGGAAAAATATATCTATTTATTTATAAGCAAATCAGTCTTTACTTACAAGTGTCTGAAGATTGAAGCTAAGGGTATGAATACAGGATTTACATGCAAATGAATAAGCAATACGTCAGCAGAAGAGGTGGAGTTGTGTGTTTTCTTGACCTGGTTTGAACTTCGTTGTTTTCATCCATTGGTTCAGAATGAAACTGGTCTGAAAGATCATTGGTTGACTCAATCAGTTCAACTGATATTATACTTATGTCTGATCATCTATCAAATGAAAACATTTGAAGGTTTACATTTACTTTTTATATTTGGCAGAAACTTTTATCCAAAGTGACATCCATGTGAACTGAATATAATCCTAAGTATTTATTCAGCAGGAAATGGAAAGCATAAGTTTTTTTGTTTTATGATTTGTCATGATACGTTCTGTGGGGCATGTCTCAAAGTTTCATTTCTCCTTAGGCTGCTCGATTTCTGGTCTCAGACAACACCCAAATTCAAAGGAAAATTTCAGCTATTTACAGACACCACAGTAATGTCCAAGATACAAAGTAATAAGTAAATAGTTTCAGGATGACTAAAAGGGCTTACTGGATCCTTCTGGCACAACATTGTTGAAAGTTGAGTGCTTGTTATTTCCATGATTTTCTTTAATATGCATTGTATACCCTTTTTATTTAAAGGTAAGAGTGATTGGCCATCACCCAGCATCATGGGGTTTTGTAGAAATCAACAATAGCAAATTAGCTATTTTATGAACAGACTTGGTAATTTCACATATAAATTACATGTAATTTACATTTATCAACATTTGCATGCTGTGCTAATAACTCCAAATAAATTAATATTTGGATTATTATTTTCACAGTTGTAATCCTAACTAAGTTTAAGCCTAGTGGGATCAGGTAAACTTTTTTTTTGTAAAGCTAGGCTACACTCCAACATGAGCACAAGAGAGTTATAACTCTTTATGAGTTATAGTCTAACAGAAACCTGTTCTTACTTTTAGCACATGGCTTTTTGAAGAGACATCTTGTTCGTCTTGTTTGATGAAACCTCAAATTAAATGAACTCATGCTATTAGAATTGCCTTTTTTTTTCTTCTTCTTTTTTTTTTTAATAAATCAAATCACCCTGAAGGGCTTTGTTTTACTAAAAGTATAAAGATGGGAGCATATAAAGTTGAGTGTCAATAAAAAAAATTGAGATACAAAAATAAAAAAGCCAATGGTGTAATGCTCTCAAAGTACAATCTGTTCTAGATGTAGCTAAATACTAAGCATATATAGATAAAGGCAAATAAATGTGACAGATTAACTGTTTAGCATTAATACAATTAACACCCTGGGTCTAGGAACAGCACATAGAACATCTAGGGCTTTACTGAGTCTTTTATAGTTAAGAGCAATGCAACCAAATAAGAGGAAATTAAACCGAACATATCTTATATGATTACACAAGCCAACTCAAGTCACAATATTTGCACTCTGGAAAGACTTGCATAAACATGCTTTTATGAGACAGAACATAAAGAACATGACATTGTAAAATTTTCCAGACAGTGTCTGAAATGAACATGGTAAGTCAAAATCAATGTCTGGCTTGTATGAAAAGCAACATCTAACCACACAGTTCATTTTCAGGTCTTAAGAGACACAACGCACAAGTAAGCATTTCCTTTTTCGATCTCATTCACTAGGAGTAGCAGATGATCTCTGCACGACATCTCCACACTTGGTCTATTGACCTTTAGACCTTTCTTCCTCTTGTGCTTTTACTTGTGCTTGAGTAGGAAATATGAATTTTTAGTTCAGTTTGGCATACACAAAGATTTACATACAGCTTTACTGAAAGGCTCGTAAATGAGGTCCATCGGACAATATACTATAACGTTATAAATTACGTGAGGAGAAACTTTTTTCTACCCACTTAGCATTAACATAAAAAATATTTTAACAAAACATGTATTTAAAAAAATTATTATACTTCAGATTTTAAATAGCAAAATGAAATGTTCTACTAAAGATGAATTTTAATCTTTGACCTTTAAAATTACAAAAGTATCAGAAATGATTTCTATATTCACAGTACAGCCAAGCAAATTTACTCTCCAGAAATGGGATCCCCGAAGGACCCAAAAAAGTCCTGTAAATTTTGACTGAAATACTAGACTAGGTGTCTCCAGACCAGCAAGTCCCGGTTCAGGCAAGGGCAAAACTACCATCTTTACTTATTTAGATTATTATTGATTATTGCTACAACGTGTCACAAACGGAAGGAAACGCGTGTGTTTGTCGTTTAAATGAGAAGGGTCCTACTGCAGAGCCGCAGTATTACAGCAGCAGCTTCACACCAGCAGTTTCAGGCCAGTAGCATTGAACGCATGCGCAGTAGGACATCGTGTGAACGTGCGGATTCCGCGCGATTGTGCCATGTACACTGTGCTGTGCTGGTTGTATATCGTTCCCTAAACCTAGCCTAACCCTAAAACGATTGAACTGTTGATTGGTCACTATAATAAACAAACAAACGAAATTTCAGCGCACGCGCTAAATGGCCTGAAATGGCTGCTGGTGTAAAACTGCGGCTCTGCAGTCAGTGATTATTAGTTCGAGTAAACTACAGCAACCATGATGACATCACACATAGATAAGCGTGACTAGGAGGGGGACTGGAGGGGGCGTGTGCCTCACAACTTCCCCGGGTTAGAAGACGCTGAGGGTATATCAGCAAACTGCACAAGCAAAAGAGGAAACAATAAATACTCAGAAGAGCTGCAGCTGTTTCTCTTGAACTAGTTTGTTTCCATCGATTGTTTAATCAGTATCTTTGATCTAAAATCCATATCTGATTCATTCATTTGGTGAGTACATACTTTAACTGGTTCAGGTGATATTTTACTTATAGATATATAATAAA
>JAQQZU010000019.1:5570438-5607620 GCA_030068025.1 Parauchenoglanis punctatus | reverse complement strand
ATAAGACCAACACTCTGTGCACCACCGACAACTCAGACCATGCCAATGTCCTGAACCAGTTCTTTGCCTGATTTGGCCCTAACGATGGAGGAGTTGCTCCCTACAGCATTCTACCAGTAGGTGAGCAGTCACTGGTCTTACAGCACAATCAAGTGAGATCCACTCTTCAGAAGGTGAATGCTAGCAAAGCTGCTGGTCCAGATGGAGTGACTGAAAGGGTACTAAAGGCACGTGCAGACCAGCTGGCAAGCATGTTCAATGACATATTTAATTTTCCATTACAACAGGCAGCTTTCCCAACATGCCTCAAATCTTTAACCTTCATCCCAGTGCCAAGGAAGTCTGTGGTGTAGTGCCTGAACGACTCCTGGCAAGTTGCTCCAACACCAATAATCATGAAATACTTCAAGAGACTGGTGCTTTCACATATCAGATCCATCATTCCGTCAAATCTGGACAAACACCAGTTTGCCTACCAAGCAAACCGCTGTATGGATGATGCCACCTCGATTGCACTCTACACAGCTCTATCCCACTTTGAGCAACCAAACACTTATGTGAGAATCTTATTCGTAGCATTCAGTTCTGCATTTAACACTATCATCCCTCACAAACTGATAAACAAACTGAGCAACCTAGGCCTGGGCACTTCTCTCTGCTCCTGGGTGCTGAACTTCCTTACTAACAGACCACAGAGTGTCAGGATATGGAAAGCATGGTCTCATCCATGCTAATCCTAAACACGGGTTCTCCACTGGGATGTGTATTGAGCCCAATGCTCTTCACCCTTCTGACTTATGATTACACCCCCATGCACCCATCAGACACGATTGTGAAATTTGCTGATGATACTTGGACTACTCTCAGAGGATGATGAGTCAGCCTACATGACTGAGGTGGCATGCCTTGCTGAGTGGTGCATTAATAACAATCTGGTTCTAAACATCAACAAGACAAAGGAGATCATTGTAGACTTCAAGAGGACAAAAGATAAGGAACACCTCCCCCTTCACATCCATGGTGTTGCAGTGCAATGTGTGGAGCGCTTTAAGTTCCTGGTGTCTATATAACAAAGGATCTCACATGGTCTCCTAACACCTCCTCCCTGGTGAGAAAAGCCCAACAACGACTGTACTTTCTCAGGAAGTTAAGACAGGCCCATTTACCTCAGAAACTATGCACATTGCCACCTTTCATACTGTTTAATATACTTACACTAAAGAAACTATAACTTTCATAGAGTGCCACTTTGTATATAGCATCTCAACACATGCTATATTCTCCATTACCTGCACTTTATTCCCCCATTACCTGCCGTATTGTACTTTTGTTTTATTGATACCTTAAGAGGGGCATTATTTTACATTGTTTTTATTGCTGCTGTACATGGGAGATGTCCCCAGAATTTCCCAGACCTTCTCTAATTATGCCCTTTCCCATGAATGTACTCTGGAATAACAACAATGAACAAATATTATACAACCCTCACTACAAAAAAGTGGTTCTTGAAGGTGACGGAATGAATATTGTATAGATGCTTGGCCACCAGCTTCAGACGTAGACTGAAATAGATTCTACAAGTCTCTGCTACTGTACTAGAGGGCTGAACACCAAATAATAATGTTGGTAGTCTAACACATTGCTCCAAATCTCCCAAATGTGTTCAATCTAGAGACTAAGAATGCTCTCACAGCCAAGAAGCAACAATAAAAGCATTACATGGAGTGTTTCGTAGAGCAAATGTGTTTGTAATGATAACAGTGTGTATGTAATGATAAGCTTACATGTTCACACCCATTTGCAACCAATCAATGGTTTATGGTCTTTTGACATCTGAAATTTACCATCTGTTATATAGACCATCTTCTCATTTATATAGGTACAATATATCAACATATTAGTCTTTATTTAAATAATTTTTTTCTTGTCTGTTACATAACATTCCAGTTGACATCTAAGAACATAAGTGATCTGTTTCTTCAGTTTGCATTTTCTTTTAATCCCCTGATATTTATCAGGCATGGAAAGTGTTTGTGTTCAAACAACAGATGAGACATAAAGTGTGTAAGCATAAAAGAGCAGGGAAAAACGCAAACATTACAAACATACTCATAAAGTGACAGCATGTTGGCAATCTGTAATTCTGACTCCAGTTTGATCACACACACCCATTAAACTTGAACTACTTTTGTGTCCACAGCTGTGCTCTGGATCACTATATGCATGTGAAAGCAGGCATGCCACCCCCATATAAGGTCACATGGCTCACACTGATGATGTAATCAAAGAAGAGGTTTCCTTCTCTCTTCTCTCTTCACAAGCACAGAAAGAGAAGTAACAACAGACGGGGAGAGAGAGAGAGAGAGAGAGAGAGAGAGAGAGAGAGAGAGAGAGAGAGAGAACACGAGGGAATGTGACAAAATCAGAAAAGAGAGAAAGGTAGTATACTCAGTCTGGATTTTGAAATGTCTCTTGTGTTGTGTGTGCATTTATGGTAAAGAGTGAGATAGCAAGTGGATGAATTGCAGGACAACAGGACTCAAAGACAGTCTGAAAAGAGAGAGAGAGAGAGAAAGAGAAAGAGAAAGGTAAAGGGAGAGGGTGTAAGCTGCCAAGAGCAGTGAAAAAGCACAAGGCCAGTAAAAGGAATTTCTCTTCATCATGGGCAAGTCAGGTAATGGAACTGGATTTCTGCTTAAAAGTGTTTAATTTCAGATGCCTATGTCATTGTTTTCTTATCTTTAATAACAGAAATTTGTCTACAGATTTTGTTTGATTTCCAAAGTCGACAGGCATTTGCATTTTTTTTTATACACTGGCTTGTGTGTATGTGTGTGTGTGTGTGTGTGTGTGTGTGAGAGAGAGAGAGAGTGTGTGAGAGAGAGAGAGAGAGAGAGAGAGACACACACACACACACACCATAGTCACTGCATTGTTCAGCATCTATAGTATGATGTAGTTAGTTTAATAATAGGCCCCTTTAGTAGCCACAATTGTTATTATAAGGATGCATTGTTTAGTTTTTGCAACTAATCTCAAGTTTAAAGTCCAGCTTTTACAGATTCTTAATGTTTTAATCTTGCTAATTACCCAGTGTGGCAAAAATGAGACTTAGAAATGTCTTGATATAATGTGGTCTATTACTCTAAATCTGGTAAAGATCAGGTTATGTTTTTGCCAGAAAAAAGTCATCATCAGTAAGAGATATAAGAAGTTATTTCTTTCCGTGTGTGTAACATGGTTGTGTGCCCTTTACAGTGAATGTATTGTCAAAATGCTCCTTCCCTTTTGCAAATCTGTTGTGGGATGTGAATCGTACACGGAGCATCTCTTGTACGAAATGGATGATCATTGTACTATAATATAGACGCACCCTTAATAAAACAAGTGTTTAGTGCCATCTTATACAATGCAACTGTACCATTTACTGTTCCAACTGTGGCTATATCCCTCTTAGCCTCAAGGATATTCAGTGAGGAGGTGCTAAAGTCTCATAATGAGTACAGAAAGAAGCATCAAGCACCGCCATTGAAGCTCAGCAAGAAACTTTGCAGAGAGGCAGTGAGGTAAGGCTGAACGCAAATGTTTATGCAGTGTAAGTGAGTAAGTAGTAGTTTAAAAACATGTCTGCTGCTTGCTGCTATGATCCTGTCCTGGACTGTTTTTATTTTTTCATATCAATTTGCTCTGCACCACCCACTGTGTTCTTTTAGATATTCCGAGAGTTTGGCTAGCACCAGAATTTTAAAACACAGTGTTGAATCGAGTAGAGGAAACTGTGGAGAAAATCTAGCCTGGGCATCTTATGATCAAACAGGTAAGAATATGGGTTCGGTTGTAGAAAAAAAATGCAATCTTACTGAGATTTTATCCAAGACATGGCAAAAATCTGCTCCTCCTCTTTACTCCTGTCTGCTCTACACTTTGCAACAGCTGGGACTGATTTTGTAGTGGCCGTTAGTCTCCACGTTAGCCTTGTTAAGATGCTGACTAAGTGGAATGGAATGTCTGACCAGTCCAGGGTGATTCATAAAGTGTGACAAACATACACTCTAAAGTTTATAAAGAGTTCTGACTGAAAAAAAGACTGTTTGCCTGCGTTTATGGTTCCTTACTGGTCAGCACTATCAATTTATTTAATTGATCATCCCTATTGCAGGGTCAAGAGTCTTTCGTTGATGGTGTAATGCTATTATAAAACATTATTGTATGCCCTCAGTCATGCAACGTTTCTCACTTTTTAAAATTAAATTCACTAGTTCAGCGTTCAGTGAATTCCGTGCAGGGTTTTAGTGAGTTGTGAGACAGATAATTCATGGTGATCTATTACCAGCTGATGAAATTGAGACCCTGATGTCTTAAAATTTACACATATATGTATGAAAATGTAGCTTTTAATCATATGAGCGCCCAGCCCAGTACGTGGCAATAGTATGTTATAATCTGTTATGTCAAATACCTACAGAATAATGCTAAGAGCATGTGTATTGAGTGTCAAAGTATGGGAAATGCATAACAAATGCACAAAAACTAAACAAAATAAAAGTGTGGACTGATGATGAGGTGGAACTACGTCTTGAGGTTACACTCTAATGCAAAGTGTTCATCTGGATGTTATTTAAAATCCTTTTCTGTAGCTTCTGAGTGGTAGATTTAGGACCAGTACAGTGTGTATCGTATTCTGACGACTCCTTACAAGGGTGTAAGAATAAAACAAAGTGAAATTCAATAGCAAACACCTAAGCAAATAAAGTAATAATCTGGTCAGCAGTCATGGCAAATGGAGTCCTAGCAAAACCGCAGATAATGAACAAGAGATCCGAGATGATATTTAAAATAAAATATCTGTATACATGTGGATGGAGCCTGAATTTCATTTGACATCGAGGAGAATGCCATATGTTTGTTTGTACATATTTTCAATCAGTCATTATGTTTGCTACAAGTCGTTATTAATAATTTTGTTTGTTTGTGAATGTGTGTTAGGAAAGGATGTGTCTGATCGCTGGTATAATGAGGTGAACCAGTACAACTTTAACCAGCCTGGATTCTCCTCTGGAACCGGTAAGCATGCTCTCCAAATCAAAAATGAATCAGCTACACATCTTGGCTTTATATTGAAAATTGTTGTACAACTCCTAAGTTGATCATTTAACTGAAAAAAGGCAGAAGTTTATTTGACGAGATTCACTGCGACTTCCTAAAAAGCCCCCACTCCCAGGATGTTCAGTGATGAGTAATATCTCCCAGCATACCACATGCATTAAAAGCAGTTGGATTGTGTCATCTCTGCTTCGACACTACCTACTACCACTTAGTTACTTTACTATCGCATCACCAAAGAGACAAAAAAAGGGGAAGGAAAAGGAAGCTGAGCAAGAGAACATTTTATGTGATAAATGCTATCTCTTTCCTTCCACTTCTTCCCCTGACACATAAATATTTAGCTCTGTATTCACATAGCAACTGAGAAGTTTATATTAGAGGCGCACGCTTGCAAAATCAGTCTGACATTCTGACACTTGTTCAAGCATCCACAGTGTACACTCCTACTTCCAAGGAACCTATGTGTCATCTCTTATTCAGGTCACTTCACTGCGATGGTGTGGAAGAGCTCAACGAAGCTGGGTGTTGGTAAAGCCGTTGCATCTGATGGATCCACGTTTGTGGTGGCTCGCTACTTTCCTGCTGGTAATATCACTAATCAGGGCCACTTCCAAGCTAATGTTCTACCTCCTAAGAGCTGATTTTGGAATGGTTGTGGAGTTAGAGGTCAGAGGTCACGGGCTGCTAAGGTGATTTTAGACACGGGTCTGAAAGCAGTGACTTGAAACCCTAGAGGGCTGAATATTATCAAACATGCTGATGCCTTACAGTATGGTTGGCCTTAAAGTGTTACATTTAAAATACTAAGCTTAGTTCATGTTCACAAATAAATCTGAGAGTTGGAACATCTTCAGAGTATTGTAAGATCACTGAGCCCAAGTTAGTGCCTAGGCTTGTTAGACATTATGTTCAGACATGTAATCCCCCAGTGTTAACACACACTGTCTCTTGTATTATTGCTAGAGGTGAAATTGAAGGGAAAACTCTAAATATCCTCATAAGAGTGGCGCAGCATCACAACTTAACACAGAATACACACCTGGGATGTTGTCTGCTTTAATTTAAACTAATATGCCAGTGTTTTGTGTGTATTGTTTCACACTTGTGGTTTGGATTACCTATAGCAGCAAACATTTAAACTGTTTAAAACTCGTCAGTTTGAGCTCGCCTCTCGATTTTACATTTCATTAATAATACACCAGTAGTGGTTTGTTATGTATCTAGTGTTATTTAATTGCCAGGATTTTCTCTGACTAGTGTAACCTTACACTTGTTAATTTCTACAACTCACCTTTTGATGAAGGCCCTCACTCACCATTTGAGACGAAGCTCTCAGCTTGTCTACTTCACACCAAAATACCTTGATCTGTACTCTGTATAACCTCTTGGACTGCTTGGCAGAGATAGACCAGACTTTTTGAATTTTAAATACTTTGCTCTCTGTCTCTCCAAAAACTGGTGTAGTATTACAAATAAACCATATTGTTTATAAAGTGATGTGTTGTTGATTTTTACTCCTTGTGAAACTCTGCAAGGAGAAATCTGCAGTCTAATGTTCATCTAATTCCATTCATCATAGGTACTTTTCATATTTACAATTACCTTTTGTAAGAGCGACTTACATACATCTTATTTTTTTATACAAGTGAGCAGTGAAGGTTAACGGCCTTGCTCAAGGGCCCAGCAGTGGCAGCTTGAATGGTGGCAGCTGGGATTTGAACTCACGACCTTCCAATCACTAGTCCAATATCTTAACCACTGCGCTACCACAGACCATATGCCCCAAAATATCATTAGTTATTAGTCATCATTATTGATTGTCATATCAAACCCTAAAATGCATTACTGTATTGCATTTGCAGAAAATGTATTCATAAAGTGAAATTTATTTGCTTGACATTTTAAAACCACAATCATCAACTAGCACCCTAATTACAATGGGTACCCTGGTTTTCTCCCACCTCTGAAAAACATGACAGAAGGTGTATTGGCTATGCTAAATTGGCCCTAAGTGGAAATGACTGTGACTGTGCATGGGCATGGTGCCTTGCAGTGGACTGGTGTTCTCTCCAGCGTGTATTTCCACCTCTGGCACATTGCTCCTTGTATAGACAATGACCCGGGCCAGGAGACGGCAGTTACTGAAGAGCAATGAATGAATGAATAGACAGTATAGTATTGTAGAACATTGCACATGCGAAACAGCATTTGTTGGTTTTCCCAACATCATTGAGCCATCATAAAATTATTATATATTTTTAAGCTCACATAGATTTATACATTCCTGTTAAAGGTGCTTCCTGAAAAATTGGCATCCCTTCTTCCTTTTCATCTTCATCTGACGAGTTATCATATTTTCGGTCAAAAGTTATATTCCTGAAAAGTATCATTTGCCATGTCTGCTGATGATGTCACTAACACTACCATCCCAGTGCCATTATGCGAAATATCAGCACTCTTGGAACACTGCTCAACCAATCAAATTAGTGAAACATTTAAAAAAAATTTTAATTAAACAGCACTTGGTTAACATCTGTTTCACTGACCAAAGTTTTGTTTGATCAAAGTGTAGTTCTCTGAGGCAGTATACAAAAAAGAATCCTAGTTTAAGGACCCCTTTGTTGGGAAATACATTGGGTAACTATCTGGGTCTGTATTTAAATAACCTGCATACTTACCATAATAAATAATTGGTAATTCATCCAGATACTTCCTCTGCTTGGACCTTCACCCAAGGGGCTCTTATTCACAACATGCTAATACTAAACAATCTTTTAACATACTCAGTAATGAGTATACCATTATATATAGTGTTTATATATGGTGTTCATATATGATGTCACCCAGAAAAGGATGGGTTCCCTTTGGAGTCTACTTCTGGAATTTTCCAATGGTATGAATACATTCCTCCATGATCATTTAAATGGAATGTGTGTCTGGCTCGACTTCCATTTATAAAGAACTGTACTATAATTCTAGCCTTGCGATGGACCGGCGTCCCATCCAGGGTGTATTTAGGCTTCACGCAAAATGTTCAGCAGTATAATGATTATGCTCCTGAATCCATAAAAAATAAAAACCTCATAGTGTGCTCAGTGATGGCAAGTTATTTTGCGCAAGCACAAAGAATAATTATGAATCACTCGAAAAGTATTGCAACTGCCAATTTGATTGAGACGCAAGTTAACAATGTACCGTCATCATTTAGTTCTGTATGTGTAGTAACTTTGCATTATAGAATCTTGAAAATAGTGAATCCTGTGGACATATGAAGGATATATTTTTTTTAATGAAAAATTAAAAATTTTTTTTTAAGTGTGAGATTTTTCCTTACATTATATTTAGCAAGTCTTTTCAGTTGCTAGAGAAAAAATATATATCCTAGGAAAGTCCCAGCAAGTGACTCAGTATAATTGGCAGTTCCAGTTGTGGTGAGTGAAGCTGAGAATTATATTCATGATATGATATCATCTTGATAAATGTTTAGATGAATGCCATGTCTTTGCCTTCTGCCTTTTGGGGCGAGTGGAAGAGTAAGAATACAAGAACACATATTGTTGATTACAAATATAGAATACCATCTGCTGGTTTATATTTCACTGATGGGCTTGATGTGTGTAGTGAAATGTTTGCTAGTCACAGCTAGCATCTCTCTTACAAAGCAAAAAAGCATTTGCTTGGAGTGAAGTGTGATTAAATGTAGATGTACTATATCCCAAATCTAGCAGATTTATCACACTGTGTGGGTGATTACTGATTTTCAGTTAATGAAATATATGAAACAACAAACAGGTCAGTTTTTATAGAGTTTATTTAGCAGGTAAGGGGCATTGAAGGTATGTAGCAGCATTACTGGGAAGGGTTGATGGGTATGCCAGGAAGAAAAGCTGGGGAAGCAAGACCTCTTCTATCACATGGTTAGCTCCTGAAGATAGATAGATATATAAGAAAAACATTATTTCATAAATTGTGAATAGGAAGGCATGCAGCAGTCCTGGAGAATAATCTCTTGTAACAGTACTATAGTTACATTGAAGACCATGAAATGAGTGAGTGCTGGCTTACCATAATAGCGTTGACAATATCATTCTTGTTGTGACGTAGTGCGCGAACAGCTTTAGCCCGAGCCACGTTAGCCTGTGCCATTACCAGCTCAATATCCCGCTGTTCCAGTCCACTTTCATCCACCTGATCAAGACACATCAATTTAAGGCAAGTGGAGACTTAAGTAGCACACAATGGTGTATCAGAGTAGGTTATATATGCATAGAAGTGGCCAAATGGAATTACATTATAGTATGTTATTTAAGGTATAAGAGAAAGGCCATGCCCACATGATGGCAATTGCTCTAAATAAAAATCTCTTTAAATTCTCGTCTTCATTGTGTCAGTTATATTTCAGTAAACTTCATGAAAGTCAAGTTACTAGGTAGCAATTATAAAGACTGTATCAACTCTCTACCTCCTCTTCTTCTTCACTCTCCTCTTTTATGGTGAGGCTGGGCATGATTTCAGGGGTCAGAGGAGAAGGGTCAAGGGGAACCTTAAATTTCTCCGCTGCAGCCTTATGCACTTGCTGTGACAGGTCCTCAATCTGTAACAGAGGCAATGGAAGAATGTTTTCAATGAATGTAAAGTTTCTCTTACAAGCCTACACTATATTCCGTTGTGCTTGTCAAAATTAACTTATACAGGGATCGTCAACTGGCAGCTGTGGACCAGATTCAAATTATGTAAGTGGACCGAACTGAATGCTTGAAGCAGAACCAATAAACATATGAATAAAACAGTCCATAGTTCACTGACTTTGGTTTTCTAAATGTTAGCCAGCATGGCTTCTGTAGCAGATATTGTATAGTGATATAGCCAATCACTTGCATTTAAAGAAAATTATTTAACTGAAGACAGCTCTTTGGACCAGAGATTAGCTACAAAGCTTAGACACATCAGCTCAGAAACTTTAACAGATTTTTCTGTGAAATTAGCAAACTGATGACATTGCTTGTTTTTTTAAAAGTTTGCTTAAGAATGATTGGACAGAATTATTCTGTCAGATTCAGAATATCTCATCTGTTCACAGCACTATTTGACCGTGGTTATGCGAAGCACCAGTACAACACAAAATAAAACCACTTTAAATGGTCTTATTTATAGCCATAGACTAATCAATAATTATTAAGCAGTACCATTTAAATGTTGTCATCATTTAGTCATGATTGCTGCTTATCTGGACCTTTGTAGGTAAGAAGTTTTATGTAACTCAACCAAATTTTATTTGAATACCATTGAACTTAATAGTCAAGGTTGCAAAAAAGTTAATTGAAATGCTAACCTTGGCTTCCCCAAAGACTATGTAGATATCTGATGCCGGGCTTTTGAAGACATCTGGGCGGGTAATAACAAATAGGATGTTCTTGGACTTCCGGATAGTAATCCGTGTAACTCCGTGGATCTGTTTTAAGCCAAGCTTGGACATAGCCTTGATAACACACCCACAACAAGAAAGAAAAACATTATTCATAAACAAGAAGAGGCATTATTGTGTTAGAAACCTTGTAACAAAGCTTTTTGGAATCCATAAGGTCTCACGTACCTTTCGTGCCTTTTTCTCACTTCGACTCTGCTTAGTTTTGCTAACTGACTCATCAGCTGTAGTATGTGATATCTGAGAGAGATTAAATCACATAAATTTAGTTATAAATTCATTTCTTTTGTACTCAGATTGTTTGTATTTTAAACATGTATTTTGTATTTTATGTATACATAAACATATGTAAAATATGTTTGTATTTTCCTGCATAAGCACATATTATACACATACTTGCGGATCTGAGGTTTTCAAGAGGCTTCTGTTAGGCTCTTCCAGCTCAGGAATTGATCCATCACTGTCGGTTTCATTACATGAGCCCACTTCATAATTGAGACATAGAGACAGAGACAGAATAAACTTTTTTTTCTTTTAATAAATCAAAGATTTAGTGTTTAGTTTAGCCTCATTTTCTTAAAGTTGAATAGGCATTATTGTTACAAATGAAAATAAGGACAGACTTCATGCAGTAGACTGTCAGTAAGACATACTGGTATTTTTTAAGGAGAGATCCACTTCCTTGGTGTCCTTTGTTCTGTAGTTGATTGAACACCCATCCTGGCGATCAGTGTGCTTTTCAGGTGGATTTTGTCTTGCTTGCACAGGAAAATGTAACGCAGAGGTGATGCATGGCATTATCTCTCTTTCATTGTTCAAACTTGATTTTCTGTGAGCTGGACTACTGTCTCTGTGTCCTATACATCGACTGGGGCGGGTTTGAGGACTTTTAGGCGATTCTGGCCTGTGTTCCATGCATACTGCTTAAAAGAACCAAAAAATGCATCAATTTTTCATTTTTAATATTGACCATGAATATGCAGAAATTAACTGGTATGATACCGCTTCTGTACATTTAATAAACAATAGCACAATAACAGTGATTTGAAATATAACACACCTTCTGGTTTCTCTTGTCTGCAAATCTTTGACTTTAAGCCTGACTGCTCATTCACAGTTTGATGCGTATCCTGTATTGGAAGTGAGACCGATAATTCTTCCTCGGACTCAACATCTGGCTGATCCATATTTATCACTTGAAGAGAGCTCTGTGATTCATGTTGATGCAGTCCATCATTTAGCGTTGTTTCAGTATGAGTGAGGAGATTGTGTATTTGAGAACTGTTGAATGAAGACTGGGACTCTTGTATAGGTGCAGGAAGGTCCTCCTCCAACACATCTGTGGATGAGGTAGAAGCGGGATGTTTCCTTGGTTCTGAAATTTCTTCTACAAAAGTTAAGGAGGCCCTGACATCATTATCATTATCATTATCATTATCATCTTGTGTCCTTTTGTGTGATTCCAGACCTTCTAAGGTGCCATGATAAAGTGCTTCTTTCTGATCTGAAGTGCCAATACTATTTGAGCCAGTAGAAAACAATGATTTTGTCAAATTGGGGTTTCTCTCAATAGTATTGGAGCTGGATGCTGCAGGGTGGAATATGGTTTGAACTGGTTTTGGATGATTGTTTTTCTCTCCTCTAGCTTCATTTGTGTTTATTTTTTGTTGAGTTTCTGGAGTATATTTGTTACTCTGAAAAAATGTATCATTTGCAGAAGTTTGAATTATTTCACTCTCAGGTTTATTGCCTTTATTTTTTATGCTTTCCTTTTTCTCCAGGGCAGCAATCATTTTGCTGTTGTCAAAGGTGACAGGTTCCTTTGGTATCATGCTATCTGAAACACTTTTTTCCTGACCACAGTTAACTATGGTGGTATTCAGTTCTATTTTTTCAGTTTCAGAGTTACTTGATTTCTGTGAGACTTCAGACTCCTTTTTGCTCAGTTCCAGAACATTTGTATTCTCTCTGATGTTTTCGTTTGCCTCCTCCTTTGGACAGGTTTCCACGGCTTTCTCTTCCTCCTTTTCCTTGAGTGAAATGCATTCACTTATTTCTGTCTTTGGTTCAATCTGTTTGTCAGCCGCTTGACTACCAGAATTCAGCTGATTTTCATCTTTTGCAATGTTAGACTGTAACTGTCTTTTATCTAGATTTGGTGCCTCCGTTGGCACACCCTTATTAGAGCTGGTTGCTGTGTTTTTGTGTATGAGATACTTGTCACAAGAGGAAATATCAAGTTTTGATGCACTTGGTTTCTTTTTGTGATCAACATTGCCAAATGACCCCCCTTCTAGTTTAAATACAGACTTGATTTCTAAGACTTTTGAATCAGTATTTACCAGGCATATTTGCTTAGACGTTTCATGATTTTTTATGTCACTTGGTTTGTCTGATATTTTATTTGCTGTGTTGGGCCCACAGAGATCATTCTGTTTGTACAAATTAGCAGAACCCAATATCGGTGTGTCAACATGTTCTTGAGCTGATTCTAGGACTTCTGGTTCCTGTTTAGGCAAAATGTCAGGACTTCCATCTATGAACATTTTTGATGTGGGTTCCCCAGGAATATTAAACTCTGTGTCAGTGGTCTGGTCTTTCTCATCTTTCCCATCATGTGAAAGGATATTTAATGGTGTACACATTGATTGTGCACTTGGGATACTGGGTGAACAGCTCTCTTCTGGGTTGTTACATGTGGGTTCCTGAACATTTTCTGGATGGCATTGTATAAGAGCAATATTGTCTGGATTCTGGAGGTTGTTTGCATCATCTTCACCCCCTCCTGCCTCTGAAAGGTCCTCAATGGATTTCCAAGTGGACAGATTTGACTCCAGCATACCAACCTCATTATTTGCCATCTTTTCTGGCAAGTCACAGTAGCTGATGTTGTCCTCAAGGTCACCCATAATGTTATCTTGAGCTGAAATGTTGGGAGTTACAGATAGCCCCTTATTCTGCAGTGATCCAGCTATTTCACACATAAGCAAATTGTCTGGCCTAAAGTCACAGCATGCGTCTAAAGACAAGGGCTCTTCTGGAGCCCAGTCTTCAGAAGGAACACCCTTTTCTGTTATGGTACTTTGGGAGTTTTCCTTCTTTGGTGAGATGGCAAGCATGCTGTAAGTAGAAGAGGACATATTTAGAGAGCCAACACTTATATCATCTGTGATGGGTTGATTTTCGGTCAGGTTGTCTTGGTCAAGAGACTGCTCAGTTGGGGAAATATCAGCAGGAGTTAAGTTATCTGGTACTTCAGATAGTTCAGGATAGGCACAAACTGGTATGTTTGTGGGGCTACAATCATCTTTAGGATAGGACAACAAAGGAACCCCCTTGTTGAGATCGTTGGTTGCTGTCTCATCAAGCTGGAGTGAGCTATTCATGAATTCAGAGTTATTTCCATTTTTCTGATCTAGATCTTTATCATCCTGAATGTTTATCTTATTATCTATGCCTGCCGCTGTGGCACCAAGCACACAAAGGACTGGTTTAGTGTATGTTTCTGAAACTTTGCCTAGTTCTGTTGAGCTTGCCTGATTTCCTGAGCCTTGTATTTTTGTATGGACACTTTGTTGAGACACCACACAGCATGCATTGTCTGTTTCTTCTGCATTGTTGAGATCTGTGCTCTGTTTATTCTCTTCAATTTGTTCCCTAATATCACTTGAGGAATCTAGTCTCTTTGCACATTCTTCCTTTGAATTAAGTGTGCTTATGTCTTCGGCATGTGCTGTGCAGACTGAAACATGTTGCTGAACTAATGCATTTGATGGCCCAGAAGATCCAGAGGAAATTTCCATTTCACTCTCACTTCCAGAAGATTCTGGTCGTGCATGGCTTACTGACTGCACATGGTCATCTTGGGCAGGAAATTGTTGTGCAAGCTCAGCATGTCTCTCTGTGCTGTAAAGGTGGTCATCTTCATCTCCATTACAAGAGGTGGAATCAATTGACTCCTCTGTGTCATCCTGATAAGCAAATGACTCATCTACTCCATCATTAATTGAGTTCTCAGAAAGAGAATTTAAGAAAGAGGCAGAGGTGTCCTCTTCATTTGTATCATCAACACCCCTTGCTCCAATCTTTACGGCTTCAACTTGCTGTTCCAAATCACTGTCATCATTTATGTCCACATCTTCTTCTTCATCATCATATTCATCTACATCCCCCTCTTCCTCTCCAGCAGCATATGCATCAACATCATTCTCTGGCTCATCTTCTGTAGGGAATAATGTTATTTCCATTGAATCTGCCTGGAATATCAAGCTAGCATGGACCGGAAGCATCGATGCAGGAATCATCCCCTCTCCACCAGGTCCATCATCCCTGGAGCACCCATGGAAGAACAGAGCAGAAGATCCCATCTCACTATACAAGCTGTTATTATCAGTGTCTGAAATCTCTGATGAACAAGTGGCAGGGGTCAGACTGCCTGTCTCTAAAGTAGTTGAAGCTGCTGCCTGCTGGTGACTGAAGGGAGAAGAACATGCCAGATCTGAAGGAAAGTCCTCTTCAAGGCTCAGAGGGGCATCGTGTCTGACAAAGTTCTCTGAGATACAGTCATTAAAGTCCAGCTCTAGTTCTTGATCTGGATCATCCAAAGGTGGTGATATGTCAGTGGCTGTTGGAATTTCTGCCTGGAGTAAGGTGGCCTCAGTTCCCCCTCCCTCATGTTTTGAGATTGTGCTTCCACCACTGCTGCTCCTGTGTGGGGAAACATTTTCTGTCACCCAGTGAGGCCTACAAGTCTCTCTCTTAATCTTTTCCTCCTCATGTTCCTCACTTTCTGCCAGCTCTGGCATGACAGGTTTACACAGACAATGCTCCCTTTCAGCCATGAGTCTGTCATCTCCCAGCTCATCCCCAATCTCAGAAAGAGAGCCCACGTAGCAGGCAGGGACCTCCTGCAATTCAGCTTCAGCAGTTAGATTAGGTGAACAGGAGTGAGAAGTGCCAGAATTACAGGAGGATGTCCAACTGCCACCTTCAGCAGTAATGTAGGATCCGGATGGAGATGTGGGAGGGGAACACAGATCAGACTCATCTGTTGGTGAACCAGGACCTGTGCTTGGACTGCTTGGTTGCCATTGTTGCTTAAGATGTGAGCAATATGCCATCTTAATTGGGGTGGAAGGTGCTGTGTAATAACGATCTGGATCTAGTCCAGGAAGGACACCAATGCGTTGAGGATCAACTGGATAGGAGGGCTCGGAGAAGGACAAGGAAGGCACTTCACCCTGAGATAGAGACAGCGTGTCTCCTTCATCATCTGGGAAAAAGGTGCTGCTTTCAGCCAGCCCAGTGTCTGCTGATTTGGGTTCTAGAATCGGGCATTCAAGTAACTGATCTAAACTTCCCTCTTGTTCAGGGGTTGGGGTCAAAGCTTTAACCTGGTCAGATTTTTCAATCTCTTGACCAGTATCAAGTTTAATTTTTTCCTCTACCCTAATATGTCTCTCTACCAGATGGGTAGAAGTATCTGAATGAGGGGGTTCTGAACTGGATAATTCTTTACTTGTCTTTTTGTCTGGAGGCACACCAATCTGTGTCTCCATGGTTTTCAGTAATGCTTCTTGTCCCATAACAACCCTTGCATCCATGGACTCAGGTTCTTGGTAGTCACTCTCCACTTCAGCTCCAGTTAGAACTTTAATCCTCTCCATTTTCACTGGCCCCCGTCTGCATCCACCTCTACCAAACCGTCCTGTTAGCCGGCCTACTGTGCGTCTATCTGACTCAAAGCTGGCACCCTCTGGTTGAGGTCGAGCTGAAGTGTTTGGTTTAGACATGACCAAACGAGGTCCAAATGGAGAGGTACATAATGGGGAGAGCTTGGGTGGAGTGCTTGGAGATGGGCTGGAGGCACTGTCAGTTGGAGTTGAGGCTGTGGAGCTTGAGGTTTGCCTGGACAAATCTGAAAAAGAAGGCAATAAGAAATTTAGGAAATAATGCAGCAACAACTTTGAGTGCCAGCTTCAGTAAATCATATTGCTTTGTATAAAGGGACATGATTGACTTTTAGGTGAACTACTTGTGGTATTGTACATTTTTATTACTTCCTGATGCTGCAGACACGATTGCCGATTCAGTAATTCCAATGTCACATAATATATTCAGTATAATACATGGAAAGGTCATCTACACTGAAGCAGTTTGGTGCTGGAGAGATTTAATGAATAAAAAAAAATCTATAATAAATTGAATATATTTTGTAGACTTACTGAGTATGCAAATGAATGCCACATCACATCAACAAATCAACTTTGACAACCAAATTTTATCAGTCTTCTTCACATATATCCCACCCCAATAAACCCAAAATATCCTAAAAGCACTCAACGAAGTATCAAGTATAACACTTAAAATAATTATCTATTTTATTAACAGTCTTGTGGACTCATGTTGCTTGATTTGGATTTGAATAAATGGTTTTATTCTATAAGAAAAATACGTTTTAAATTAGATTTTAACATTCATGACTTGACTTGAATTTGGAATTGGGTTTTGCAACTCAGTAAATTTTATTAGCTGAACAGTAGTGTAGCACTGATAAACACTACATCTTTTTTTTTTTTTCAATTTTGTTCCAGGTTAAGAACAGCCTAGCATACAAGAGTCTCCCATTAAATTTGCCCTACAGACCAAGAGCTTTGAGAGAGAATTTCCAAAGAAGGCTATTTGACTTATCTTATCCCTCTAGAGTGGGTAGCTTGCTTAGATAGTGAGAAGCAGCAATTTGAATGCCTGTTGAGTAACACTCTCATGAAAGTAATTCCCAATTCTGCCTGCAAGGCAAGCTTGGACTGATAACTCTGGCAGTAAAAGGAGGAAACCAATTTACTGTCAGCAGAATAGTCAAGCTGGCACACCTACAATGTATTTATATGTGTACACAGATGGAAAAACCAACATAAATTGGCTTAGTAAGGTGCCACCAGCACAAATTCAATCCACCTTGGCATAAATTATACAAGCCAAACTCATGATATTGATAAGAAGCGCTGTCTAACATTATGCTTCAAAATCTCTCATAAATGTTCAACTGGGTAGAGATCTGGTGAATGTGAAGGAAATCTAACATTCCTACAAAGGGCTTATGTCTTGTTTATGTCCAAAACGATAAGCCTAGGTGTTCTAAAACAAGCTGCTGATCACAAATAATCACTAATTATTTAAGCTTTGTAATGTAAAGATGACAGGTGTTTGGCTCAATAGCATTGGTCAACATATCATAAGAAGATACTTGGATAATTGTGCAGTATTTATAACATACAACAAAAATGGGCATATATGACAAATACCTCCATGTGAGGTTGCCAGTTGCAGTTTTTACACAAAATTGGGCTAGATGTAGACCTAGACCTTTGTAACAAGGTCATGGAGTAGAAAAGCAAGTCTGCAGGCGGCATTTTTCCTGGCTGGTTTAAAAATAATCAGAGGTTGCCAAGATCTTATTTTAAAGCAAATAATCTAAATTGTATCTAATCTATCTCTGTAAAAATAGACTATGGGAAACAAAGGGAAAGTGTAAGTGCAGATAGTGTATTATACAGTAGGGAAGGAATAATACAATAGCACACTAGTATGAAATGAGAATCAAAGTTTTGTTATGTGTGTTTTTTCTCAAATAAGGAAAGTTGGGGCGTCAAGAGAACACAAGGGAAAACATGGATTAAAACAAACACTTGTGGGTTTTTTCAGGCAATTAATTAAGAACTATATGTTATTGTTCTGTAATATACCACCAACATTTTTAGGCTAGTCTTTTTGTGTGGTTATTGAACTATTTAGCTGAGACCTGGCAGCCTTGCTTCCATGCTTCGTCCATCTTGCCATCGTCCATCTGGTCTATTACAACCTTTTCTGTTTTTTAGAATGCTCTGTGTTTTTAACAGGCTCTGTGTGTGCGTATGTATGCGTGTCAGATAGTTCCTCAGCTCTGCCATGTGTATACGTATGTTTTGCTGTGGGTGATTTGTTGTGCTTAGTCATGATGTGAAATGATTACATCATCCTGTCACACCCGGCACACGGAGCAACTGTTATGGGGTAGAATGGAAAACAGCAGATTGTTGTTGCCAGATTTTGTGTGTCAGAGAATGCAAGAAAGAAAAGATTTCCTGCTTTCATAAAGCCACATGGACAGATCCTGAAATGTGCCTGCAATGTGCAAGAGGGTTGCATTTGCTCAAGTAGTACACCAACAGATACAGCAGCAGTCTCTCTCTCTCTCTCTCTCTCTCTCTCTCTCTCTCTCTCTCTGTATGCATGACCTCTTTCTTGAATGCCCTTCCCTACCAAACGCCTGCAGTTTACAGAACAGAATGTGCTGCAGAAGGTGTAAAGCACTAAATAAAACATTACTTCTTTTTCTATCCACAGGCATGGATGTAAATATTAGAAATAGCCAGTCAGCATTATTCACCCCCAAACACACACATCCCCCCCCCCCTCCCCCCAAATCCTCTTGCACCTGCATGCTCTGCCTCTCAGTGATGCAGTGACAGTCTGAGATTTCTTGCTTAGTCACATTCATCACTGCATTTTGTGCAAGCATCCTCTGGATATCGCATAAAAAGAGGCCATAAAAACACTTATTTCAGTGGTAATACAATTTGATTTCTAGTAACGTCTACTGAATTGTTGTACATTTAAACAGATGTACGTACTCTCCTCTGTCAATCAATGCGACACTCAGTGACACTGATAGCCAATTATGGTGGCATGTGAGCTCATTTATGTGAAAGAGGCAGATAGCACTTTCCACTGAGTATTATACACTATCCTTTGATGCAGAATGAGCAGCAGCTGCAATGTGGCTGGCTTGCTTGGAATAAGCACGTGTTAGCCTTCACCCTTCCTTGTTAGTACATGTCATATAACAGGGAAGAGCTGGCTGGTGGGTGGAAATTGACAGGTGACCAATTTGGGGAGAAAATGCAGGAAATACCCCCAAGAAAGTTACAGCAACAAAAAATGTCCTCAGTAAGACAAAAACTAAAATCATAGAAACATTCCTATGCATTGTTCCTACAACCAAAATGTTCCTATGTTGTAGTAACATTCTCAGAACACCCTGAAAACATATTCTGTTTTTGTATAGTCAACATAAGTGACAGCTGGTAGTGAGGGTAAACTCTAATATCTATCAATATTTCAACAAAGAGCCTGTATTAGGGGTGAACAGTGCATTATCCATTACAGGTGAAATGAAAAATATCGATTGTCTCATTACAATGGCACCTGCCAAGGGGTGGGATATATTAGGCTGCAAGTGAACAGTGAGTTCTCAAAGTTGATGTGTTGGAAGCAGGAAAAATGGGCAGGTGTAAGGATCTGAGCAACTTTGACCAGGGCCAAATTGTGATGGCTAGACGACTGGGTCAGAGCATCTTCAAAACGGCAGGTCTTATGGGGTGTTCCCGGTACACAGTGGTTAGTACATAGTGGTCCAAAGAAGGACAACCAGTGAACTGGCGACAGGGTCATGGGCACCCAAGGCTCACTGATGCATGTGGGGAGTGAAGGCTAGCCTGTCTGGTCCACAGAAGAACTACGGTAGCACGAACTGATGAAAAAGATAATGACGGCTATGAAAGAAAAGCGTCAGACCACACAGTACATTGCACCTTGCTGTGTATGGGGCTGCATAGCCGCAAATTGGATAGAGTGTGCATGCTGACCCCTGTCCACAACCAAAAATGCCTGCAGTGGGCACTTGAGCATCAGAACTGGACCATAGAGTAATGGAAGAAGGTGGCCTGGTCTGATGAATCACATTTCCTTTTACATATGCGGGTACATATTGCTTACCTGAGGAAGAGATAGCACCAGGATGCATTATAAGAAAAGAAGGCAAGCTGGCATAGGCAGTGTGATGTTGTGGGCAATATTCTGCTGGAAGAACTTGGGTCCTGGTATTCTTGTGGCTGTTACTTTGACAAGTACCACCTTCCTAAACACTGTTGCAGACCAAGTACACACCTTCATGACAACAGTATTCCCTAATGGCAGTGGTCATGTTCAGCAGAATAATGTATCCTTCCACACTGCAAAAGGCAGCTGCATTTGTGTTCTCAGACCTTTTTGAAGTGATCTGAACTGATATCAAATCTAGGGACCATTTCACTTTGCCATGATGTGACTGTCACTATCATGTCTAGAAAGATAACAGCCCAAACCTCACTTCTTCATACCATTCTGTATGTATAGAATAGAATGATCTTTAGTGTCACTATACTCAGGTACAATGAAATTTTGTATGATTTGTCTCATATAGAAATATTTACAAAAGCAGCAGTAATAGCAGCGTAAGCTTCCATATTTACAATATAGCGTTCTCTGAGGGTTGGTGTATGAGTGTGTGCATATGTGTACATGTGACATTCCCTGGTGTGATCAAAGGTGCCCACTGTCCTTGCAATTGGTACTTTGGTTGGGCAAGAAGAGGTGTGATGAAGGCTACAACTCTGGGAAAGAAGCTGTTCCTCGGTCTATTAGTGCAGGATCTTATTGTCTTGAACTTTCTGCCAGACAGCAGTTGTTCAAACAGAGAGTGGTTTGTGGTGTCTCAGCTGACTGGCATAAATGGTGTCCAGGTTTGGGAGCTCCATCCCCAACAATCCACTGGGCCACCTTCACCAAGCAATGCAGATTCTTCCGCTTGGCAGCTGTGCAGCTGGCATACCATATCGTGGAACAGTTGGCTAGTATGATCTCAGTGGCGCTCCTATAGAAATGTACTAGAAATTTCTGTTGGTGCTGGGCCTGTTTCAGCTGTTTTAGGAAGAATAGTCTTTTTCGAGCCTTCTAAGCCAGGTCTGAGTTGTTGGAGGTCAATGTCAGCTGTTTCAACATGTAGACCCAAAGGAACTTTAGGCTCTTTACCCTTTCCACTTCTTCTCCATGTATGTAGAGGGGAAGGTGTTCTATCTCCATCGGTCACTGCATGCAACCTTAGGATAACCATAGACAATCAACTGTCCTTTTCCTCTCACATTGCTAATCTGACACGCTCATGTTGATTTCTCCTTTACAACATCAGAAAG
Source organism: Parauchenoglanis punctatus (assembly GCA_030068025.1). NCBI lineage: Eukaryota > Metazoa > Chordata > Actinopteri > Siluriformes > Auchenoglanididae > Parauchenoglanis > Parauchenoglanis punctatus. Next base: position 5,586,038 of record JAQQZU010000019.1, on the reverse strand, counting down.
ATTCATCCATTTCTATGGACATAGGCCACTCTGGTGCTGGTTCACTCCCTTGTCATTGCGTCTAGATTACTGCAACTCGCTCCTGGGTTGTTAACCTCTGAGCATCATTTGACCTCTGCAGCTGATCCAGGATACGGAGGCATGACTTGTTTTCAACCTTCTCTCCAATTGCTTCCTGTAGCTGCCTGCATTAGATTTAACACTGATCCTTGCCTACAAAGCCTAAATGGAACAGCACTCAAATACCTTAAAGCTCTTACCACACCCAGGGAGTATCAGGTTGTGTTTATTGATAGAGAGTTTAAAGCATTAATGTAAGTCACTCTTGATAAGAATGTCTGCCAAATGCCATAAATGTAAATGTAGATGTATATCTCAACTAGAAGTATTAAGAACCAGTAGCCAGTTGCACCAGAAGAGCGTAAGGTTGATCTTTACTTTGTTGGAATGTAAATCATTACTATTTTTTAGTTTACAAACAACTAAATGTAAACAACTGTTGCACTAAATCACAGACATTCAATGTAGACATGAGATATGTCTTAAAATTTACACCTAACAATAAGTAGGTGCAACATCCGCCATAAGAAATCTGCCATAAGAAATCACCCCCCCATTTTAAAACATGCAACCCATCCTTGTAGCAAGAAACCAGAATGTATAAGTGAGTTGTTGCTATAGAAATGATAAAGTGCATTAATATAATACAACATCAATTGCTTAATTAATAAACAGAGCACTTCAGACAAGCTGTACAGAGAGAATAAAATAAATCAGTGAGAGAGAAAAAGAGATGCTGTGAATGTTATTTACTACAGAGGGGAGTGCAAGTCACCTTTGTGGTATTATTATGCCGTCCATGAATAATTCTGCAAGCACACACACACACCGAATAAAGCACAGAGGAGAGATGCGAAACTGAACGGTGTGTTTTTCTTCATTATTGTGTAGTTTCAATGTTATGGTTTACAGCTCTGGTTGGCTCTTTTGTTTGTTGAAAATGCTGTATTTCCTGTTTACGTTGTTTGTTGCCACTGATTCGCTTGAAATGATAGAAACGTCATTAAATGTGACAATAGTCTGATTAAGGATCGCTTTACACAATACTAGTTAAGTTGCGTATTAAGTGATCACGATGTAACTGAAATTCATGGTGGCGCTAGTTTGAATCTAGCTACTCCAAATGTAAGGTTAATATGGACTTTACACATGAACTTACGATCAAACAATTGACCCGGCCACAGGTTGTCCTTACACCACACAGCCAGATGTTCCACCTCAAGCCTGTAGGTCGTCTCTTCTTTTCTTGTCTGAAATCAGTCCTTCTATTGTGGTGTCATCAGCAAATTTAATTATGGAGTTTGAGGTGTTGAATAGGGGTGCAGTCGTGGGTGAAGAGTATAAAAAGCATAGAGCTCAACATGCAACCCAGTGGGGTTCCTGGGTTTAGGATGAGAGTAGAGGAGGCGTGGCTTCCAATTCTGACCTGCTTTGATCAGTCCATGAGGATGGACCAAGACACACATCTTCACATAACTATATGGGCCTTTTAAGTGTGCCAGGATGGTGTGGAGTGCTGTTGTGGCGGCAAGGTTTGCTCTGTAGACAAACTGAGGCTTATTTAGATTAGAAGTTCTGCTGTGTGAGAGCACAAGTTTCTTGAAGCACATGACTATGGGTGTTAGAGGCACTTGGTGATAGTCATTCAGGCTCTTTGCAGTTGCTTTCTGGGGCACTGGGATGATGGCAGAGGGTTTCAGACATGTTGGAACAGCAGCTTCTTGTAATTAGAGGTTGAATATGTTGGTTGACACCTCTGTAATCTGGTCAGCACATGTTTTCAGTACCTGGCAAACCATCTGGGCCTCCTGCCTTGCCAACTTTGACTTTCCTCAAGGTGACCCTCACCTGGTGGTGCTGTTAAACCAGTGTGAGGTGGTGGAATGATGAATGGAGCAGCCCCTCTGCTCTGAGTGTCAAAGTGGGCAAAGGACTGGTTAAAGACATCAGGCAGTTTGGTGTCATCACTGGCTAGCAGATTGGTGGTCTTGTAGACTGTCAGTGCCTTGTTGCTGTTCCACATCTTCCAGGGGTTCTTGTTGTTGTTCAAGTGATCCTCAATGTTCTTTCTGTATTTGTGTTTAGCATCCCTGATGTCCATTATAAAATTTTCTTCCCGTGCTTCATTGTAGATTTGCTTGTCACCTGACCTGACACCACTCACCACTCATTGAGTAGTGTCATCACATTGCTGTTCACCCAAGGCTTCTGGTTAGGAAAAATCTATATTATCATTTGTTCTTTTAACACATTCTCTGTGCACAAAATTATGTATGCTAGGACTGGTCCAGCATATTCATCCAGGTCTGATTTCTTCAAAAATTGCATTATGTATTACGAAAACAGTCTTGGAGTACTGAGGTGGCTTTCTCAGACCACACGTGTACAGTCCTGATGGCTGGTTTTGTTTTGCAGATCCATGGTCTGTAAACTGGGGTCAAAGGGAAATATGGTCTGATTGCCCTAGGTGTGCAGAAGTAGTTGGAATGCTCCTGGAACATTTGTATAGAATTTGTCCAGGATGTTGTTCTCTCTCATTGGGAAATTCACATTTTTATGGAATTTATGTTGTTTAAATATAAACAATACTTAGAAATAAAATAATACAATTGCTCATTTAAAATAATTTAGACCCTTGCACACCACTGAAAATCAAAATATTATTCTAGCATTACCTCATTTTTAGATTTTACAATGCACACTCTTTCTGCCTGATTGAACTGAATTATGAATCAGGGTATGGTCACATTTCTATTTTACAGCTCCTTAGTCTTAATGCATTTGCGATGCCAAGAATAAAACACACACTAATAGGTTTATAGAAGGAGGAGGACTAATTGAATCCCTACAGTGAGGCCACATTAGAGTGGATTCCAGCCGTCTGGGTTTAATGTAAATTTTGAACTTGCATTCCAGGAATGAATATGGGTTAAATATTGCAACAAAGAATCAATAAAGAAAATATACAATACAGGGTGACATAAACCTGTTTCTCCATGTGTGTTCAACATCATCTTACTGTTCCTCTTTTCAATATTCAGTTTACAGTAGCTGATTAAGAGCAGACAATGATTTAATTTGCCAAAAATATTGGACGTTCAGTTAGAATTGGCTAACAGCATTCATGCCCAGCATACACTACCACCACAGATGGCTTCCAGATTAACCCCTGGTTATCCTTGTGTCTACTGTTTGACGTGTCTTGAACTCATTGTGTGATGTAATAGGACACGATAGATTAGGAGAAGGTCAAACAAAAGCAGCTAAGATCCATTTATGTGGCACTTGTCAATCCAAATGCACTCTAGATTGTCTATCATTTTAAAATGGTCCTTTCAAGCCCCTGTTTTTTAGTATTGTTCATTTCTTTTCTAATGATTGATTTCTGATTGATTATTAAAAGCATCACATCATGTGAACACATATTAGTGCTTTGCATTACTCTGTAGCCTTCATGATTCCACTGAGGACTATTTGCTCATCTCATCTAATTTGCACTAATTTACACTAAAGATAGTGGTGACACACTGGCGCACGAGAGATTATTTTTTAGGCCACCTCATACACTCATGCTTGTGTTTTGCCATATTTCGGTTTCTCTGTAAACCTGGTACACATTTTACCATCTGCCATAAGTATGGCTGCTATCAGAAGGCACTTCCTTGTTTTTACTGCAACACAAGAATCTCATGGTGATAAATGAAAAAGTATGATTCATCACAAGTCTAGCATTTTATAACTATATATTTTATATACAGCATATATTTTCCACATATTTATGTAAACAATCAGAGACTATAATTTTATAATATACAGTAGCAGTAGCACAGTATATATTATAGATCATCTAGATCATCATTGCCATTCTAGATCACATACAGATCATGTACACTATAATGTAGAATATATTACCCCTCTATCATGCTGTATTACTGCAGCAAAAACAGCATAAAGTTATAATTGCAATGCAACTAAATAGTGATTAAAGACATTATTGATGCTGTAGTGCCCGAATCTTTATTATCCAAAAGCAGGAATTACTCATTTACATATCACATATTTGAGCAGGCATTTGTCTTGGCTACTTGTTTCTCAACTGAGGGGTCCTCAGTGATGCTGTGTCATGCTCTGGATGTATTACAGCATCTCTTTTGGGACAATGCTGATGCTGTTTCAGGGTGCGGCCAAACCCAACCTCTCTCTCTCTCTCTCTCTCTCTCTCTCTCTCGCTCTGCACTCTTCCTTCAGAATGCATGCACACATCCTTCAACCACTGTCCCTTATCATATTTCTCTCTATGCGCACATAGCTTATTTTATCTTTAAAGCTGCACACTCACACAAACACTTCCATCATCCCAAACTCTCGCTGCTTTCATGTTGAATACTGCACACATTACTTACATTTCATTCTTTCTTTCTATTTCCCTCCTAATATTTACTTGCGTGTCTCACCTGGTAGCTCTGCGTCCGTGTCCAGCAAGCCTTGTGTATCCCCGGGCATGTTGATCCTTACCCAGCCTCTGACGCACTTGTTAGAAACTGAGGACAGGAGCTCAGGAGGCAGCAAATGATTGCAGGATATGTTGGTGATGGTGCTCTGCTGCTAAGTGTGTTTGTGTGTGTGGGAGAGAGCAAGAGAAAGAGAGAGAGGCTGCAGAAGGATGGGTGGAATCTGATAGAGAGCTGCAGTGCTCTCCCTGAATGCAGTGAGTCCTCAGCCCAACCCCTCTCCTTCTCTCTCTCTCTCTCTCTCTCTCTCTCTCTCACCCTCCCTTTCCCTTTCCACCTGCGGTCTCAGAACCTCTATCTCTTTCTGTATCACTCTCCCTCGCTCCCTTGCTTTCTCTCCACTCATCCGCCTCCTCTTCCTCCTCTTCTCTGTTATTCTATCACTTCCACCCCCTTTTGCTCTGTTAAGCAAGTGGATGTTGGACAATGATGTCAGCAAATTTCTATTGTGTATATAGGCTACTGCCTTGTTGGAGGACACAGAGAAAAATGATGAATGTGGTCACAGTATTATATTTGAGGGTTCTGAGTGTGGGGGGAAAACACTTTATATGTTTAATTTTGAAAGAACAATAGTGAAATAAATAGCTAGGTTTAGAGCTAGTTTAATTAGTTACTCAGGGGTGTAAAGCCTGGATTATTTGGACTGATGCGTCAATTTAAAACCCAATGAATAATTGCATAAATCGATTATTATCAATTATAATTGAATATAAATGAATCATTATCATTAAGAATTAATGGGCAGGGCAGACAATTGGTATGTAAAAAGAATTCATATTAACTACCTTAATAGACTCCCTGTTTGAAATATTTTTAAAAATATATTTTTTATGATAAAAAGGCATCATTATTTTGGGCAAATACAGTAGATTATTTGTTGTTAACAAATGTTGTTAATGTATTGTTTGGGACTATTATTAAACCAAGCACAACAGCACCACCAATGGTCATAAGAAAAGCACACAGAATGGTAAAAGCGAGGCTGGGGCTGATTTCTTTCTAGTATTTGACTGTAGATTTATGTACCCTATCAGTAAAAACAGTTTCACAGAAAAAGCCTTTGTATGCAACTTATTTCTAGCACCTTTTATACAATCAATATCAGCATTAAAGTATTCCACATGTTGCATATCAATATATCGAACTTTCAATCAAATGTTCCTTATGCTATGTTCTACCAAGCTGTTTGAATAAGATCTATATGTAATAAATCAGTTTACCGCTTTTTATGCTGCAGCAGAATGTAGCATACAGAGAATTCATGTGAAAGTTTGATATATTACTTTTTTTCTATCAAAATGCATTTGGAATGATTGCCAGCCAAAGAACATATTGCACCAAAGGACAGATGACAGCTTACAAGAGTTACAGATTTTCTGTATGGCATAAACCCAGCAAAGCATTAACAACATGAAAACAAAATCATGAATGCAGCTGCTCATTTCTTTTCAAGTGTATTTTATAGTTTGCCCTACATTATTCTTATCATGCTGTCTGGGACTTTGTGATCTTTGTGATCTATCAGCCCTAATAGTTTTGATATCAAACTATTGATATAAGTATATTAGTTTTTAGTCCTCCAATCTAATATCACAATCAAACATCACTGGTGCTGTTACTGGTGATGTCTGAGCTCATACAGCACTAAAAATTGTCTGTTATTCCTTTAAAACCCCTGCCACCTAAATTAGGGCAGAATATATCTCTTTACTCAGTGCAGCAGGACGCTGTAGCACAGAACCATTCTCCATGTTTCCACAGCAACTGAGCTGTGTTAAACATTCACAGCATCTTTAGAAAAGAAACTGCATATGTGGAAAATCCCAGTGCTGCCAAGGTTATGGGATTTTCCTAGAGACCTCTTTTCACTCCCTCTCTTTCACTTTCTTTTCTGAAAGCGTGAACCTTTCTAGAGGAATTCTGCAGAGCTGCCCAGCTTTCTGTTCCACAGCCTTGTTCCAGTTTTACTGGAAAGTCCCTGAACCTCCTCTCTCTCTCTCTCTCTCTCTCTCTCTCATACACACACATGCAAACGCACACATATACACATCCATTTAACTGTGCTACTTGTATAGGCTTGTCCAAACCCCTTGGACCCTAATTTGTAATGCGATATTGATTAAGTTCTCACCTAACATGCCAATTCTGAATTCTCCACAGTGCTAAGTCAATTAGCTATGTGATAGATTGAGCACACGCACAGATAAACACACAGTGAATATGGTCACATGGCGGCTCAACATTACATCATCTGCCTAACAGAGTGACCATTGTATTAAGAATGGCACTGATGTGAATAATTTCTTCTTTTCATATTCAATTTCTTATTTGAATTGGAGTGTTGCATTTGCATTTGGCAGCTGTGCATGGGAACTCTCAATATGCGGTCGAAAGAGGTATCAATGCAAGTGAAAGAAGCCATCAATAGAATGGAAAACAAACAAACAGACCTATCAGAGAGGTAGCAGAAACTTCAACAATTAAAAAAAATAATTAATTAACTTGTACCAGAATGATGTGGAATGAAGAGTATAGAGAAGGAAAGGAAGGGCTCATGATCCATAGCACATCATCTGTTAAACATGGTGAAGGCAGGGTTATGACATGTACTGTATGGCTGCCAGTGGAACTGAGTAACTTGTTTCTTGATGATGTGAGTGCTGATAATAGTAGCAGGATGGATTCCAAAGTGTATAGAGCTATACTTTCTGCTCAGATTCAGTCAAATGCTGCAAAACTGATAGGATGGTGCTTCACTGTACAGATGGATAATGACCCAAAATATATCGTGCAAGTCTTATATTCTTAAGTCAAAGAAATGGAAGATTCTTAAATGCCCAAATCAGCCACTTGACCTCAGCCCAATTGAGCACATGTATCACTTAGTGAAGACAAAACATAAGGTAGAAAGACCTACAAACAAGCAACAACTGAAGGCCCAGCAAAAGCTCTCAAGGGAGGAACGCCTTTACAGTATTTACAGTAATTTAGAATGACTATGACAAAAAAAGCATAGCTTCCTTCAAGCAGTTACGACTCGGTGTTACTGACCAGAAAGTTGGGGGTTCAAGTCCCTGTACCTCTAAACTGCCTCTGTTGGGCCTTGAGCAAGGCCCTTAACTCTCTCTGCTCCAGGGGTGCCATATCATGGCTGTGCTGTGACCTAACATAATATATATGAAAAAAATTAAAACCTGTTTAACCCAAACAGAACATGAACCACCTCCCAAAAACAGGCCTATCCAGGTGGTGCCTTATCCAGGGTGTATTCCTGCATCACATCCAGTGTTCTCAGGACAGGCTCTTGCTTCAGTGTGACTCTGACCAGGATAAAGTGGTTATTGAATATGAATGAACAAACTAATGAATGAATATTCAGAATCTGTGATTAAAAGGAGCAAATATATCAATCTGATTTTAAAAAAGGTCCAAAGTAGCAAAATCTGAATCTGAATATTTGACAACATGATCATGTACACGTTCTGTCCTCAAAGAGTAATTACACACATTCATATGGAAAACAGAGATACATGTTTTATTCAAAACATTGTTTTTTTAATAGTTTGGGTCTCTCTGATCATGGCAAAAGAAATACAGGCTAATGATGCTTTGCTTTTTTATTTGGGTTGCCATGACATACAATACTCTTTAATGGATTTAAGTAATCCATCCTTTTGTGCCACTTCTCCACTTGTGTCTGTCTGATTTAAGGACTCTCATTAAGTGGCTGTACTAAGCAGATTTCAGATGAACCCTGGAGAGAAAGAAAGACAGAATGGGTGAGGATGGTGAAGAGATCCTTCGGGTGAGGGGGGTATAAGGATATGGCATGGATATACTCACCTTTCCTACAGCCTTGCAAGAAGATGACTGTACAGAGGAGATAGACCTCTTCTGTGAAGCTCTTCGAAGCCTCCTAGTCTTCGTAAAGGTTATCGTAAAGAACATAAATTGAACTTGCAAGATTTCAAAGATTTCAAGAGCATCAAAATGTATTAAAAAAAATCATAGATTTCACATTTACCAGTTGTTAAACCCAATCATAACAAAGCAAACACCTCAGTTCATCAGTACAGTATCCTGGGACTCTATATATATATTGAAAAAGTGGTTTACAGCAGTGCTGCTATAGAACTCTCAAACCTTATTGGTCAGTTTCTGTTGATTACTTTTCTTTAACAGCATCTCTGACAGAAGTGCCAGCTGTAATTCAAATCCCATGTTTATATTAATGTGCTTGCTCTAGTACGTTATCATCGATGTTGTCTTTCATTTCTTTATTCTCATTTATCATTTCAACTCATTCACAAGAACCTGTATGGTGGATAATTAATATATTTTAAAACTAATAATAAACAAAAAAGTGTTTTTTTTTTTTTTTTGCATATTTTTTTAAAAATATTATTAACATTGAGAGAGAAAATGAGAGGCTGGTGAATGTTTACTTGTTTCCCCAGATGTTCCACAACAATAAGCCTAATAAATCAGGAAAAAAGCACTTGTCATTCTGTAATAAATTAACATTTGTAATTGAAATTCCTGTGGCATAAGAATAACACATTTCAGGGCATGCTGTTGTTGGAAAATAATCATCACACCAATTAGTTTCTTATAACAGCATGCTTAGTCATGTTTTATACCTTAATTATTGTAATAAGTCTGAACACACAACATAACTTAGACTTCTGAGAAGCTGCTTTGTAGCAATGTTGGCTGCTATATTAATAACATTCAATTGAATCAATCCATCATTGGAAGTCCAACCCATTCAGGAGTAAGGAAACTGAATTTAAAGGACAAACAAATCAGATATTACTTTATGTAGGTACTCAAGAAATATTACTATTATGATTATCTGTAATCATACTTACATCTGTAATCTTTTTTATCTTTTGTCTTTCTTCTGATGCCCCTCTCAGTAATAAAGTAATATGGCTCAGGGCTAAGTATTTAAATTTGATTATTCTAAAATTTAAATGATCCCCATCCTTTAACTGTTAATATCGGCATAGCTTGAATCCAATATCCTCAACTCCCCTTAGAGTTCATTTGCTATGCTTAGTAAGCATCTGAATAGGTATCTTGTTTGCGAATTCATATTCACAAATATGAACCCAATACAGTAGTTTAAATAACGTTTATTCTGCCCATATGTGTTACTTCACAATGACAACTGAATCATATTTTTCATGTGTAAAAAGCATGTTTTTAAATGTTTCAAACTCTTAGATCTCAGCACACCCCATTCAGTTTTAAGCAGCCTCAAGGACTGTCTCCTTGGCAACAAGGAAAGCCCCATCTTGTTGTCTAGGCAACCACATCACAACTGGTAAGTGGGAGTTTATTTTTATTGGAAGAAGAGTTCTCCGAGGAGACAACCTTTTCAGTTTTTAAAAGACTTGCAGAACTGACTGTTTTGTCTGGCTGGTTATTATAAGCAGTATAAATCTGTTTATCGGCGGATCATGCTTGAAGCTGAATATGTTATACTGATGTGAACACATTACGAAATGGTACACGGGTAAAAGACACAACCAGAATTAACTTGTATAATGACCAGATCAATTTGGACACACCTGAAATACAGAATGGATTCAACTGGAATCTTGAAGCAAGCCTACGTTTTAGCAAGGAGTTTGATATCAAGCAGATTTTCACATAACAGTATACAGAATGCTGAGGTACTACCCGAGCTGATCATACCTTGGAACCTCTGATACTCGTTATAAATAACTGATGGCATCATAATTATAATTCAGGGAGGAGTTCAGAAGTGTTCAGTGTTGTATCATTTCCGCATGAAGATCCCAAAGATGTCCAAAAACATTTATTACTCATGAATAATCCAGTTTTATGATCTTCATTCTCTGTGGATGTCTCTGGTTGGATCTAAACAACATGGTGCCCAAGTTTATTTGCCCTGCTGTTTGTTTCTGAAGCTCTGCTTTGGTCTGTGGATGCGTTGCAGTCCGTAAGGTCACTTAGCCATGTCCTCGGCTACAGCCTTCCCGATCTTATCCTTCAGATAGGACACTCGCTGCCAGTCCGTCTTCAACTCCAGCCACTCGAAGTATGGAACCTGAAAAGAGTCACAACAGGATGAACTCATGTTAGGCCTGGGAAATGTTTTACATGGCCAAATTTGACATTTGCCTTATCATTATATAGAACTCTAAAATCTACAGGTATTCCTGAATAGAAATCTGTTCTAGTTTGCACAGATTTCATCCAGAGGTAAAAGGTCTAGCATTTTATAATCGCCATAGAACCCACAAAAGTGGAAAGGGAGAAAATTGAATTTAAAGTTTATTCAAATTCCACTGAAAGACACCTCACTTACCTCCACCTTTATAACTTAATCTAATTATGTGAAAAAACATCATTACTGCCAAATTTAAAAGAATGACCTGGTTTAATAACAAGCCTAATCATCATCTCTCTACTGGTTGTTCTTCAGTATGGGAAATAATTGCTGATGAATTCAGTCAGATCACTTGACTAAATTTCTTGTTTTATTTTTAGGACAAAACAGAAGCATCACAGACATTTTGACAGCCGAAATGTGGTTACAGGTAGCTAGTGGCTGTAGCGTGTATGGCTATGGCCTTCTCTGTCGCAGCACGCCATGGATTCGGTTTCCCAGCAGTCTCAGCGGCCTCCAAACACGGCTACTGAGAAGTGCAACTCCCAGAGCTCATCTGCACTTCCCGCTCACAGTTTCCAGATTATTAATTGTTTGCACCTGTTTTGAGTTTAATTTGTACTCACAGTCGTACGATTTAAGGACTTTAGTTTGTTCTGTTCTTTGTGAAGTGTTAACGTGTTCACAAAGCCTTTGTCTATGCTCTTGTCTATCTGGTGTTTGGATTGCTCTTTTAGATTTCGACCATGCTTTTTGCCTTAGCCTTTGAAATACCTTTTTGCCTCGTATTTTGACTAGTGCCTGTTTTTTCACTTTGCCCTTTGAATCATGTTTTGGACTTTGCCTGCCTGCTGGTAATGAAAGCTCTCTTTTGCTTTTACATCCGTTGCCTGCCTGCTTACCTGACCCCACCATCATGATCAAAGAAATTCACGCTTCGCTAACAAGGCTCTAGACAGCTGACTGCATTAACCACGGCATTTGTTATACTGGGTCATATTGATAAAAAATTTCCCATACGTGTTTAGTTGGCTTGAGATCTGGTGACTGCGCTATGGCCCTGCATAAGATTTATATTGTTTTCACACTCATCAAACCATTCAGTGAGCCCTCCTGCTCTGTGAATGGGGGCGGTTTATCCTCAGGATATAAATGCTTTATTGTAGGAAAAAGGTGATCAGACAGAAGACCTTTGTATTGATTTGCTGTGAACCTTCCCTCTAAGGGGACAAATGGAAACAAACCATGCCAGCAAAATTAAATGGCTCCCACAGCATAACAAACCTGCCAGGTTTCCCTTTAATTCATCACCTGTCTGTATGTATCTATTATTATATAATCATGGGAAAAAGAAAGCACTCCCTCCTTCAATTCTATGTTTTTACACTATATATGGCAAAACGTTTTTAGTCCCTCCTTATGGCTTTAAAATAACCACCACTCTTCTGGCAAGGCTTTCCACTAGATTTTCTTTGTTTGTTTTTGATAAACATTTTCAAAAATTATTCTTGAACACTACCGCAGTGCTACACGGCGATTATTGATGTCTACTTTGCCAATGTGAAGTAAACAGGTGCCACAATAAATCAGCATGTATGCTTAATTTTTCATACATTTGCATCCCTAGATTAAATGCTAAGTAGTAATGAAATGGAAGAAAAATGAAGCATTGAGAAGTTTACTAATACAGAAATTACAAGGAAGAGATTGTGGCCAAACAGCCTGTTGGCTCCATTCCTGGAACTGTTTCGCTCACTTTTATTTCAAGCTGTAATACTACCTAATCATTTTTCAGTCTGAACTAATAGAGGAACCAGCCCAGTCAATCCAGTTCTAACAGGATTACCCTAAATGCTGCAGAGTGAGAGAGCGCAAGCGAGCGCGCGCGCGAGAGAGAGAGCTCAATCCTGTTCTGCAGCTCTGTGCTACTGCTGCTATTTTTAAACCAAGCATGGGACAATCTGCTATGCCAGACGCTGCAGCACAAACGTAGCTAATCTGTGCTAGCCGTAGCTGACAGCAATGTCAAATACACAGATATGTACGAAAATCTGCCACATTAATGCCTTGAGCAACATGAGCCACACAGTAACATGGTAGCACATGGAAGCGTCCTGTATACAGAAAACATCTGGTATTGGATCTAATCTAAGTTTACAGAATGGCTTGATATAATTAGCATGAGAAAAGCTACAGATTCATTTTTATTTGTTATAAAGGAATTTATAGGAACCTTTATATACATTTGAAATAACACCTAGAAAGTAGGGGGATGACATGGATGTATATACTATTTGCTAATTAGAGATCTAGCATAAATGACCTGGCTCCTAAGAGAACAAGGAAAATGCGAACTAGCCTCTAAAACGTATGCCCTTCTCTCGACATGAACGTAACTGATCCCAGTCAGGTCATCATTTAAAAGAAGCCTCAAAACAAGGCTATAAAGGACTAGACTTATGAGACGCTCATATTTCTTACATTGTTCTCCTCCCTCATGGTTTTTTTTTTGTTCTTTCCATCTTTTTTGTCTCTCACTTCATGACCTACCTCCACTACCAGAAACCCGGCCAGCTGCAGGTGGCGCTTCTGCATGGCGAAGCGGCCCAGGAGATATTTGCTCCTGGAGGCAAAATGAGGGAACTCCCAGGCCATGAAAGCCAACCTACACACACACACACACGCACGCACACGCACGCACACGAAAAATATAATGTGATAACTACGATGAATCTTTTGGCCATCAGTAGCTATAATTTTAAAGAATAAAACAGACAGATAGAAACCCAGACAGACAGCCAAGCAGAAAGACAGACAAAGAGAAAAAAAAAGCAGGAAGATAGACAGATAAATAAAAGAACAGACAGACCAACAGACAAATCCAGACATAGACATACAAATAAAAAGAGACACACAGACAGAGACTAACAGAGAGACACATGCAGATGAAAACAAAGTCAGAGACGAAGACAGAGGTATGCAAGTACACAGAAGGACGGACGGACAGACAGACAGACGTACAAAACAAGTGGAGAAAAACACAGACAGGCAGACCAACAAGGGGACTGTTCTGCTATACCAGCCAAACACAGCCTGGTTCATTAAAAAACATTGGATGTATTGCAGAATTCCAAGAAAAACAATGAAATGTGTTGTGGATCACGTCATCATTTGCCACACAAGGACATTAAGATACTCTGCATATGATTATTATCTTGGAAATAAATTTAACGGTTGCATTTTAACTGTTTAAACGTAGTCAAGGCCAGTAACTAGGTTTATTTTTGTGACCCTCACCTCCGCGCTCCCTGAGGTAAGGGCTCTTTGCCGCCCCCTCCAGGTAAGTGTGGAGCTTCCAGGTTCTCCAGGTCTATGGGCTTATTCTCCGAATCCACCACCATTTCCGCATCTAAATAGTGGCAGAACAAATCAATTAATAATACATAATGATCTGGCCATTCATATGCTTCACTGTTAAATCTTACAAAAATTGCTACAGCACAGCGACAGTTAACACACACACACACACACACACGCACCTATATTCCATCCGTACACTGTGTTGATGTCTTTGCGCAGGGCTTTCGCGTGATTTTCAGTGAGGATCTGGAGGGCTTTGTGTAGGGTGGTCTGAAGAGGTGTTAGGCTGGCCTTGGCCTGTTTTTCATGGACAGCTGGTAGGGGCACGGTGGCACCGATGCCTGATTCGAGCTGTCCAGAGGCAGCAATATGAAGCACCTTCAATGTGTAGTTCTCTGCGCGAGCACCACTGCCACCTAGTGGTGAAGAAATGGAGAGATTCGCTATACTTGGTGATAAAACATGCAAAACTGACACGACTAGTTTGGTGACTGATTATGAAGTCTTTTGTAAGCCGAAGCAGGTGGAGCCGAAAAGACACTCTTCTGTACAATCTTTGCGGTAAAAAGAATTCAACAGCGTTTCACTCAAAGTGTAAGGCAACACTTGCTAGATTATCTTTTGCTCACTTATATTGGTTTTTATTCTGTTCATGCAAGTTTTGATAAATGTTTGAACAGAATGATTTTCAGAGAAAAGTACAGACAGTGAACATCACAAATTATTCATAAACTCTACCACTGCATACTGCATGACCCCCCAATATCAAAACTAACTTAATTAGAAAGAATTCACAGATTTAGCTTCCCTGGAAGTGTATTTTCTGTTATTCAGTCACTCCCACCTGTAACTTTGCTCTGAAACGCAGGATCTGTGACAGCGGCAACAAACTGCGGTTTGGCCTGCTGGAAAACGCAGAGAGCCCAGACTACATCGGCCAGTACAAAAGGTCCCAAGCTCTGCCAGGAGCTTTCCAAAGCTTCATGAACCTACACACACACACACACACAGACACACAGACACACAGACACACAGACACACAGACACACAGACACACAGACACACAGACACACAGACACACACACAGGGCAGATAAAATCATTTTAATGGTATTATCCAAGAACACAGCATAATTGACTTAATCTCACATTCTGACTGCTTACCTTCGTGTAAAATGGCTCCTTGTTACTGGGCTGGAAGTTGAGCTTGGCGAAGGCCATGAGGAGGTTACACGTCTGTAACGTGCTGTACTTTTCACTGTTTTTCAAGAAGTGCTAAATGGCAGGAAGAAGGACAATATATTTTTAAAATATACATGTTTACATATTCATTTATTTACTCTTTCCCCACAGTGTTGTTCAAATTCTTGAATCTGACTGGTTATTGTTCCTACAACAGCTCTGCCATTAAAATCACAGCTTTATATTATATTATAGTAATGTCTAATAATCCATCCATCCATTATCTATACCGCTTTATCCATCTGGGTCGCGGGGAAGCTGGAGCCAATCCCAGCATCTTCGG
>JAQQZU010000019.1:5530405-5545031 GCA_030068025.1 Parauchenoglanis punctatus | reverse complement strand
ATTGAGACTGTGTCTGAGTCCCGAACACTAATTGGAAGGCTGTTCCATAATTGAGGGGCTTTGTAAGAGAAAGCTCTCACCCCCACCGAATAATTCTCTTCAGTACATAAAATATGTACTATGCAGTGAAGAAAAATTCTAGAGTATATGAATGATTAAGAGCACCGAAAAATAGCAACCCTACAAAAATAATCCAGCTTGGTTTGATCATTTACCAGGACAACATAGACCAAGCTAGTAGGTGAAAATTGTTTCTTAATTACTGCTACTAATGCAGCATCATAAACAACTTATGTTAAAGGAAATAACTTGACCGTCAGTACTTATAAAATCTCTGAAATTTATTATCAATTTAGATAACTAATTAGGAAGCTGAAAATTAACTTACCAGCTGTCAGAAAAGGTCTACCAGCTTGTGTTTTGGCCAGATTTGGTGAGATTTTTCAGCAGAAACGAGGTCTCAATACAGCCAGTGCTCCTCTTGGACAGATATGCCAAAAAAGGTAAAACTTTCCTGGTGTTGAAACTCAAGTTATGTTTTATTCATGTTATTAACTCCATAACTCGAGTAAGAGTTGCGAATCATAGCTAGTTTTACAAATTTACATTATATGGCCAAAAGTACTGTATGTGGACCATCACACCCAAACGTATGTGAGTCTTCCCTACACTTGCCCCAAAGTTGGAAGCACACAATTGTCTAGAATGTCTTTGTATGCTGTAGGATTAAGATTTTCCTTCACTGGAACTAAGGGACCTAATCCAAACCTGTTTCAGCATGAAAATGCTCTTGTACAAAATGTAGTTTATAAAGGCATGGTTCGCCATGGTTGGTGTGGAAGAATTTGAGTGGTCTGCACAGAGCCCTGACCAAAACCTTACTGAACATGTTTGGGATGAACTGGAAGTCCGCCCGACATCAGTGACTGACCTCACTAATGCTCTTGTGGCTGAATGGGCAAATCTCCACAGCCACACTCTAAAATCTAGAGGAAATCCTTCCCAGGAGAGTGGAGCCTGTTATAGCAGCAAAGAGCAGTGGAGCAAAACTCATCTGGGATATTCAGCAAACACATATGATGATTAGTCAGGTGTCCAAGGTTATCAAATGGGATACTGCCCACTATACGATCACACCTCTATTGCATCACCCTGAACACTAGAGTGCAGCAACTCCCAGCCATCTGATTCCTACTTCAACTTCGGTAGCAGCTGAAAATATATAGTCATACCAGACATCAAGTGCTTTTCACTTAGAGCGGCCTCTTCACACAGGTGGTTGCTATGCCAACGACTTTGCTGGCCTGAGTGACGTCTTGACAAGTAGGTCTTAATTAAACTCTGGTGGAAAAGAAGCATTGTACTGCAATTAGATAATGATGGAGAGGTGGAAGAATAAAGAGCTTTTAGTGCTAATGAGGAGTTTAATAATAGCTGTGTGTCTGACCACGATACAGTATCTACTTTTCCAGCAAGGTCCATTACCAAGAAGTTTTTTTTTTTAAATGTTATAATTATGTATGGTATAATTAAGTATAGTATAATACTATACGAAATATTAGGTGTTGCGTAGACTAGACAACTAATACGTTCACTAATCACAGCTGTAGGGAGATGTTAACTCGTTGGGGCAGTGGGAAAAAAACAGCAAGGCAAATGGTAACGAAAGTAGGCAAAATGTACTTTAGTCTGAAAATATTTCAGACTCGATGATGCTACACTGACAGTCAATCGCATGTTTATGTTGATAAGTAAATAAATAAAATGCACTATGTAAGATAAGAGGTTTATTGCAGTTACATGAGATTGAGATTGGTTTAGCGACGTAGGAAAAGCCAGCGTCTGTAAAAGCCTGCTGTTGAAAATCATTATAGCCTGAGGGAAGAAGCTGCTCCTGTGCCAGGAAGTGTGTGCTATGATGCTTTGGAGGTGTTTGCTGGAGGGGAAGGGGGAGAGCAGGGCATTAACTGGATGAGAGGAGTCCATGATTATAGACTGTGCTCTCATCTTGCATCTGGTTAAATAGATCTTCTAGAGTTGTATGATATCTATGCTGGTGATTTTTGATGCAAGTCTCACAATCCTTTGGTCATGTGTGGTCGGATTGCCAAGTCATAATGTGATGCACCCAGTCTCTGTTGTGCCCCAGTGAACATTGACCGAGGTTGCTGTGTTTGTCCCAAAGTTCTTAAATCTCTGCAGAAAGAACAGATGCTGCTGAGAGTTTTTGAGGGTGCTGTTGGTGTTTAGTCAGTGTGAGAGGGATTCTGACAGCTGATCTAATGCTAATGACAGTATTTGCAACTGAACCACTGATGCTGACAGGCAAATGAGTTCCACTGTTCACATAATTAGGTTTGCTGACATCCTGGTTGTTCTTGTGGAACCAGGTGGAAAGGTCAAGAATCTTCATCCTGTAGGGAGATTCATCATTGTTGGGTACGAGTCTGACAACTGTGGTGTCATCCGTGAACTTGATGATATTGTTGAACAGTCTTTGGTGTACAGGCAGCAGACCTGAGGCATTCCCGAGCCAACTGTCTGATCTCCTGTTACCAATTCTTATTGTCTGGGCTCTGTTAGACAGAAAGTTCAGTATCATTTGCAGATGGAGCTGCTCAGACCCAGGCTACTTAGCTTTAACACCAGTTTAGATGGAACAACTGTACAATGCTACTGAGGTCAGACATGAACGTGGAAAAAAAAAAACTCCCAGAAGCTGCTGTAGAACTATTATACTATATAATTGGTATACTATAGACATATCCCAGATTTGTCTTTAAGTTAGAAGGAAAACTGTTTAAAGACACAAGGTTCCATGCTGCGTGGTCTCAGTTGCAGAATCATCATTTTCAAATTGTCCTTAAATAATTAGATAATAATAATAATAATAATAATAATAATAATAATAATAATAATATCTTGCACATTTATTGTACCAATATATTCATTTTTTGTCATTTAATGTAGCTTGAAGCCAGGAATATAATCGTAGTCTGTTAATTGAAATAAATAAATTGATAAATTGTTATTTATCAACATTTAAAGGGGACATGCCATATACTTTTAAGTTATTTTCTATAATTTCATGATAAGCTTTTGTAAAGTTTGCAAGTTTTTTTTTTTTATTTACTCTTTTTTTTTTCCTCCTCATGCCAATCAGATAAGACACGTTGATTTGGGGGGGTTGTACCTTTAAATTTAAATAACTTTACTCTGATTGGCCAACAGAATTTGCCAAGTTAGCCAATCAGACTGAAACTATTTACATTTGAAGAGCCCTCCCCACAAATCAGCCTGTTTTATTCTGTAGGGTTTTTTATACCATGCCAAAACAGCATGTGAAAAAAGAACCAAATCCTTTTTTCAATGAAAAACCTCACAAAATTTACAAAGACATCTCAGGGAATAATATAAAATGATTTTGTATTCACTTTAACGGCACTAATAAAATAACCTAAACTAGTAATGTTCTGAATGGTTTTTACTTTGGCTATGAAAAGACTATATAAAAAAAAAAGTTTTTTTTTTTCATTACTAGTCAAGTAGTGAAAATTAATATTCATTCAAATCTACTAAATATAGATGCAAAAATAATATAATAGAATAAATATATAAAATATAGTAACATGTTCTTACTGGTTAAAGGCAGTACTGAATTTATCACATAATGTACAATGCTACTGGACAGTCTGAAGATTCCTAAGTCGCTCTAAAGGTCATTTATCCATGCTGTGTCCGTGTAGTGGTGTCAGGTGACAGGCAGTAAACATAATCTGCTAATGGGCTCTTTGATTGCCTGGGTCGGTTTGGGCCATATGAAAGTTAAGTGTGCAATTTAGAATATAACCACCCTCTTTTCCCTTTTTGTGGCAGGTGTATATAGTTTGAAATTCACTGTCCTGTCTAACTTTATTCTCATCTTTTAGGGTCTTTTCAAGCCTCTCTGTTTAAAGCCCTTTTAAATTTTGTCTCACCGTAATACCCTAGAATCAGTGGCAGTCTTTACAGCCACACAAATGCAACAGAGGGCCCTAACCTAGCTCAATACAGAGAGCTTGGCAAAGCTCAGCAGTTTCTGTGTAGCAGCAAGAAATCTGAGGAGAACGAGGTCCAATGAAGAAACTGCACCTGTGGCTGAAGTTGATAGTTTTTGTCCTATGGATTTCACAGCGACAGTAATTAATGTTAGCTTATGAGGTAATTGAAACTAACTTCACCATTCTTTCTGACAGTCTGGCACATTGGGCAGAAATGGTGACTAACCAATAAAACTCTCCCAATAAAATTCAGTAAAACTGAATTTGTCAAACGTGGGCCATAGGATTTTGATTTTCCTTAAAATAGTGACAAAATCCAGCACCGATTTACTGTGGACGGTTACTACATATAAATGAAAAATGGAGAGAATATCAATTGGAATTGGCTAATTTATTCGCTGAGCAGCTATTCTGTGTCTTAGCTGTAGTGGATTTCATTCGTGGATCAATATTTATAGTCATTTAAAAAAGCCTAGTGCACCATGCAAATGTAGACCTGGCATGAATAGCTGAAATGGCAAAAAAGTTTTGTCTTCAGTAAGTGAAAAGCATGCTCAATTGGGTTGAGGTCAGGTGACTGACTCAGCCATTTAAGAATGTTCCAGAAAGTATAGTTCCATACACTTCAGAATTCATCCTGCTACTTCTATCATCAGTCACATAATTAATAAATACCAGTGACCCAGTTTCACTGGCAGCCGTACAGTACATGCCCATGCCATAACACTGCCTCCACCATGTTTGACAGATGATGTGGTATTCTTTGGATCATGAGACCTTCCTATCCAAATACCTATGGACCTAAGTGTAAATCTACTTGTTTGCATAAAGAAATGCCCACAAATCACCAAAAATGGTAAACATCTTACCAACATCTAAACATCTTTTATTTTACTTAAAAAAAAGTGCCAGTACTTTCTCCAATTTCTCTTTGAAATGTACCTGAAGCAAAAAGCCCTAGAATAGAGATCAAGTAAAACTGCAATGGGCAAAGGAAAGCGACTGACGACCCACTTCTCACTCTCAGCACAGAGTTTCCAGTGCTGCTAAAAAAACACATTCCTTCTTTAAAGCTGCATGAGCCAAATCCTCAAACAAGGCATAAACCCAATCAATCTTTAAAGGTTCCTTTTATACGATTATACTTTACATTCTTTTTGTGTCATCTGTCTGCATCTTGTGAGCACCAAAATCAGTAATTACTCTCTTAATTATGCTGATATGATAGATAGTATGCATAGTCAGTTTCCTGCTGTTACACTTTTTTACCACTAGGGTACTATGCGTCTGCATGGTCAGGAGTGTGTGGAAATATACTCATATCCCATTTATTGCATAGAAAAATGTACACGGTTTGCTCACAAAACTATGACCGTGCACAGTTGCTAAATGAGACCCCAGGAGTTAGAATTAAAATCATACATCCCAGTTATGATGGGGTTTTTCTTCACCAATGACTGAATTCTGTGATCATCCATTTTAGTTGTCTTTTGTGGTCTTCCAGGCCTTTTGGTGTTGCTGAGCTCACCAGTGCATTCCTTCTTTTTACGAAAGTTTCTTGAAGAAAATTGTGAAAATGGCATCACTGTCCAAATACTTGGACCCAACTGTAAATCCCACACATTATAAATTGACATGTTCATGCATGGCCATGCTCATTTGCTTGAATATTAATTAAGATTCAAGTTAGCTCTTTGGAGGGCTGCAAGATAAAATCTCATCCAGTCACCAGTCCAGACCTTTATCACTAAGCTAAGACAGCGCTTTAGCTATCTAAGTGAAATTAGTATGAGTTGTATAAACAAGAAACTTTAGGTGCATTATTCCCAGGATTGGCTGTGTGCAGTCCTCGTATGAGCTTGAAGATTCATCACCACGCAATGATCAACAGAAAAGTTATAGAACATTTTATTTATTAATGTAAAAGTTGTGCAGTTTTACCATTTGTACTTTACATTTATTAAGGTTTTGGAACATCCGCTAAACAAGTTTTCTCCTTTTATCAGTCGCAGCGGCTATAAGCCGCATTTTTTTTAATCCAATTATTATAATATGTCCACAATACAATTTCCTGTGAATGAACTGTTAGTATAGAAAGGATAATATGTTAGAACAGGTACATTAATATAAAACTATCATTTGAATTACAGCTAGCGCTGTCATCAGTGAAAAGTAATCAACACCTCCTGACCAGTCAGGTTTGAGAACATGATGTAGACATAACCCTAAGTAAGATGCTATAACTATAGTGACTCACAGGAACTATATTTACAATTCATTATCTAAAGCAGCAACTCCAGTGATATTGAAAGAACTTGAGTGTTAAATTTGTAACCGCATACATTTTTAAAGAGCTTTAAAACAGATTTAGACTTTCAATTTGCGTATCTCGTATGATCAGTTTCCTGCTGCTCTCTTGCATTAAGTTTTTTTTTTTTGTCCCTCTTTTATCAGCAACATCTTTTGAGTGTCAGCACAGGGAGCTGAAATGCAGCCGGAGAGAATGTGTGAATTAAACGCAGTCCCTAAAGTAATTATTTTGGCTCTTAATTCCAAAGGCTAAATTTAATTGAGGATTTTCTGGCTCTCTGTGGCAGCTGTGTAGGCATGTTGTCTTTGGTTAATGTTGTAAGTGCAAAAATTCATTGTGTATGTATTTGCACGTTGCTATATGTCTATGAACAAAGCCTTAAACATACACACACACACTGACTTTATCCAGCACATACCAGGGAGGTTGGTAGTGCAGTTCTGGTAGATTGGATCTGTCAGGAGTGTCACATTAAATATGCTGTTATTAAGCCCAGACCAAATTTTATAGCCCTGCAGGATCGTAAGTTGGGTGGTCAGTACCTTAAATTATGTAACCACTGAGAGATGCTCTCTGCTCTCTTTCTTCTTTGATGCCTCTCTCACTGATTCTCACTTACCCACACTTTTCTCTTTTTTCCTTTGATATTGTAAAATAAGTTTAAAAGTGGTTTTAAAAATGATACTCACTGTATGTGTCCATCAACTACTATAAAGCGAATATTCTGTAAAGGTGACCTCAAGGTGGCATCATCAAAACAGTGCAGGAATACATATTCAATACATGTCAATGTTTACAGTTTTCAATATTCACACGTTTTCTTTCAGAGTTGCCTTGCACAAGTGCTTATGTTGATTTTCTGGGCTACATATTCAGTCCATTTATCTGCATATAGCAGTACATGCCTATAAATTTTGTTTAAGTTAACAATATGGCTTCCACTCTGATTATATGGCAGCTTATAAAATAGCACTTGATCCAGCACATTTGTTAAATTCTCAAGCAGCCGCCATTTCTTCAGTGCCACACTGTTATAGAAATGTTGAAAGAATTAAATAAGTCCTGGAAAGTTGTGCTATTGTATTTCTAGATGTGGACATCCAACACATTGGAAATGAAGTAAACCTACCACCATATATAGGCATCCTACCATTCCAGGAGGTCATTTTGCTAGTATCTGGACAATTGGACAGTTAAAGAAAAGATTTCTAGTTATTTCTGGTGGTATTTTCAGTCAGTTCTTTGTGTCCGAGTACTATTTCTCTTAAAACAGTCATCATGAAGTTGAAAGACTGTAATGCCTCCATGTTTAATCAGACTAGATCAGTAGTGACATTAACTGATTGAAAAGTGAATGGGATGATACAGAGCATAAGTCCTAACCTTGATAAAAAACAGCCAAGTGCCCTAAGGTGTGAATGGGTAAAGCATAGCATATCAGATTCTTACATTTATGCAGACACAGAAGCAGTTTCAGCTGCAAACTGGTTTTTAACCAGCATTATAAAAGCCCTTATAGCAGTCTCTTAATCCTTTAATTTTCACTCCATAAAGATAATCCAGAGGCTATACGCTTTATTATGGATTAGTTACAGACAACCAAGCATGTAATAGAACAGCTTCACATACATTGCTGATACCTTAGCAGGTAGACTCCTGGCTAAATCATTAGCTAATCCATCTTTAACTTGAACGGATTTGTGAGCCATCTTTGAAATTAAATATAAAAGCCAGACTGGCAAAACTTCAGTGCACCTTGTTGCAAGACAAATACTAAATGGCCAGGAAAGTATTTTGGATTCAGCCTACTTTCTGGTTGGACGATTGCATTCCGATCTGTAAGCATATTTGGCGTCTTTGCTCCTTTGTTGTTCTAGAGATGCATGCTCAGTATTCAGAGCAACTTTTTTTTTTAAACATTTGGTACCCAATATCAAATCAATCCCATGTTTCAAATATACACATGGTGGTTTGCTTTGGACTTAGAATCTCTCTCCCTTCAGGTGGATAGGTGTCTTGTCATGTATGATTCATAATAAGTTTCCCAGATGTCTGCAGAGTGGACAGACTTTACTAGACAAACTTTTGTCCATTTTGACCTAATAAATATTACATACGAATACCCACAAATTAAAGCTTTGTCATAGTTAACTGGCACTGAGCAGATTTTATTGAAAGTTCTGTACGCTTTATTTACAAGAAGAAATTTTTCACAAGTCATGTTTCACTTGTTATTATGCTTCAGTTTATAATTTCCCTATGTTGTAATTATTAACCACAAGTCCATAATATGCTCTTGAAATAATGATAAAGCACTTACATGACATTTAAGTTGAAATTAATAATGACATTCTTATTATTATCATTTTTTTTTGCTTTACATGAAGGTGTTAAAATGGTCCAAGTATGGATCTTTTTATTTCCGACTGTTACAAACCACCGGAGAGCCTTTCCAAACATGCTGAATAAACGTTTCCCTCCAACGCTGATGTTTAAATGGAATCTCTGCCATGCAAATCCCCGTGTAAGCTTCTAGCCTAGAAACGATAAACCTGTCACATGCCTTGCAGCCAGAACCACTTCCCGAGCTGTGCTGTTGTAGAACATATATCACCTTCTGACCCCAATCAGAGCTGAGAATTTGACAGCGCTGTGTGGTCTTGTTGCTAACAAGAGGCATAATGTAAGGTTAATGTAAATGTTAATAAGGAACCAAGATTAAACTGTAAAAATGAATGGGATTTCTGTCCTCAGATGGCCACAGATGTGTTGGAGGGTCTGTTGGAGGAGGACGATGAGGTTGTACAGGTGAGTGCACTTAATTACATATATTTATAATTTGAAATGTTACGCAACTTGTTTAATATTTCCGATTTCCAAGTTTTGTTAATGCATAAAATGTATTTTTATTTCTTTATACATTTATAGACTATCATTTGAAAAAGGCTGTAATCTTGTTTTGAGAAATTGATGGTTGCTTAATGGACTTTTAAACCCTACTGTGTGTGTGTGGCTCAGGCATTAATTTGTATAAATGAATGACTGTGCAAGTGTGCATTTCGTCAGGCCTGTCTGTAACAATTCTGTATTTTTAGCGTGTTTCCAAAGTGATTTTGACATTGCCTGCTTCAGACGGCTGGACAAATAGTGTATGCTTTGAGAACTGCTGGAACTGTGTGTGCGCGTGCTTGTGAAGGTTTAACTTATCAGCCATGGGTATTATGAACACACCTGTGCAAGTGCATGCCAGCGCTGCTGTCACACCATATAATAGGCTACACTTAAATAACACACCTACTTTAAAGGAAATGGAGCTTGTGCATTTTATCTTTCTTACCCACCCACACACACTGGCACACAGACACACATGTACATGCTTGAGACTAGGTTTATGATTTTCTGTGCTTTAGAATTAAAAATAAATGTTTAGAATTAATGGTTTATTCTGTGATCTCGGTGTTGTACTCTTAAAGCCGTAATATAAACAGAACAGCATTGGATATTTTCATTAAGAAAATGCTTGTAAAAGTTTTCTAAACCTAAATGAGTGAAGAACAAGTATATCAGGTGACTTCCTGCAAAAAAAATTTGCCTTAATAACAAATTCAGTGTAAAGCTCATTAAACTTAAGCTTGTCATAATCTGGGCTTCCTCTGCACAATTTTGGCACGATTTAGACACAATTTTGCTGTGGCTGGCACTTTTTCTAGTCAGTGTTAAATCAGATGTAAATCAGGTGATAAATTGTGTGTGAGTAACGCAGTGCGAGAGGACCAACGATGCTGATAAATGAGTTCCACTGAGTGCTCGGAGGTCACATGGAAATGTCGAAAGAAATTTAATCGGATGTTGTTTAATGTGAGCAGTGTCACTATATGATCATCAGTTAATTGTCTTTGCTATCACCAGCAAGATGTAGTCACTTGGCAAGTGAATGGCTTGTGTTCTCAAGTTCATTTGGCAATCAAAGACAAGGTAGGTTATGGTGGTAGTACTAAGTGAACAGTCGCGACACACACACACATACACACACGTGTATATGTATATATAAATAATATGCTACTCCAAATATTTTCATTTGCATCAGAAGTGGTGAATAATGAATTTAATATGAATTTAATTAGTCCTTGTGGTGTTTTACACATCTTATGGTGTGTGCAACATGTGAGGCAACATACTGTGTGCACACCGTACAGAATCAGCACCTGCGTTGTGAAGTATTTTAGTGTGTGCAACTGCATTGTGAGGGACACTATATGGACAAAAGTATTGGGACACACCTCTTAATTATTGAATTTAGGTGTTTCAATCAGACCCGTTGCCACAGGTGTATAAAATCAAGCACCTAGCCATTCAGCCTCATTCATTCATTTACAAACATTTTGGAAAGAAAATGGGTCATTCTGAAGAACTAGGTGGCTCCAAGCTTGGTACTGTGAGAGGATGCCATCTTTGCGATATTCCACGGTCAAGTGGAAGTATTTAGGAACAACAGCAACTCAGTCACGAAGCATAAAACCACGTAAAGTCACAGAGCGGGGTCAAACGACTACTAAGGTCCATGGTACGTAAAGGTCACCAACGTTCTGCTGATTCCATAGCTGAAGAGGTCCAAACTTCCACTGGCATTAATGTAAGCACAAAAACTGAGATTGATGGAACGGGTTTCCACAGCCGAGCTGCTGCATGCAAGCCTCACATCACCAAGTCCAATGCCAAGCGTCGGATGGAGTGGTGTAAAGCACTGACACTGGACTGTGGAGCAGTGGAAACATGTTCTATGGAGTGACGAATTACGCATCTCTGTTTGGCAGTCAGATGGGAGAGTCTGGGTTTGGCGGATGCCGGGAGAACGTTACCTGTCCGATTGCATTGCGCCAACTGTGAAGTTTGGTGGAGGAGGGATAATGGTGTGGGGCTGTTTTTCAGGGTTTGGGCTAGGCCCCTTACTTCTAAGGGCAATCTTAATCCTTCAGCATACCAAGCCATTTTGGACAACACTTCCAACTTTGTGGACACAGTTTGGGGAAGGCCCTTTTCTATTCCAGCATGACTGTGTCTGACTGCCCCAGTGCACAAAGCAAGCTCCATAAAGACATGGTTAGATGAGTTCAGTGCGGAAGAACTTGACTGACCCGCACAGAGCCCTGACCTCAACCCCATCGAACACCTTTGGGATGAACTGGAATGGAGATTGCGAGCCAGGCCTTCTCGTTCACCATCGGTGCCTGACCTCATTAATGCTCTACAGAATGAATGGGCACAAGAAACACTCCAAAATCTTGTGGAAAACCTTCCAAGAAGAGTGGAAGCTGTTTATAGCTGCTAAGGGGGGACCAACTCCATTTCAAAGTCTATGAATTTGAACGCAATGTCATTAAAGTCCCTGTTGGTTTAATGGTCAGACGTCCCGATACTTTTTGTCCATCATACACTGCACAAATGTGTTGTGAGGTATCTTACAGTAAGCACATCTGCATCATGAGGTTTGGGGTATCGTATGCCTTGTTTCACAACTGGCGGGTTGCGGACTGCTGGGGAGAAAAAAACCCACCACTAAATGCAAATGATAAAATGTAACAGAACACTGTGGAAAAATGTGACAAAGCAACATATTTTTTCAAAAAAAGCAAAATAAATAAACAACTAAATGATAAAAAGGAAAGCTCTCCATTGTCCTGACGCAAGTCCAATCAAATTCTGTCAATTTTGGCACCAATACCAATAGGTGCTAACGCCAATAATACCAATGATAAACAGAGTGAAATTTCCACTCCCTATGAAAAGCTGGGAGAAAACTATACAAGGTAAATGAAATTATGACAAGCGTGGTTTGTGCCGATGACATTGTTTTGCGCCCTGATTTAAATGCTGTGTAAAGCACGAAACCAGCAAAATTCAAAACATATTTAGAGAAAAAACACTCAAGCCATAAGGACAAGCCTGTTGTTTTTTTCACAAAATAAAGCAAGATCTGAATACAGCTCAAAAAAAAAAAATCAAAAAACATGTCCACTGTTCAGGAGTAATCACTTCGTGCGTCGTACAAACTCGCTGATCTCATTGCAAGATGCAAAAAGACCTACAATCTGTCGCAAATCAGATTCAGAAAAAAAAAATCTCTATCTGCAGTGACACTACATGTTGAAGATATGTCAAGACAAAGTATCAGATGATAACATGCATTAAGGCAAGTGACTATTATGCACTGAATCAACAGATGTATCAGTTTGTGTCACCCTAATTTTAGAGATTATTCAAATTAAATCACATCCTCAGGTTTCCCACTGATTTGTCTAGCTGCAGTTAGTTCTCATTATGATGTTTATGCATTTAATAGTTGTGCACCTTTCGTGTTGAGTATGCCATTTGTCATTCAATATTTCTCAGTGTTTGTTTTATTTGTTAGGCTAGGTAAATTGCACTTACATAGGATTATGTTTATGCGTTTATATAGTGGCTCATTTTCATATTAATGGTATGTGAATAATTCATTTTGCGCTTGATTAAGCATATGCATTGCATTTAGTTAACTGATATCTTACACTGTATTAACTTATGAAGTACAACCTTAACGACTCAATAAGTTGATTTTCTTCCTGTTATCTTTATTACTTTTGTTAACTTTATTACAATGGGTTATTATTAGTGGTAGAACGTTTTAGTAGTAACATTATTATGAAATTTTTTTTTTTATATATTTGGGTCGTGACTTGATGTCCAACATAAAATGTGGTTCCTGAAGCAAAATCAGTTGAGAACGACTGGTATAGTGTAAGCATCTGTGTCGTGTGGTATTATACAATATGCTCACCTTTGTGATGGGATTTTCACTTCAAGCTCGGCATTTCAAGCTATACTGCCGCGGATCCATGTACTTTTCAGGATTCCATCTTGCCAGTTATAGGACCAACGTTCAGGAGCTCCTTTTCTCTCACAAGTCTGTGTTGTTCTATATCAATAGTCAAATCACATCAAACAAGTGCAACATAAACATATGTCGGAAATTGAAACCATAAGTCAGAGTCTGAATATATCTTTCTAGGGCTACGCTGCTGATGTAGAGATGTTTGCACCTAGTGTGCTTTAATGCAAGTTGATGAATCACTTGCTGCTTGCTGCACTAAATCGTTGTTACAAGTGTCACTTGTCTGTCGAGCATCCCCCCCTTCCGAACTCCTGTTTTGCTGCACAAATGAGCTAGTGTTCTTGTCAGGCAAAGTTCTCTCCTAGGCCTAGTGATTGATTTTGCTTTGTGGATCGCTGTGTGTGTGCAATATGTACAAAGTAATAAAATCGGTGTCTGTGCTCTCCTATTAAATACCACCACTGATAGACATCACTCATAAATCTGCCATACTTTTTCACTCTCTACTTTCATTCTCTCCATCACATTTAGTGGTTTTATGTTCTGTTAGCTGTTTTCCACGTCTCCTCACATCGTCTTATCAATCCCGAATACATAAATTCTGCTTTAATGGCATGACAGATTTTCATATTACCAAATCAGGTTGTCAGAAAGCAAATGCAATATGCAACACATGATGTGAACAATTGCTAGCAAAATTCAGGTTAAATTGAGACTTTAATGTTCACAACCAAACTTTCCAAATCTTATCATTGAGATTTGGAAGGGAATCTTTAGCCAAAATGATCATTTCTTTGTGGTGTATTGTCTAATAATTCAACACAATATGATGTGAGGACTATTAAAAACAAGTTCAGTGTAAATTTGAAAGGAATTCTTTCTGCTTACTTTGTTATAGAAAGTAAACCAAAGATCTTCTGTTTATTTGGCATATTATTTGACCAGCTATTCTGCGTTACCAGATCATACCAAATATGATCCTAAGGGCCATTCAAAACTAGCCTAGTGGTCAATAAAGCCGAGCCAGATCCAGATACAATCTATCACACTCCTAAATTATGTAAGAAAAAAAATCTATCCATTGCCATATGCAGTATTGTGCAAAAATCTTTTTTATTACAATTTATTTAGTACAAATTTTGCTACAGATGTGTGTGTGTGTGTGTGTGTGTGTGTGTGTATATAATATATTAATGAAACAGACCCCTTTTCAGAATAAAGATATAGTGAAGAAGATGCAAGTGCAACAGACAAAAGATCTCCAAAAGATCTGTGGTAGATTTTCTAAGATGCCCTGTAAAATTTACCAGCTCATTTCCTTATGAAATTGTACATATACACACGTGGACAAAATTGTTGGTACCCTTCAGGCAATGAAAGAAAAACTCACAATGGTCACAGAAATAA
>JAQQZU010000019.1:5519066-5529496 GCA_030068025.1 Parauchenoglanis punctatus | reverse complement strand
AGTTATTTCTGTGACCATTGTGAGTTTTTCTTTCATTGCCTGAAGGGTACCAACAATTTTGTCCACGTGTGTAGTACCTGGGATGACTGTTTAAGAAAAAAAAGCAACGGGTCGTCACACCAAATATTGACTTGTTTTTTTGGTTTATTATTGTTTATTGCTCGTCGAAGTATATTTCTTTTAAGCAGAAACATTTAATTTCATTATTTTTGAATCTTTACAGTATTTCTCTGCATGTGCCTAAGACTTCTGCACGGCACTATGTTATGTTAAAACTAACATTATACAATGCTTTATTAAAGCAGCATTCGAACCGTGCAGTTTAATTAAACAGCTCAGTCAGGTCCTGAAATGATCTTGTATTATTCCATGCTGTATATTGTTATAAATTATTAATGCACAAACATTCATGTAGTTAAAGTAATATTTTTATTTTGGATAAATTGATTGATGGATGGATGGTTTGATGGATGGAATGATTCATGGATTGATGGATGGATGAATGATGCATGATTGGTGGATGGTTGGTTGGCTTAATTGATGGATGGATGGATGGATGGTTTGATGGATGGATGGTCTCTTGTTCACAGGAACTGAGGACTTCATGCAGAAGCTATTCAAGATAACTATAACTATACAATTATATTTAGAGAAGTCATCAAGTTTCAATAAATCTAGAACATGTATGGTGGATCCTTATAAAAATCAGAGCGAAGCCTAGCCTCAAACAACAAATATTTGCTGTCATTAGAACAATAGCAGTGAATTCATTAGTGATGGGTCTTGTAGTTGGATAACACTGATCACTCTGTAGAAGTTAACTTCAAATGACTGGGAAACGTGCCACATTTTTTTTGGCAGATCAACAATGAAAGTGGCTCCCTAGCTGTAGTCCTCCATCTAATTAACCATTACAAATGCCATTTCTCCCTGAAACTGCACAGATCCTAAGTGGCGGATCATCTTTGATTTAGCATTTTATAACTTTTCCCAAATATACACACAGAAAATGATCCTGGATGTCCTATCGTATCTGCTTGCTCGTGTCTTACAGAAATAATATCCAAATTTCTGGAGGACGTTTTCCAACCCATTGCTCATCAACATTTGCTAAAAATTTGTCACACTTCTTACAAATCCTTGAACACTTGAAGAACAGTCCCTACAAGACTCTGTGTTTTTGTCTATACACAGTCATCCCTAATGAAGATGGATTGAAGGCTCTAAAACATTTTCTCGGTGCGCAGCTGGGAAAGAACCCACCCACTGATATTCTCCGAAGAGTATCAGAACTTGCCTTAACACTGAATTGCTTTAATTCAGATATTTCAAGTTCTGGGAGCATGATGCGGCCCGACACGAAACAGAGAGCCATCAGCACCCAACATTTTGTTATTTTCCAATGTCCCAAAGTGTTTGATTCTTCTCAAACCGTAGTGATTTGCAAACAATTTTTTATTTAGTGATGAACAACACATCTTGTTTTTTTTTCTCATTATAGTTACACTCAATATAGTGGAATGTCCCTGAGATGTAATAATAGCTATAAACAGTTCTTCCCTTACCAGCCTGTTTTTTTTCTGTCTTATGAAGTTAAGAAGACAAAAAAAAAATACAGCGGATTATGCTACCAAGAAACCAGAAAGTTCAAGTCTTCTGGCTTGGGGCAGAAAAGATACTGGCTGTTACAAAATGCTGCCACTGGAGACTCCATCCATAAATGCTAGACATATCCTTACAGCATAAATAAAAACAACAGTCTGTTTATTATAAGCCGTAGATTATGTGGCGTGTCCCTGTGAATTGGCTGTTATAGAAACGATCAAGTCCTTGAAAACCTTCACGTATTCCCATTCCATGATATTATGAGAACTCTCAATTAAGTGTAGAATTATTTTAGTTATAAACCTTGTTTGTTGTATCATAACTGCTAATTTTCTATTGTTCTGTGTTCATCAGGTGTGGTATTTGTTAGGATGGTTGTATTATCTCCAGCTGGACAAGCCCAGCACTGCAGAGGACTCCGAAAGCTTGAAAAAGTCAGCCAGAATCTACCTTACCAAAGCAAAAAAGGTAATATTTCACCCACACAAATATCTGAGATCATCAATTTTTTTTCTTTCTTATTCAGCTGATGCTTGCACTCAGCAGGATCTTTTTTTTTTTTCCTTCTTACACACAGGCGCACACTCCTTGGCCTTGTTTCAATTTTTTTTTCTTGCAGTGGTGAAATTTCTCTCACGCCGCTGGCAGTTGAGAGGCACAGACATGGGTAATGAAAATAAAAAGTTGGGGTGATGGAAGGAGAAAAGTAATGAGAGTGTTTCTAGGGAGACAAACATGGGGGAATGGCTAGTTTATTTTTTATTTTTTCACCATGTCCTCTGTCTTTCCAACTCCTGTAATGGCCTTTTGATGTTATTGCAGTTCAACTTCCTCTGAAGACACCATATGCAGCCTTTCCATTTCAATTTCCAATTTTTTTGCTTTTCGGTCTCTTCGACTACCTCACTTCCTCTGTCCGTCTGATCAGTCATGCTCTGTCCTTCGCTCCGTCACTCCTGTCCCGCCCCGTCCGTCTTTCTGAAGGAGGATTTGCTGCTTTCTTATCCTTGAGCCATACAGGATGAATCATTGGCACAT
Source organism: Parauchenoglanis punctatus (assembly GCA_030068025.1). Lineage (NCBI taxonomy): Eukaryota > Metazoa > Chordata > Actinopteri > Siluriformes > Auchenoglanididae > Parauchenoglanis > Parauchenoglanis punctatus. The sequence goes on along the minus strand of JAQQZU010000019.1, from coordinate 5,526,853 downwards.
ACACAGCCTCTCTGTGTCCATCTTTATCAGTACATTCGACTAGACTCCTTTCTATGCAGCCTTTCTAAGTGACCCATGACTCCTCTGGAAGGCATGCTTCATTCGTTATGATAGAAAAATAGAACATGCCTGATAAATTGTGCCAAAACATTGTTAATCATCCAGCAGCACAAGCTAGAATTGACTTGAATTCATGACCTTCCAGGAGGGTTACAAATAGAAGACCAAATGGCAAAAGTCTTTGTAAAGTAAGCAAGCGTTCAGTGAATATTTCACCAAAACCAAGATATTAGCATAACACAACAAACTATAGTATATACACTCTGTTTTTTTTTTTTTATATTGCATTTCTTATAACATGTTATTTTAATAACATGTTATTACTACATTATTGTTGAATTAGCTTGACCAATGTGTAGCATGCTTTATTTCATAATTTCCTTTGACTTGTTGTGTATAAGGTATGTTTATTGTAGTACATTTAAAGTTATTGCTCTTTTATTGATTCATCATTAATTTGTCTGTAGATTACATGATACATAAGATTTTAACAATGCTGTGCTAATGGTAATGAGTACAACTATTGCAGTTTTCTTACAAAGTAACTTTAAGAAATAAGAGTATATTGGAATTGTCAGCGTTCATAGCATATGTTTTTCAGGAGCATTTTTTGCAGATATGTTTCACATTTATATTTTTGACAGTCATGGCAGTAATTAATCACCTGGTAAAACAATATAGCTGTAATAGTTTGTGTGTATAACAATGGCACTTTATTCTTTATGTACAGTATGTGATAATGTGCATGTGCTAATGTGTGTGCCTTTGTGTGGGTTTGATGGTTTATATGTAATATTGTGTATTTGTTTCATGTTTATTCTGTGTAACACTAGGCACCGTCATCTCTAGGCTATTTTTCTCTCGCTCTTTTTTTTTCTATCTCTTTCTCTTTTCACCCCTACAGCTTCGATGTCTCACCTTGCCTTTGTACACTCTCTTCTGTTTCCACATTTTGCTTTCACTACTTTCTTTTCTCCGTCACAGTCTGTGGCTCCGGGCGCAGTTCAAATCCAACTTCAGTTGCTATTCGCCATTGATTTTCTGCCTCCTGCTCGACACTGACTTTGAAGTCTCTTTTTCTCCTTCGCCATGTCTCGTTTGCTTTCTGGGCAAACGGAGAAATTTGTCGACATAAATGTTGTGAAATCTGCCGTAAATGTGTGCATGCTGCAAGTGAGCATGCCGGCTGGGTTTTGTGCGTTGGAGTTTACTCTTGTGAACTTCAAAACACACATCGAGGTCGGTGATCTGCTAATGTCCGTGGTGTGTGTTTAAGGACAGAATTTAGTGTTTGGTGTTAGGCTTTCAGCGAGTGAGAAGTAACAATCTGCATAAAGCATGTCCATATGAATAAAGATCAAATTTCCACTCAACAGTTCATTTATATAAATAATAAAAATGGTTTATCTGTGTAAATGATTCCAGCCACTAAGCTAGGAATATATATTTTTTTGTAAAAACATTTTTTTGGTTAAATAAATAATTCACCTGTATTCGTATTATCCAAAGTTAGTTTCTTATCTGATATGATCAATCAGTGCACAGCACCAGAAATTTAGTGTGCTCCTTTCAGGCACAATAACCGAACAATAGAACAAGACCATGCAATGTTTTTACAATCTTCTGCTGGCCTGTTTTGGTGAGCCTGTGCTTTCTATAGCCTTAGGCTCACAGGGGTGGAACCTGAGGTGGATTTCTGCTGTTTGATGTGTTGTTCATTATCAGATGCTTCTGTGCTACTACAGTTGTAAAGAGTGCTTATTGCATTTACCACATAGCCTTCATGTCAGATTAAACCAGTCAGACCATTCTCTTCTGACCTCTCGCATCAACAAGACATTTCTTCCTACAGATCTGCCATTCACTCACTCCTTGTAAACTCTAGAGACTGTTGTGTGAAAAAATCCCAGGAGATCAGCAGGTTCTGAAATACTCAAACCAGCCCATCTGGCACAATCAACCGCATCATGGTTAAAATCACTGAGACCACATTTTCCCTTATTCTGATGTTTAAGATTATATGCATTATGCATTGCACTGCTGCCACATGATTTGTTTATTGGATAATTGTATTAATGCGCAGGTGTACAGATGTTCCTATTAAAGGTGGACGTATGTTGTTTTCTCCCTTGACTTTTTAACCAAAAATCCTGCACACTCTAGCTTTAAATAGACAGAATATTAAATTATAACCTTTTTTTTTAGTAATTTCAGTCTTATGCCACTTAACTAAGCCTTCCCTCTGCTGTTCTTCAGTAACTGGAACCCCTTGCATAAAGTTGGAAACGCATGCCAAGTTCATCCAGGCTCAGTTACATTTAATGGAAATTATGATTGATAGTTGTTATACTTTATTTTTTTATTAATTATGCACTAATGGCTGCTTATTAATTAAAAAAAAAAAAAAGAATAATAACGTCAGTTTTCAGTCCAGTGTTTCCTGAAGATCAATTCCCCAGTAGAATAGGAGGTACTCTCTGTGGGAGGTTTAAGTGTACACACGTTTGTGAAAGAAAGAACAGGAAAATAGGATTAATCCATGTTATCAGCGTAGCTTCGAGGAAGAGATAGTGTGCGTGTGCGCATTTGTACATGCCGTGTGGACATTAAGGTGAGTTTTAGATCAAGCATCTCCTGCCAAGTAGTCTGTCAGAAGAGGAGAGAGCATGAGATAAAGGACGGTGCTGAGAGTCAGAGATAAAAGCTTGGAGATGGTGATTTAAGACCCAGACAAGTCAGGGACAAGTCATTGATCATAATCTGATTGATCCGAGAAGAGAGAGAGGAACAGAAAAAGGATACGGCCAAAATCTGTTCATTTCATGCTTATAATTGTGATCAGATATTATTCTAATGTCAAAAAGTGTTAAGGAATTTAAGATCCATAGCTGCGAACATTTTGCTACAACTATATGTATTACAGTGTCATGTTGCTTCCAGTATACAATGTGGCATGCTGCTTGAAATACACAACAACATTTTTCTAACAGCACAGCCCTTGTTTTAATCCCCAGAGTAAATGGCAACACTACATTGTTTTCATTATTGAAAGCTCAGAGAAATTGTTTAAACCTTCAGTGCTCAAAGGGCTCTGTGAAGCGTAGCTATCAGGTCTGTGGTATTTTCTTTTTAATGATGTTTTTTTTGGGGGGTTAAGATCAATTTTAACCACTATAAAGTCATTATAGGTTTTATGAGCGTAATGGACGGCTCAGTTGGTGTAAAGAATACAAAGAGAGGGGTGTACAAACTAGCACTGACATGACTTATTCATTATTATCATTTGATGAACACAATGTGTCTAACATTTGAAAGAAAGGGTGATTAAACAGAAAGGCAGGAACAGTTTCAGGAACTTCACTGTGGAGATGGTGTTTCCGGAAATGTTGGGTTTCTGCCAAACATAGCGCTTTGTGCCAAGTCTCAAAAGTTCAATTTTGGTGTCGGCAAACCAGAGAAACTTTTTTTACTTTTTCTGCATTGGTTTTTTTTTTGTTGTTTTTTTCTTTGATTGATTGTGTTTGACTGTCCAAATTTGATTTCATGCGACTTTTTTCCCCTCTAATAATGACTTTGTTTTCACCGCTCTTCCATAAAGCCCAGCACAGTAAACAGTAGTAATGATGCAGTAATGGTTCAGATATGCAGATATATATGAGTACAAAAGAATCTGGTAAACATTAAATCAAAGCATATTGCAAAAAATATTTGATCAGGTTCTTTACCAAGAACATGGTTTGCACTGCCGCGGCAGTATTCCTTTTAATGCCGTGTTCTTTGAAAACTATTCCACTTTTCTCTCAAGAGCACTTGCTCTTGTATCACACATCACACAGAGATCTATCTAAGAGTGTACACTTTTATAATATTGTTACAGATAAACAAAGCATCATTTGCTCCACGGTCATGACACAAGCATGCTCATAAGTACCGATCTCTGTTTGTATCTCGCTTATTTACGAAATCCATATAGAAATGTATAGGATATACCTTAGCAAAGCATAAAAACCAAAGCATACAAGAAAAATAATTTCAAGAATGACAGATGAGAATTGCATGAAGATTATGGGATTTTTAGGAACGACTGTTCTTGTATTCAGCCTACTCATTTTACAACCAAGGTCAGCCCTTTCACTGACCTTCTCCTGTCAGAGAGAATTAGAGTGCGCAGAGTGAACAACGGCACTCATTACTCATCTGGACACGGTAAGGCATCGCCACTATGGCAACAGCTAAACGAAGTGTGTCTGATTTAAAGCGTTAACTACCGATTTGAACATATACATTTTAAACATTCATGCACACCTGCATTATTAGGTGAGTTATTTTTTATCTGCACTGGAAATCCGAGCTGAGTGAGGACTGCAGATGGTGCCTGTCTCTCACACACAGTTGTCTTACTATCCTTGTGAGGACCTTGCAATGACATAACTATTTATTCAGCCAATTAACCTTAATACCCTAAACCTAAATCCAACAATAACCTCAGATTGCTTTGTTGTTGTTTTTGTAGAAAAGCAATTTTCCTCATGGGGACCAATCAAATGTCTCAACAAGGTCAAAACCGATAGCTGTTCCTGTCCTTGTGGGATAGACACACAACTGCTAAAGCTGTGAGCAGTCTAAAGCCAGATGTTTAAAGTGACGAGATATTTGCAGGAGCCATTTTGTCATTCGGTACCCGCTCTGTCACACACTCATTAGAAGTATAGTATAGTAGCTAGCGCGGGATGGCAGACCAATTAAACTGGCTAAAGAATTAACAGCAGCTCTGAATTGGACATCTTGACTTAATTTCCAACACTTTCCTTCAGGCTGCTTACATTTCACAAATATTCACTATGCATTGGTTTACGAATTAATTTTTTCGGCGATCTTGGGTAGATGAATCATACTGGCTCTGTCTTAATCTCTCTCTCTTTCTGCCTCTCTCTCTCTCTCTCTCTCTCTCTCTGCTTATTCATTTAACACTAAATGTCACTAAATGTTGCTTTCTGTCTTCTATTAACCTCTGCGTTCAGTTTAATATGAGGTGTGATAAAAGCTTTTTGAAGTCAGGCAAACCTTTTAATTATGCCAGAGCACATATAAACACATTCTGTTTGACATTTTCTTAAGTGTGTTTATGCGTGGGCTGGTGTTTGTGTGGATAATTACACATATAAATGCACAGTATGAGGCTTTATGATCTCTGAAATTTCCTTTGGCCTCAGACCTGTGTGTGTGTATGTTGGGGGGCTTGGGTATTTTTGACCATCAATAATAATAGTACTACATGAGAATGTAAGGATTGTATGGAAACTTGGCAGGTAAATGTTAAGGGCTTCAGGTAATGTTCACATTAAACATCAGAATGGGGTAAAAATGTGATCTCAGTGACGCAGTGGTGTGATTGTTTGTGCCTGATGGTTTGGTTTAATTAATTCAAGAACTCCTGCGATTTTCACACATAACAGTGTGTAGAGTTTGGAAACTGTATGTGGAAATGCCTTGTTAATGAACGAGGTCAGAAGAGAGTGCTTTAAGCTCTGAGGAAGGCCTCAATAACTCAAATAACCACTCTTTACAGCCATGCTAAGCAGAAAAGCATCTCAGAACACACAAAATGTTGTATAGCCGATGATCTACTGCAGCAGACCACATGGGGTTCTAGCCCTGACCAGATGATGTTTTTCCAGTGCCCAGATGTGTGCATGTGTGTATGAGTGATGACCTGGGAGTTCAGAGTACCTCCACTCTGGCTGACTCAAAGCCTTATCCATTACTTAATCTTGGTAATGAGAGATGCTGCGACTGCTGCCTCACTGTCTGCAGTTTCCTGTGATTGATCGGCCAAGAGTGTGTTTATGCTCGCTTTATTACTCTGCAGTGTGGCACTCCCATGCATCATTGGAGTGCATGAATCATGTGTTTGATCTTAAAGGCTAATTGGTCATAACTCTTTTAGCCAGTCTTGCTGTGCATCTGATTAGTGCTTATTTTTCACATTTACGTTTTTTTCCCCCGTATATTTGACTTTCCTTCCCCGTCACCCCGTAATTATTTTTGCAGTTCTTAATTATGTCAGGAAATGTTTCTTTACCGCCTCAGCACAAAAATCTCTCCTCAACATGTTATGTATATATAACTAAACTGAAGTAGTCTGTTGTGTTATGTTTTATGGTCTGTAAGAATTGCTGTTTTGAAGAATCATGCATTTCTGGAGTGATAAGGACACAGTAGGGAAAATGAATTCACTCTTTCTTTTGGCATGGACTGTGTCACTTGATGTGCAATTTGCAGTTGATGTGGAACCAAATTCATTTGTGTTGGGAACACAGGAGGTAATTTGTGGAATCTTCCTGCTTTTCACTTTTACTGAGGGAGGGGAGGAGAGAGAAGGAAGGAACATAAATCGGATATATATGCCGCATCATGGGCTAATCGTTGTGCACAAGAAGCGGTCGACTGTTGCGGGTTAGGAATAGGACTATTAAATTATAACAGTGTTAAATGTTAAGGAGACAATGCGCGATGATATGAAATCAATACCAAATTCTTCTCTGTGTTCACCTTTAACCCCTAATGACACATTTCTCTCCTGATAGGAGTGATATCTTCCTCAATAAAGCCCCACCATCCCTCCAAGGGGCGTGAGAACTCACTAAATACTTTGATTAGGATGAAATATGCTTTGGCCTTGGCAGCGACCAGTGATCTTAACCCATTTGAATGTTTAAACACTAATTGAGGAAATATCTTTAGACAGAACATTGTTCATCCCTTCACTAGAGTTCCAGAGGCTTGTAGATTCTTTGCCGGACCGCCTTTTCTGGTGGCTGGGCTGGTGGTCAGCACCTTACTAATACATGTTGTGTTGGTTTTTCCTTTAATTTGTCACCTGTATTTCTTTACTCTCTTTACCTAACTGTACATGTGTATATGTTCCAGCTGTACATGAAGCTGCGTTGTGAGGATGCACCCATGTTGGAGCACACTGAGCAGCTGTTAGGAGAACTTGGAGGAGAACTGCTCACCAATGATGATGGGGATGAAGCTGGACCCTCGATTGATGACATTGGGGATGATTTCATTCAGAGCAGTGAGGATGAGGAAGATAATGATGCCATGGAGCACTGAAGGAGTGAATGAGTCTTTAATTCGACTTCAGCTTATGTTCTGTTCCTTCTCTGCTTTTTACTCAGTCGTGACGGTTTTTAAATCTGGTTTTGGAGACAGTTTTGTCCAAAAAAATAAACAATGTCAGTTCCCCTTTAAAATTAAGAGCATATGGCAGAGAATAAAGGTTGAATGAATGGGAATGTTTTTATCCAGTTTTTGAAAAAAGGAGAATAATAAAGGTTAAAAAGCTGTCTAAAAATTTAGACTGATTAAAAAGTATATTGATTATGGAATAATTTAGTTAGACAACGACTTCATAAAAACATGACTAGGAATGAAAACTTATAGTATTCAAAGATCTGAATCTTTGAGCTCCCTGAAAGGTTCCTTCTCATTCTCTTTCTCTCATACTTTTGCACACTTTTTAGTGACTTTGTTTTGGCTGATGTAACAAGTGCCTTTTATTTAAGAGTTATCCACTATATAGTAGGGCACAAAACTCTTTGTCTAGTATTCCAACGAACAGCCTGCAGTACTAGATAGATTAGATTAGATTAGATTAGATAGAACTTTATTAATCCCTCGGGAAGGTTCCTCCGGGAGATTCAATTTCCAGCAGCAGAACA
>JAQQZU010000019.1:5455786-5474497 GCA_030068025.1 Parauchenoglanis punctatus | reverse complement strand
TAATCTGCATGTCTTTGGACTGTGGGAGGAAACCGGAGCACCCGAAGGAAACCCACGCATGCACGGGGAGAACATGCAAATTCCGCACAGAAGGAATCCTGAGTGACCCGGGGATCAAACCCAGGTCCTTCTTGCTGTGAGGTGACAGTGCTAACCACTGCACCACCGTTCCACTGGGTAAACCACATGGTAAAAATTATAGTCTTAGTCAATCTTGCAATCAGTCCATTTCAATTCTATGTAATAACACTACAAAATGTGAAAAGTTCAAGTGGTTGAATACTTATGCAATACACTGTACATTGATACCATCACAGCCCCATTGTGTTGGTATTGAATTAATACAATTCAAAAATAAATTTAAAGGAAAGTATGAAGCAGAAGAAAATTCTGTGAAAGAATATCAGTAAGCAGAAACATGAGCTTACAAAGTAGGTAAATAGGAGGTGATTTTAAGATTTTTTTGGAAGTGGAACAGCTCCTCTGAGTATAATTTGTGGCATTACACAGAAACCAACAGTCATACATAATATAAAAACTAAAAACATACAATATTCAGAAAAATAGCTCTTGGAAAATGACAGCTTTACATAATTTTGAATTAATATTCAGCAACCAGACTAATATCAAAAAGGGTTGTTTACATTTCTGCAATTCTTGGGTCACATCCTTTGGAACTGCTTCACTTTTAAAAAAGCAATTCAACCCATTTAACAAATCAGTAGTCTTTTATTTCTAAGAAAAGGGAACTTCATGCATATAATTACACACTAGGGCTATTTCAATACTGATTTCCAGGCTATTGCCATCACGTTTCTCATTTCCATGATTATAAATCCAGAAACTCCTGGCAAAAAGCAATCAAAGAATTATAACAGAATTCTTACAGAAGAGAATTAAGTAGGGATGCTGGGATCTTTTATTAAGCATAGAAATAGAAGAAGGTGACTCCAAATAATCATATACTAAACAAGACAAGTTTGGTACAATCACTTTTTTATAATCTCTCTGCATCTGTGTATATTTGTGGTTGTTTTTTTTTATAGATGTTGTAATAAAACCCTAAAAAAGGTAAAGTGTAACGTTACAAAGATAACACAGGTGGAACGTTCAGTTTTCAGCTTGTCATCATGGATGTAGTGGTAAAAAAACAAGGTGGGTATACTATGAATGCTGTAAACAGGGTCAGGCAGACCACAACATACTGGTAAAATGATTTTCAGAATATTAGTTTTTTTATTTCTAGAATGTATTCTCCATTTTTGTTATAGACTGCAATTAGGTGGGACTTACTAATACTAGGGGACTTACTATTTGGTTCCTATATATATTTAAAAGGTGAAGCTGGAATTCATTGTTAAACAAACAAATGGAATTAACAGTTGAAGTCTATGAAGATTTTAATCACCACAAAGAGAGATTGAAACTATGAAAGCTTAAAGAATATAAATTATATCACTGAGATTTTTGAATGTGAGTGACAACAGAAGAAGCTGAACATTTTGATGTACCTTGTTTATTTAGTATAAAACCTGTAAGAGTAGCAGCAGTTTATAAATTGTGTTTTTTAAAACAATAACTGCCACCACTCTGTGTGGACATTCTGCAATGCCTTTCAATTAGAAAAAAATATTTTTAAAAGTTGAAAATAATAAAAACTATAAATCACATCACCACCTAGCTAGCTCCCCCTTTCTATCTGTTCCTCTCTTCTTTCTCCTCTCTCTGTTCCTCCCCTCTCTTGTTCTCTGTGCTTCCTGCATCACTGTCTGCTTCACCAGTGACTGCAAAATAACGTTTAAAATGGAGAAAAGAGATAAATCTAACATGAACCAAAACACTGTGGAATCAATCAATTAGACTAATAAAAAGACCTCTATAATATAGTAGTAATAGTGAGTTTTTTTCACTCAGTTGCGGTCAAGGAGGAGGCAGGAGGAGGCTTGCGTTTCTCAAGTGTTAGAAATCACCGTATCACTTTTGCTGACGATAAAATCCAGACAACTAATGCAAGTCAACCTTTCTTGTTGAATCAAATTGTACAGTCAATAGCACAACAGCTCTTTCCCATTTTAGATGTGGGTTTTCTTGTGTGTTTTCATAGCATTCATGCTGAATGCTAATGCTGCCAGTCAGTAAGTGAATCATTCTGTGACTCAATGAGTGTATTGGCAGTGACTTTGGCATACAGTGACATCACGCACATACCCTATTGACAGTAAAAAGAGGCATACCCCCTTTTGCTGCCTGATTTTGAGAGAAGGGTCTATCTGAAGTGTTGCAGCCAACAAGACACACCCACTTAAGTACACAACACACCCCCTGAGACAACATGTGTTAATAGCTGGAATAACTGCTGAAAGTTCATAACTGTCAGGTAACTGGGTGGCTGCTGGACACATGTGCACGTTAGGAGACAGCGTGGTAAAATCCATATGTTTATTTTACACAAAGAGGCAGAGGTACAATAATCGTCAGGCAAAAGGCTGGGGTCGAGCAATCGGCAAACAGAGTATCAGGGGCAAGGCAATAAGCAAAGTACAAAAACAGAAAGCGGAGTCCAAAAACCAGAATATAAAAAAAACATGGGAATTAAGGCGCGGCAGTAGCACACATGGAGGCTAAACTGATACTTCGCGAAGTCATGGAGCGTGTGGGAGTCCTTTTAAACAAAGCGTAATGAGCATGATTATCCATGGACTGGATGCATCTGCATCCAATTACTAGTCATGTGACAATGGTTGGGAGCGTATGCTCACGGGAACTGTAGTCCTTATAGTTCGCGCCACAACGAGGAAGTGCGCACTTCTGCGCTAAGATTAAAGCGACGGAGAAAATTAAAGCACAGAGCACATTCTTAAGTTCTAAGTTCTTAAGTTATTAAGAAACATGTCAGATTCATGACGTGTTCCTAAACCACAGATGTGTTCGCAGCTGTGTTCTTATATTAATGAATCTCATTGTCTTTTGCCTTTGTAAATAGAAAGCGCGTGCTTGTTGCATGTAATTAGCCTTTGGCCATCCCTCACTCATCCCCATAAAAGTGCATGAGAATGCAGGGCCATTTGCACACAAAGAAATCTCAAAGAAAAGTTGAGAGACGTCAAGAATGCCTCAACGAAAATCTAAACATGATGGAGCACCGAAATCCAATCCTAAGTAAAAACTTTATTTCTGAAGTGGAGTTACAGCTTCAGGAAGTGAGCAGAAAAGGAGTGGTCATACTACTTAATGTCAGTAGTGGATTAAAAAATAATACAAAAAAAAGATGCATGGGATGCTATTACTCATTCAGTGAATGCTGTCTCTGGACAAGGGTACACATATTGATGTGAGCGAAGTGTTTGAGAAGTGTTTATTTGTTTTAGGATCCATAAAAAAAGACCATAATTCTTAGCAAATTAATGAAAATAATAATTAATAATATAATAAATGATAAAAATATTATTGTAATTTAAATCTTATTTTAAATCTTAATATTAAACAACTGTAGAATTGATGAAAATGCAATACAATTTTTTTCAACAAACATGTCAATGTTCAACTGTGCGTAAGTGTGCTCTTGAGTGTATGTAGATTCTGTTCTTACCTGAGTACAAATCCCAAATAAGAAAACTTTGGCGAATGTCAGTATCTTTGTGAAACCTGGATAAGTGGTTTCTTCCTAAGAACAGTTGGTGAATGAGGCTCGCAGATACCAGTTCTGCATTCTATTCTATTCTATCAAGGTATTTCTGAACAAAAGGAAATGTGATTATAAAGTTATAAAGTTTTAGAACAGATTTATGGTATATGGTGCATAAATAGTTTTCAGCAGTGAATGTTACAGATAATCTTTGCAGTACTTCAATAACATGTAACAAAAATATATAACACTACATGTTATTTGTGCTGTAAAATGTTTATGCATGAGAAGTACAGATCACGCATTGCCAAAATATGTCGTATAGTATGCCCATGCTTCAGACACTACGCATGTGTATTACAGACTGGACTTTTTGCAATTCTACTAAGCAGATTGGGAATGGAGTCACTGAGTATGAGAATGGAAATAAATACATGATGAAAAGTCATCCAGTCATGATCTTTGTTCAGGTTGTTTTTAGACAAGAGCAGAAGCAAAAGAGGTGGAATTATTATCTTTAATTATTTTAAGGACCTGGAATAACAATTACAATTGAGTGATAATCATTCTAAATCTACAATATAAACTTGTTTATAAACCTGGTCCTGAGCAGGTTTGAGTATACAGACCTTTTTTTTGCTTTTTTCTTTTGGTAACAAATCCTATGACAGCTTTGAAGAAGGGGCAAATCCTGGCTTAAGTTAAATTGTCAGCAGTCCACGCCAACCAATTTAGTAATCCATATATTAAGAACAATGGGGCCTCGAATGACTGGTAACCTTGTTAAACATTCTTTCTGCTTCTTTTTTTAATGAACAAGCTTAAAACATTGATAAGTTGCAGTTTATCTTTTAGGTCATTTCTTAAAATTGACCCAGGCAAATGAGGACTCTGCTATGGGTGTTTGAATATATGTTATCTGTTCTCATTAGGATGGAAAACACAAAGACTGATTAGAATTTGTCTTATTAGGATTCAGCACCCGTCAATACTTAAATTTTGCTGATTAGCAAAGCAGACCCTATAGTGATGGCCTCCATGGAGAACAGACATTGAGCAAAGCTGAATGCTTCAGTCAAAAGCAATTGTCACCAAAAGTAATCAATATTCATTATGATTAGATATCTGTATTATCTCTGAGGAAAAATGACCTGCATACCCTACCCAGGAGTCAATTTAGCCTGGGTTTTTACAGCAGAATAAACCTAATGATGGCACCTGAGCACATGTATGTTTGTATGAACACTATATATAGTGGCATGTATATGAGCTTTAATTCTGATTGTTTATCATTTACCTTGCCAATTATAGACAAATGCCAATTGTTCTATGTATATATAGACTTTTATATATATATATATATATATATATATATATATATATGTATATATAAGACTGTGATTGTTTTATCATTGTTATTTGGCATCTAATGAACAGCATATGGGGCACCACGGTGGTTCAATCATTAGCAATAGGTTCAAACTTGTCGAGGCAACTGGGGGCATTTTTGTGCAGAGTTTACATGTTCTCCATACGCCTGTGAAGGTTTTCTCCAGGCATTCTGGTTTTCTCCCACAGTCCAAGGACATGCAGATTAGGTTAATTGGCTATTCTAAATTGCCCATAGGTGTGAATGTGAGTGTGAATGACTGTTCATCTCTCTGTGTTAACCCTGAAATAGATTAGCGACCTGCCCAGGGTATACCCTGCCTCTTGCCTCAAGTCAGCTGGGATTGGCTCCAATTTCCCTTTAGCCATTAATGGATGAACAGTATAGGTAATGTATGAATAGATGAAGTGTGTATGTGGCGTGGTGGCTTGTGTCAGTGGTTTGTACATAACTTGAATGTTCCTTTGCTTAGATAAGTTATAATGAGTTAATCATTTGTTGACCCCTGAATAATATACTAGTATAATAATATATGTTCTTATGTGTTATACATTAGCTTATCTGACACTTCATAGCAAGTTGTAAAAGTTGATAATAAAAGGTAATGGAAGAAAGATGCATTTATTGTGTGAGACTGAAATTCAGACACAAGGCCCTAAGCGCAGCAACATAAACCTTTTACAGAACTGAGACTGAGATTAACTAAACTCTGATACCTAGATCAACACCAATACTCTGCACATAGAGAGCTGGACAGCAAAATACTCATAGCAAGCCTAAACTTTAATCACAGAAGCCCAGACCCAGAATAAGAGAAAGAATAATATCACTGTATCAAAAAAAACAAACAAACAAAAAAAACACCATTAGTAATCCAGTGTACACTGTCTCAGCAGGGAAACCTTCCCTCCTCCTAAAATAGATTAAACTAAAATTTAATGACCAGTTGGCATTTTAATAACATTTTTCAAATAATAATAGTGCCCTAAAATGATCATTATACAGCTAGCACATTGGGTAAATTTCTCAACAAGCTGTGGAGCTGTGGTAATTAGACATTATGTCAAAAGGAAAGGGCTTATGCCGAGTCTCATGATTTTAAAACCACTTAAAACACTTACTATGTGAGTATATCTTTAAACAAAAGATGATTTGAGAAAGAAAAGTAGTGCACAATCAAAATGAGAATAAAAGTAACTCCAATACATACTATGCTAAGGATTTCTAGAAAGAAAGAGTGCTTTGATGAAATACCCCACTTGAATTTTTAACTTACTTTATGAAATATGCTATACTGTATATCAAATATGCAACTATTGTCAAACAAACACCTTTTAGTCATCATTTCTGCAAGCAGTATTCTACAAGCAAAGCCATATAGTGATAAAATGTTGCCATATGCATGGGAACCACTTAACAGAACCATTTGCATTTATGGCCAGTTTAGAGTTTCTACCAAGTATTAGCCACAAACAATCTCCTTTTTCTATTATGATGACTGAATTCCTTTAGGCATCATTAGTGAAGTTTATAACTATCCTACACAAACTCTCATAAAATGCACAATGTTTTTTGCTGTTTGGGGTGCATGAATGGTCAATCACAATCATCTTGATACATGACCATAAAACATTCAGCATTTCAATGCCATAGGGACACACTAAATCAGATAATAATCATCAAATAAATATTTCATGACTATGATAAATAAATGGTAACCTCAAACATACACTGTAGCTACCTCAACAGGATAGAGTTAATACAGTAATATAGCTAGCAACTTGGTATTTTTTTTTATTTGATCTTGTGAAGACTTTGTCTTTATTCTTTTGTCCTTATTTTTTATTGGAAGCCAAATGAAACTGCATGTGGAGATTGAAACCTCATCCACAGCCCTCCTGGATTAGATATGGCTGAGTGGAGCCTGATGTGGTTTGCTGTTGTTGAAGCCTATTCACCTCATGGACTGATGTGTCTTGCATACTGAAATGCTTTTCTGAGATGCTTTTCTGCTCATACCAGTTGCAAACAGTGGATATCTGATGTTCCATCAATCAGCTTGAACCAGTCTGACCATTTACACTCACAGAACCTCTGTTCACTCAATTTTTTTTCTTTTTTTGCCACACCATTCTGTATAAACTCTATAGATTGTTGTGTAAGAAAATTCTAGGAGATCAGCAGTTTCTGAAATAATATGCAATGATAAAAGCCACTAAGATCATATTTTTATCCTACTGATGCTTAATGTGAACACAAAACTAAAGCTCAGGAGCTGTATTTCTCCCTAGCCTTCCTGTAGCTAGGAGTCATAATCTAGAGGTTTCTAGACATTTTCTTCTATAAAAGCCAGGGTCAGGCCTGCTTCTTATAATTGATGTCCCAGAGGATTGTAGGGTCAGCCTCGGATTCCATCATTTCATGAGAGAGGAAGGGAAATGGATGGTTATTGATCAGAGCAGGTAGATAAAAACATGCTCCTGAATGAGAGAAAAGAGAGGAAAGAGAAAGAGAGAGAGAGAGAGAGAGAGAGAGAGGGAGGGAGGGAGGGAGGCTTGGACCATGTCTGCTCTGCATTCTGTAAAAGTTCAACTGCCATAATGCAAATAAGAGCCAATCCATTTGTCTAATCCTGCGCACTGCTCCTGCATAATGGGGAGCCATTTCCATTTAATTAATCATTCCAGTGACAGCCTCGTTCTAACATCCTACCATCAGGAGCCAAACTGCAGAGCAGAGAGCAGACCTCTGTCAGATGCCCGCACTGCTGTATTTTAACATAATGGGAACAAACTGGCATGTTTCATATACAGTCAAGACCATTTTATTGCCATCCCATCAAAATAAAATGCACATTGGGGCACAATAATTTTTCCTACAGAACTAGCATAACATACAGAACAAGACCTGTCGGCTTTGTAGAAATACCTCTTCAAAAAACAGACAAGGTGTGAGGCCAACGTTTGTTACCCTGCTTTAAAACTGTGACACTCAATAAAGCTTTACATTAAGCAGGCAAGCTCTGTACACTTAAAAAACCTCTGAAAGGTATCCATTTTTTTTATAAGTAAAATAAGTACTGGTGTGCAACACAGTTCCAGTAAATCATTGTGCAAGACAATGGACAGCACAATGCAAGTAACAAAGAAGCATCAGGCAGCCTAATTTTGCAGAGTCAAACTGATTGTGCAAATGACTGATTATTCATTGTCTGTAATTACATCTGGGCAGGCATTCATGGCTGCAGTGGAGCTCCTCAATGGAGGATGAACATATTTAATTAAGCTGTGGCAAGAGCATGGTGTAAAATATTAAATTAAAAAATACCACCTTCATGTTTGTTTTGCTAAGAGAATACCATTATCATGAAGGGGTGTAATTGGTCAGCAACAGTGTTTAGTTAGGTGATAGGTGTCACAGAAACATACACGTGAATGCTAGGACACACGGTTGGTCAAAGCATCACAGTACCTCTGCCGGCTTTACTTCTTCCAATAGTGGATCCTGGTGGCATCTCTTCCCCAGGTAATCTGCATATGTGTGGCCATCCACATGATGTAAAAGAAAACGTAATTCATTAGAATTTGTTATGCAGCTCCATATGCAGCAAGCTGTGATGCACTGTGTCCTGACAACTTTCTACCATAGCCAGCATGAACTTATTCAGCAGTTTGTGCTACAGTAGCTTTTCTGTGGGATCAGACCAGACAGACTAACCTAACTTAACGCATCTATGAGCCTTGGGTGCCCTTGAACCTGTCACCGATTTACTGGTTGTCCTTCCTTGGACCACTTTTGGTAGGTACTAACCACTGCATACTGGAAACACCCCATAAGACCTGCCGTTTTGGAGATGCTCTGACCCAGTCATCTAGCCATCACAATTTGGGCCTTGGCTCAGATCCTTATGCTTGCCCATTTTTCCTGCTTCCAGCACAACAACTTCAAGAACTGACTGTTGACTTGCTGCCCATTATATCCCACACTGTGACAGGTGCCTTTGTAATGAGACAATCACTTCACCTTTTAGTGGTTTTAATGTTATGGCTGATCAATGTATAATCACCTACAATGCTAAATAATTCACAGTAATACAAGCCTACATCATTCATGCACTGTCTTCAAGTATGATTCGTGAAAGCAATAAAATTACAAAAAGTGAAAACGTTTTGTCTGGGAGCATGTGGCGCTTTGCCCTCTAAAATGAAGTGAATACCTCAGAAAATAGCTGAATGATAGTCCAACCTACACATAATGTTCCCATGTTTCCGATTATGTTTCTGATTATCACATGCGGGTTCTCTCCTGACAGAGACTGACACCAATTATGGTGTGAAAAGAGTGGAGGCAGGAATTATAAACTCATTTTAAATAAAGTCATTTTACAGTAGCATGGCAAGTTGCATTTTAATTTGACCATTTTTAACTTATTTTTTATGTCAGTGCAGATTTTTCGACTTTTAGTGCAGATTGTTATTTTCTGTCGATGATGTTTTTTCTTAAAAAAGAAAAAAGTCAAAAAGATCACAGATCTTACCTGATCTTGCTCAGTTTGAACCAACAACAAAAAAAATCACTTTTCAAATTTACTGCTAAATTCGGCATAACATACTCAAAGAAAAGTACTTTTCCACATGCATTAGCTCACAGACACCCATGACAGTCTAGGTGTTGTTGTGATTGACAGGGGAGAATGTATAACATCCTTCCCACCCAGAAAGCAAAGTCAGTTTTTTGCTTCCTTGGCTCCTGGATCCTTGGCTCCAGATGGCTGTGACATTGTCGAGATTGAGGCATGGGTTGAATTTTTTCATTCATTGTTTTCCATACATTTATCAGCTCTGCTACAGTATATTTTTAATTATTCTGTTCAGTCCACTGGACCACTTTTCTTGCTCTGAACCTGGACCGCAGTCTGCCAATTGATGACCCCTAATATACACAGTATTAAAATCTCTCTCTATTTTTTCCATTCACATGTATTTACTGTCCTAGCCCTCTTATTCGTAATAATTGAAAAGTGGCTGAAAGAAAACATGATCATTCCAGTTTCATTTCTTTGTATTTTTTTAAGTAATTTGGCCAAAGAGGAGGATGGTTGACATTTGGCTCAAGCTCCCTATCTCTGTGGAAATCATTACGGGCCAATGTTAAGCCTGGCACTTATGCTCTGCCTTTCTACCATATGTTGTTTATTTACCGTCATGCAGTTTGCCAGTCACCCCCCAACCACATGCACATGCAAACATACTATAAAAACAAATACTGTATGTCTGTCAGTGATCACTTCTTATTCATTAAGAAGGCTGTTCCTGTTCACCCTGTGTTATTCCCTGATGAGGCAATGCTTAACTTGCTCAACACATTAACAGTAACAGCACACTGTGTGTGTGTGTGTGTGTGTGTGTGTGTGTGTGTGGGTGGGTGGGTGTATGTTTGTGTGCGTGCATGTGTTTAGCTATGTAAACTGATCTTAATTTAAGATGTGCAATACATTTTCATTTGGGTCCAACTCAAGAAAAAGGCTTGTAATATTTCAAGACAGTTTTGTCTATTCCCATTCCTGGAGACCTGATGCTCTGCACATATATATTTTCTGTTTTCCAGCATAAATAACACCCACTCTTTTTCATTATCAAGAGAAAAAAGTTTGACAGATAACATGACCTTGGCTCTCTTTCCACTCTCAGATTCCTTTTACATTTGTTTATTTTATTATATGCAAACTGACAAAGCCTCTTACCCACAGTGGACACAGCTGAAGTCTGGAAAAAAAAGACCTATCAATGATTTTTTCCCCTTCTTTAACTGTCCAGTTTAGAAGTTTAGTGAAACTGTGCCTACTGCAGTTTCAGATTCCTGTTCTTGGCTGAAAGAGATGGAAACTCAATGTGCTCATCTACTTTTATAGCCCATCTGCCTTAATGTGGAAAAGGGAGGTAGTTTATTTGGGTCACTATAGCCTTCCTGTCAGCTTCAACCAGACTGGCCATTCTCTTCTGACCTCTCTCATCATGATAATAGGCATTTCCATCTACAGAACCTGCTCACTGGAATTTGTTTTTAAAAGTATCATTCACTTTAGAGACTGTTGGGATGGGAATTCTTACGAAACCTGGCAACCACCTCAAGATCTTCTGCCAGTTCTTTTTAAAGCCATATACTCACACAACTTTTTGGTTTCTTCTGACAAATTCACACCTATTGTAAAACTTTTTGGCAAGCTTTCTTAACAAACAAACAAACAAAACAAAAAAACAAAAAAAAAACCAATCTGCATATTGTCTGTACCTATATTCATATTTGTTTAGGTCACATTTCCTCTTCAATCCCTTCAATACTGTATTTGTGATTTTAATAAACAGCAACCTACACACAGATGAGCTTTTCCTGCAATAAAGTTCAGACTTAATTAACTTAAGCTAAATTTAGTGCCATGAGTGCACACTCTCATCCTCCATTATCAAATGTTGTCATCTCAGTGTCAACATGAACAAACTCAGGATAATCTGAATTAGAAGAAAATGTACCGTTTTACTTCTACTGTTTTAGCACCAGAATTTGTAAAGCACAAAATAGTCTAGATGGAGATAGTAATTAGTAAATTGCTCATTCTGAGTACTGGAAAACCATTTGCGAAATTAAGACAATATGAATAATTTATTTGTAAATTGGGTACATTCCTAGTATACAAATTATTCAGATTGTACATGTTCTAAATCAATCAACAAATGAATAGTTAAGAACAGAAGGTGCACTTTTTTTGTATCTGCCATACTTGATTGCTCTGATCTCTGGTTTTGAGTTAATGCCTTTCCCACATTGTATTTGTGCATTATGGATGTCACTGGACCCAGTCATCCCACTTTTATGGCAGAAGCCTTTAACAGATACAGCCAATGCTTCAACCTATGATCTCTAAAGCCATCAGAAACCAACACAGTGTTTGTGGAACACCAACAGGGACTGGTTTGGTTTTAATACCACAAAGGGTAATTCTGAGTAATCTACTCACCCAAGTGGGTCCACATGGCTCTTCAGAAGAGTTCACATTCAGAAATATACCTGACATTGCTTTAAAAAATATAATGGATTCCCAAGCATGTGCAAAAAATTTCTTGCTAATACGGTTTGGTTTTCTGTAGCATCCCAATGTGTAAAAAAAAATTGCCATTTTAATTTAATTAGTCACGGGTGTTGAAATGGGTTAAAATGTACATCATAGAAAGGTGACTTTCAAATCATGTGAATGTCAGCCTCTTAATGGTCTTTGCTCACTCAACCAGGTCAGAGCTTTTTCTTTAATCATGACCAACCCCTGTACTCCTCACCCAAAATCTAACTTCATTCTCCAGTTTCGTGCTCTCGCCACAGCTACTTTCTGCAATGAACCGATCCTTCGTATGTCTATTGTGAAGCATTGTGCACTGATGTCCAAAGCAAATTAGCATGCAGAGACCAGAACCTTCCCTTTCACAGGCTCATTGAAATTGGAAAGTTTCTTTTGAGAAATAAAGTAACACACAAAATCACTACTTCAGTACATCCTGCTAAAGAAGAACAAAACCAAATTAGGGTGCAATTAGGATTCACTAATCTCCCACATACTATCTTTCTTTACTCCATTATCTTCTGGAACAGAGGAGAACTTTTTAGTGCAATTGAACTACCTGTAACAATACATCCTCTGGATACACCCATTCAAGTTTAGGAACTTCATGGGAATGCACTGTCACAGTGGCCTCTCATAGGGACATTCTGTTCATGTTGATTCACTCCTCCACATTGAGGACTGTCATAACCTGGCCATAATAATTTTTTCATTGCTAACGATTGTTTTGAGAAAGCTTTCCAGAAAGGTTCACAGGACATTTGGTGTGCAATGGGACTTGGATCATGCAGGATGCAACAAAAATGTTGTGCAAGCAGGAGGTTTATACATTTATGCAGACATGAGTGAGTGGTTAGATATAAAACTCACAGGACAAATAAAAGCAATGTTCAGTTACAGGAACGTTTGGCACTGCATAATGCATTTAGACTGTTCATTTAATTTTTCAGTCAACAACAACAACAACAGACCAATTATGAGACCAATTATGAACTGAAGTCATGTAGCTGAGGTTGAGAATCTGTCAAAATCAGTATTCACGTACCATGCTGACAGTGCATGCATTTCTGCGTCTAGTATTTTCCAGTGTTTTAGGCCACTCCCACTTAATCCACATACAGATACAGATAACAAGGAGCACTAAACAGTTAAAGATAGTGACACTGGGTTCCACCCCTATGGTGCACAATATAGCCAACAGGATAAATACACTATATGTGATTGTATATGATATATCCAAGTGCATAATCACACTTTAGGAAATTTATCTGTTCTACTCCTTCATTTCATTTACATTTCATTTCCACTTTTCCAAGAACCTAGCAAACAATTACACAGTGAGGAATTATAATGATTATAGAGCACTATTCCAATGCAGCTTATGAAGCCCAAATGCTTATCTCAATTAGTCAGCCAACTCATAATGATAACTTTTGGCTATTGCTTTTTAAATGCTACCTGTCTTTAAATGTCTGATAATATTCACCTCAACATATCCACTGTCTCTCCCTCTCCCTCATTGCCTAATTAGTGTAAGTGGTAACAATTACAGGTGTCCACTGTCACCTTTAAAATTGCACTGCTATTTCTATGCCTTTCCTTTCTGCTAAGATTAAAGCTGGGCAGGTCTTGAGTAAAAAAAAGATATTTTGTGCCTTTTATATAGCATGTACAAAAATAGAGAGAATGATTCATTAACCTTTCTGAGTTATAAATGCTTCTGCACATGTTAATGTCAAAACTTATGCAAACATGTGTTTCAAAACAGGCAACCTCACAGGACAGCCACACTACTTAGTGGAATACTAAACGCTACAGTATATAAGTGATTCAAATTATCTAGCACTATTCAGTAGAATCAGCATCACTGCATAAATGATTATTACTGTCAATTAGTATAATAAGAATACAGTGAGCCAGTCATAATGTAGCTCTTCAACTCATTAAGAAGGTGAATAAACACCACACAAATACTGCTGCAGGGCTCCAGCCTACGCAGAGCTCAGAGCTGTCTGTCAGGGTTTGGGTGCCACATAGTGCAAAACAACATTTCACTGAGGAACTGCAATATGGAACATATTGCATTGCGATAGTGGCAATTTTAATGAGACAGCAACCAACACACTCAGATTCACTTTCCCTTCATCAAAGTTCAGTCTTAATTAACGTAAGCTAAATATAGTGCCATGTTTTGCATACACTCGTTTTCCATTATCGAATGTTGTCATCTCACTGCCAACTCAGGATAACGTAAATAAGAAGAAAATGCAATGTTTTATTAGTATTGATTTTTGCGCATATTGTTTTTATGTTATTAAAAAAAACTACAACAACAAAAAAGAAACAGCACCCTTGCTATAGAAAGCAAAGACAAAACAGATAAACAAGGAAAACTGTAATACCAATATGAAGATAGTAAAAGGAACGCAATGGCAAGACCAACAAAACATTGTTTATGTACTATAAAGGGTGAGCTATGAGCTAAATAAGCATACAGATAGGGATAGTAGTTAGTACACGGATCCTCCTAACTGTTCTGAGACAAAAGAAGTACAAATAAATGAGAAAATATGATTGAATGTATTTCCATGTTTAAGGATTTTTTTCCCCAGGCAGGTCATTGTACTGTGTAAATGAAAATGAGACCAAGTCAAAATCAAGACTGAAAATCAAATCCTTTTCAAGGTCATGTCTTTACTTCATCTGGTTGGTTTAATTCAATGCATTGCATCAATGAATAGGCTATGCTTTCTAGGAGTTACCTCTTGACAAACTTTGTTTATGTGAAAAAGACAGTACAAATTTTATTTTTACAAATGCCAATAAATCTGAGACAAGTGCAAGTCAAGGCCATCCTTGGAGTCCCACAGCCCTTGAACCTTCCTCTCATCAGTTTTATTTTTTTATTTTTTTATTTCTTTATGTATTTATTTATTTTTTATTTGTAAGCTATGAACTTTTATGGCACTTGGGAAAATTCTTTTGGGAATGTTTTTTCAACTATGGTATTTTTTTCTCTCTCCCTTATACAATATGGCCGGGGAAATTTTGACAGTCTGGTTAGACCAGAAAGTGAAAAAGTAAACAATTGCATTCCGAATCCTCTGAGAAACACCAACACACTGAATGTCAAAAAGCAGCTGCTATTTATTGATTTCATTTGCATTTAGCTTAAAGTG
This sequence comes from Parauchenoglanis punctatus, assembly GCA_030068025.1. Taxonomy (NCBI): domain Eukaryota; kingdom Metazoa; phylum Chordata; class Actinopteri; order Siluriformes; family Auchenoglanididae; genus Parauchenoglanis; species Parauchenoglanis punctatus. Next base: position 5,459,192 of record JAQQZU010000019.1, on the reverse strand, counting down.
CAATGAATCAAGTCTAATATAAAATAATAAACATGACAATGAAAACTATGCATAGCTTTACACCCACCTTTTTTCATAGCCTACAGCTGTGTTTGGCAAGTTTAGAAAGTTAATACAAATATTTCTACTTTATTTTCATAAAATAATATATACAGTATTCATGATGTCCTAAAATAGCAGTGTCAACGTATTTTATAGTCTGGAGAATCCAATTTTGGGTGTGTATACATTGCATTGTAAGCATTTCAAGCAACTGAACTGGAAAAAAAAATAGAAAAAAAAACTGATAAATAGAACAAATTTGTTTACTTGATATTGATATTTTATATCAACTGGATTTACCAAAGATTATCATAAAGAGGAAAATACACAAATATTATACTGTATTTAAAAAAAAAATTACTCTAAAATTCCGGAGGAAGTCTTATGGAAAAAAGAGATAAAAAATGAAGAAAAGATAAGGAAAAATACAAGAGAATTCATTGTTTACTTTAATACCCACAAGTGGAAGGTTATGGTGATTTAAAACAGTGTTTCATGCTCCGTCTGCCTTCTGTGAACAGTAATAAAGGAACTGTGTAAAAGGCAGAGTGTAATTGAGATTAGATCTGATTCTTGGAGTGGTAAATGGGAAGACACGGCTGAAGAGTCGATGACAGCACAGACAGCAGGGGAAGTGTGTAGTAAGCAGAGAGCAGAGAACATGTCAAACAAGATTCAGAAAGCACTTGTGAACAAGTTGCACATAAGTGGACATCTTAGATTTATTCACTTGGCAGATGCTTTTATCTAAAGTAACTTGCCAGTGAGACAGAATCCAATCTGACCATAGCACTGTTATAAGAGTTGACAATAAAGTACTGCAAGGCAATGTTTCTACCAAGTGACCAGAAACATGTGCTAGTCTGCACTAAAGGCCAGCACCCAAGCACAGATGAATATCATAACAAAAACTCAAACATTTTAATTCCCTTAGTTGAACTGAACATTCTGACATAACACTGACACCGCACCATTTCATTTGCCTGGTTGCACAGACGTATAGCTGATCAATCTGTCAAATACAGAATTGTTTTCAACATCATTAGTCATGAGTCATCATTGTAGTGGCGCATTGTGAAGAGGACCATGGAGTCCTGGAAGCGGACCTGTGGAAGATGTCTCGCTCCCTATGTAGATATAAAGGGCTACGCTAATGAAAACACAATGATTTATAGTTATACACTAATGAAAACATACTTATAAATACTAATTTCCATTTCTGCTAATAGAACTTCCAAATCCCGCATAGTGGACATTTAAATAACGCTTTCACCAAGGTCGTAAAAGTATTGCTATGAGTAAACCAAATCAGGTTTATGGATTTTCAAGAGGGCAGTTGGTATAGGTTTATAGCATGCCTAGTTTGTGTGTTGAATGTATTTGTGTTGAATGAGAATATATCGCAATTTAGAATTTTATACATGCAAAACACCCCAGTCCCCAACCTGTGGACAATTAAAACATTCTTAAAAGATTATTACGTGTCACATGGGATGATTCTCCATGATGAAGATGGACAACGATGTCAAGACGACGTCATCAATCAGCCTGAGCTGTACATCAACTTTATGGTTCACAGACAGGAAACTGGTTGCACTAACAGAAACATTGTTCAACATGAAGAAAGCAATAAGAACGTGAACAAAATAATAATACAATATTTTCTTCTGTCCTTTAGGAAGCTTTGCTTATGTTTCACCATTGCCACTACCATATTTGTAGCCATTCCATAAGATACTTCTATGACAGGTAATCCTATGACATCCTCCACTTGGTGGCTTTTAGATATCATCATAGTACCCTCAGATATTAATTACTTAATTAATTTCCAACGCTTTGGATGCAGTGACAATGCAGTAAACAGTGTTAAATCAAAGAAAACCAACTTACATGTAACTATAAACAACAAGGGTCATTGCTCATATCTTAACAGATATCACAGCAATTCACCTACCATACATAGACATAGGACATGCATGAGATCTTTAATTATTCATTATTGTTATTAATAAATTAAGAAATTAATAATTATTATTCAGGAAAATACTACTCTGGGCAGCATGAATGCGTGCAATTTAAAATCTCAGCCTTATTCTGTGTACATACTAGAACTGTTAGAAAGACTGTTGTTTCTATACTGAACAAAAATGTGATAGTTAAGACGAAGGAATTTTGATTCACACCATTAGAATGTGCCATAAATGGGTAAATGGTTTTGCAGTGTTGTTTACTGTACTGGAAATATGCTGTCTGACATTGATGTATCTGTTTACCCAGACATCCTAGGAGATGCACAAGCCTGTGAGATACAGGTCTATCTGCAGATGTTGCCAAGTTTGCAAGAGTGTGTCTGTACTATGTATATGTAACACAAGCTCCAGAGAGCTTATGCGAGTGTGCAGGTTTGTGTAAAACTGTCAGATAGTAGCAATTCAGAATTATTTCTATGGACTCGGGAGAGACTCTGTGTGTGTATGTAAGTGTCAAGAGTGTGTCGTGGGAGCTAACTCAATATTAGCTGGGCTTTCTCTCTCTTTACTGGGTCAAAGCCCAGTACAGCCAGTGACTGCAGAAGATTGATGTCTTCCTCAGAGAGAGAGAGAGAGAGAGAGAGAGAGAGAGATAGACAGAGAGAGAGAGAGAAGAAATAACAATGGAAAAATAGAGAAGCAATAATTTCCTCCCAGCACCATTTAAACCAAGGAGTTGTTATTAAAGAAATAGTTATTAAATATAAAGTGTTGTTATTTGTGATTCTACACTCTAATGTACTGTATTTAAGTCATAATTTCTCCACTCTATGGGTGATATTTATTTTTGCACTATTCTGGCATCCATCCATCCATCCATCCCCTTATGAAACAAAAACATATGGCAATATATTGGAAAATATAATGCAATATATTAAATAATACACTTCCATATATGGACAACTAGTGCTTATATTTGCCAATATACTGCAATATATGCATTGACTATGTATGGCTATCTATTGATACATATAATATGTATGGTTTTCAGATACTGTATTTTATAACCATTAGACACAGATGGAAAATAACAATTTTGTATGTTTCAAAGAATGAATTAAAGGAATTTTTTTAATTGATTACCCATTAGTCTGTGGGTTAGATAACAGCAATGCCTTTATAAAGGGAGACCAGGGTTTGATTCCTGATCATACAAGTAGTAATGATGCCTTTGAAACAAAAACACTGTGGGACCAGGGTTTGATTTCTGGGCAAGGCAATATATATATATATATGATAGGACACACCTTCTAATAAATTTTTTTTCTTTATTTTTATTACTTTAAAAGAGACTGGATAATGATGGACTGTTGTTTCTCTTTACTTAGTTGAGC
>JAQQZU010000019.1:5443400-5455686 GCA_030068025.1 Parauchenoglanis punctatus | reverse complement strand
GTGTCTTTTAAGTAATAAAAATAAAGAAAAAACATTGAATTAGAAGGTGTGTCCAAACTTTTGACTGGTAGTGTACACAAAACAGTAATATATCCTGCATTAAGTAAAGAATATAACATTTGTGGAAAATGGGATGGGGTGATGTGGCTATTGTGAAGTCTTATGTCACGTCTGCACCTGCCTGCACTCCAGACTCCACTTCCCAGCAGTCTCAGCAGCCTTCAAACATGACCGCTGAGGACTGCAATTCCCAGCAACACACACTTCACAGAGCCCAGTCACTTGATTATTAAGTTCCTGCCCCTGTTTTTAATTAAATGGCTCAGTGTGATTGCTGCTTGACTTTACCATGCCTCATGGTTCTGGTTGTCTTCATGGTTTTGCCCAACATTTTGTACATTGTCCAGGTTTTGCATTCTTGGAGTTATTTCGGACAGCATGTTTGCACCTTGCCTGACCCTTGCCTGTTTCATGACTTTGACACTCGTCTCATGCTTTTGGATTGATCTGCACAAGTGTTTTAATAGGTAGGTTTAATAGGTGTTTTAATATTCTCTAGCTGCACCTATGTACTGCTCTTTCTTTCTCCTTCCCTCCCTCTTCTTTCCTGCTTCTCTCCCTTCTTTATCCTTTACTGTTGGATAAGATTTCAAGAGCCCACAAAGTCCATAAAAATAAAAACATCCAAGAGGTAATAACATCCAAAGGACTCCAACCAAGCAATCATATTATATACACCAATCAGAAACAGATAGTCAATGTCTTTTCTTCCAAAGGGTTCAACAGTCTATAAATCAGATTTTTCTTTTCGTTTCCCCCTCCCCGCTTCAACTTAAGTAACATGGCAGCCAGAGAAAATCCATAGTAGCGAGGAGGACAACCGTGTGTCTGCCGAGTCCTGGTTGAGTTGTTGCCCTTTTGTCTCTGTAAATTTCAGGATTAATACTTTTTGTGGAGTCCCTCAATTGTTTAAATGTTCAGATTCTTGGGTTCTGGCTGCAGAATATCAGCCTTTGAGTTTCAGTGGCTCAGCAGGCGATGAGTGATGTTTATGTGTCCACTCACATGGAATTATAATTACATTAAATGTGGTGAAACATCAGTGAGACAAGTTGGTCTCCATTAGGACTTATACTCTAAACAGTTGTTGCTTCCCCAACCTCTTTTGTCTCTTAAGAAAAAATAAGCTAAAGCAGCTGTTTTATTACTGAATAAATTCATAAAGTGCAATGTGTCCTGCCAGGTTGGAAAATGTGCTCTGAAACTGGAGAATCCTTTCATAAAACCATCAATGATTAAATGCTTTTTTCATTTTTTTTTTTAATTAAAAAACAGCATATTTTTTAATCAGGTTCTTAGGTCTTAGATTATGTGTAACATCTGCCATACAAATCCCTGTAATTGAGTTCTCACTACAGAAATAATTTATTAATATAATGTATTAATACAAACCTGTAATTGAATTACACACAGCACTATTGTCAGAGCTGATGTTCTAGAAAATTAATCAACACTTTCTGACAAGTCAGATTCAGTAATTTAACAGCACTGTGGTATAAAAAATTTTTTAGCATATTTTATGCCACACCAAAACACACAGTGTATCTGTGTTTGTGTTAAGAATATCAATAGCATAATAATGCAATTTTAATTTTCATTATCATAGTATGCATATATCACAATACCATATACCATATCCCATGTCCAAACTATGAGGTATTTTATTTGACTCAGAGGAGGAATGTAAGAGATCAGTGCAGCTTGATTTAGAGGGCGAGGGTGTGTGTGTGTGTGTGTGTGCATCCGCACCATGTTCTGGTATAAACGGCTATCTGTCACCTGGACATTAAGGTCACTTGTGGATCAGGCTACCCTAGCCCAGCAGTCCATCAGAGAAGGAGAATGTGAGACAAAAAAGGGCAATGTTGAAAGCGAGGGAGAGATAGAACCAAAGTGATAAAGACTTCGAGAAGGTGATTTAAGTGGGATACGAGGCAGGGACGAGTCCTTGATTATAATCTGACTGATCGAAACAAAGAGCGAGAGAAACAGACACAGTGGAAGATCATTTTATTCCATAATATCCCGTGTCTGTTGGCCGATGGAGAGACACGATTCAGAGAGTAGGTTGACAAATTTAGCCAGACACATTGATGTGTCCATGAAACAGAAATTAAATCTATTAAAGTGATGCAATGGCAGAGAAATTCTAACTGGTGTTAGCTATAGATTTGTTGCCAGTTGAGAACAAATGGAGATAACAAGGAATGGGCTACTTTTAGGGTTTGCTCAACAGTGAGTGTGGCTTACACACTCAACGTGATGTTGGAGAGTCTTGCTATGGATTAGTAAATAAAAAATAACAATATCTGCATTTATTATCTGTATCTTTATCTGATTAGTGTTCCAAAATCTTTATCTGTATTTGGATTTAAGCCCAAAGTGCACATAGCCTAAACTGAAAGGTTTATTTTTACTCTACTACTACGGCCAAGAAACACTGGAAAAATCCCAAAGGCAGAAATGCCAGCCATGTTATTTCATTTGTCTTATGTTTCTAAAGAATCCCAATCTTGTTCTACACCTCTATTCTCACACAAATGTTAAAAACCAGCTCATACTTTTTGAATAAACCGTAAAATATAGAAAAAATATTGTATTCTGTATCTGTGTATGCTCTCCTTGATTACCAAGGGAGCATAATGCAAGCAGTGCTCATGCTAGAGCAACATGGTGGGCAGGTCTCTGTAAATCTGGACTTACTGTCACCTCTCAGTAAGAAGGAGCTGGGTTAGGAGTTTGCAAGTTCTCCCAGTGCCTGCCTGGGTTTCCTCCAGGCACACCAGTTTCCTCTCACGGTCTAAATGCATTCAGATTATGTCAAATGACTTCTCTAAATTGCCCATAAGTGTGAAAGTAAGGGTGAATGGTTGTTTGTTTCGGTGTTAGCCCTGCAATGGATTGGAGACCTGACCAAACTGTACCCTGCCATTTGCCCAACGTCAGCTGGGATTGGCTCCAGCCTCCATGCAACCCTTAATGGATAAGCAGTATAGATAATGGATAGATGGATGGATGGATGGATGAATGGATGGAAGTTGTTAGAGGTTTTTCATGTTAAAACTGTACTTACTGTCACCTCTCAGTAAGAAGGATCTGGGTTAAGAGTTTGCATTTTCTCCCAGTGCCAGTGCCATCTGCCAGTGTCGCAGTAATATCTGTAATGTCCACCATTTCATCTAATCGATTTAAAATTGCTTTCTTAGAAATGTACAATGTTCTGAAGGCCTTGACCTAACATTATTCATTTGTCATTGCTCTTAGAAAAAAAATTATTGTAGCCATTTAATAGCATCCTTTTAAAATGAAAAAGTGCAGAAAATTGGTTTGTATGGTTATTACTGAGGTAATTGTTGATAATGCACTACTCTTATTTTAGAAACATTCACTGCCCTACTGACACTCACACATCATTTTGAAATGTTGTTTGCAGTCAGCAGGTCACCACATATTATAATTTGTACATAAAATACTGTATATGTAAGTGGCAATGCACCTGTTTAACAGGAACAAATTTGTTTAGTGTTTATAGTAATTATATTCTCTCTTTGATCTATGTATGTGTAAACATGTATTTATCTATAGAACTAGCTAACATAATGATGAATTATAGTGCCAATTTTAATACTTGGTTGAAATCTTTTGCTATCAATGAGTGCCTTATGTCTGGAACTTGTAGACATAACCCAATGCTGGGTTTCTTCCCTGGTGATGCTCTGCCAAGTTTTTCCCTGCAGCTATCTTCAGCTCCTGTTTGTTCTTCTGGTATTTTACCTTCAGGTCTGCCTTCAGCAACTGAAATGCCTGTTCAATTGGATTCAGGTCAAGTGATTGACTTGGCCATTACAGGTTATTCCACTTTTTTGCCTTAAAAAGCATGCTTTTACACTTTGAAATATGCTTTGGAACATGGGCCATCTGCAGTGTAATGCGTATAGCTAAATCTGAGAAGATAGCCCTATACTCTTCATAATTCCTCTTGCAGTTTTTGTCAGATGAAGTGGCATGCTTTGGATCATGAGTTGTTCCCTCCCTTGTCCATAGTCCTATCTTGTTCATTTTGGTACAAGTTGATCTTTGACTCATTTGTCCATAGGATGTTGTTCCAAAACTTTGTTCCAGATGTTACCTTTTGAGGCTTACCAGTGGTTCACACCTTGTGGTAAAACCCTGTGTTTAATCTGGTGAAATTTTCTCCAGATTGTTGGCTTTAATTAGACACACCTACCTCCCAACTGTTGTGAATAGGTTTTCACAAGGATTGCGTCCTTTAAAAATGACATAAAGTAACAAAATCTTCGGCAATGTCCAAATATGTATGAACCTGATTGTACTTTTTTTTCTTGTGGTGTATTTACCAGGATATAATGTTTTGTTTTTTTTAAATTGTTTTGAACTTGTTAGATTTGCCTTTAAAAATAAATCATCCAAAATTATAAATGTTTTTGAGATTTTGAAAAATCAGAATCCTAAATACGAATTTAAAACAATTAAAATCTAAACAATACATGTTTTATGAAAATTTAGCCAAAGGTAATGCATCTGGGATTCCCAGGGAAGCGTGGACCCTTTCAGAGCACTTTGCAATTTTCTCATTTTTTATTTATACAAGATTTTTCTTACTGTATTGGTATCCGTGTCTGTAATATTGATGGTGGACTGAGTCAGTGGTATCACTCATTCCTACACACACATTGGAATTCATGGTATGTTGCACTTATGAGAGGAGAATTAAGAGCAGCTCTAAATTCTTCATCAGTTCTGAACATTTGCTTTAGGGTGTACGTGCAGGGACATTTGTCTTTTCAGCATGCTACATTACCTATAAATATTTGCTCTTTTAGTGTGGACTGGCCTATTAATTTGTGCACTGGACTTTTGCTGATTTATGTAATGACTCTCAGCAGGTGTGATTCTTTCTCTCTGGCTAGCAGATATTGACTTTGCTTATTCATTTAGCACTAAACAGATCAAAGAGGCATTTAGCTGAGCAGCTGGGCACCTGAGGGTCTGCAGGAACTGAATGCAAAAATGTTGCCTTTTGTTTGCAATTAACCCCGACATTCAGTTGGATACAAGGTTCAAACATTTGTAATGACGGCTACAGGTCATTTTATGTTCTTCAAATATGTTTGTAATGGTAGTTGAGGCTTAAATTATGTGAATATCAAATTTTATAATCAGTCTTCATTCTTTCATATTCAGTAACTGCTTTATGACACTCAGAGTCATGGTGGATCTGCAGAAAATTGAATTGATTTTTCATAACATCTTGGAACTTCTCTTAACATGTTGGTCTATTTTCACTCTGGTTAATTGTTTCTTACATTTCCCACAATACCATTCAACTACCTGCTAATACTAGTCGCAGTGGAGTTTAGCCTTCATCTCCACCTAAAGACAGTGTTGCAGCAATGATTTAGTCCTTACGTCTTGTGCAGCTCTATTACATCCCCATCTTTACACTCTGCTTAAACAAATAAGGCTCAGTGTAACTGCATAATATAACCGCTTTGCATTCTGGTACTGTAAGTCCAACATTTGCTGTCTCTACAACTTCTAAGCTGGATTCCTCATTAATATAATGTCAGAAAAAGGTGAGTGAGAAAAGAAGCTCTTGCTCTTTTGTATCTAGAAGCTAACAGTGAACCTACTTTTATGCCTTATGTTGTTGAAGTTGTTGAAAAATGTTTCACCTTTTAAACACCATTACAACAGTACTAGCAGTGTCCACCTGTGATGTATTGCAATCGTGCTGTTACAGTGAATATTGGCACAGCAGTGATTACCTGCGGCAATCGGCCTGCGGCCTCATGCAAACAGGTCTGAATCATGTTCAAGCCAATATTCAGTATTATTGCTCATGGGAAATTGTCTAAGTGGCACACAACCATTATACAGTACCAACCAAAAAATTTGCACGAGAGGCCTGGATACAACAGCAAAATGCAAGAAAAACAAGCCTCTTCTTACAATCCTGAATACTGACTCCATCTCTCATAACTTACCTGAAAAGTTAAGGTAACCATTTTTTTTCTTGGTTCATAAATAACAGCACAACTCACCAGAGAGGCATGCCATTTAGGTCACAGCACTAACTTATTAGAAATTTGCCAAAGATGAATGGACAGACATGAGACTGGTGTTTGATCTTCAGATTCTCTGTTGATGTGCACATATGATCAGCATCCTCACTAACAGAAATACAAAAAGGAAGTTTTCACCGGCTCAGTTTACAAAATGACCAGGCCTAGTCTATATAAAAAAAAATAAAAGGAAAGGGGAGGAGGAGAAAGGAAATAGAAAAGGAAGAAGGCCTATTGATGCCTCTGGCTAGGAATGCTGTTACCTCTGACCTTAGTGAGACATGTCAGAGTGACGCAGCTTACCGAATCATAAGAAATGAGTAATACAGCGTCTTCCGAGAGAAGGTAGACCTAAACCTGTCATTCATAATATGAATTATAATAACTGAATGGACATAAAACAGCAAATAGAGACAGACTAAATAGTTAGAAACAAAATAATGTGTTTCAGGGTGGGGTTATCCTTTGGGATTTTGCTCTAGTACCTGAAATTTAGAAGCATATAAATGCATAATATTAGTGTAGAATGATTTGGAAGGAAAGAGAGCGTGTGAGTTGTATGTGCATGCCAAGATCCAATACGAGCCCAAGTTGGATTGTTTCCCCAAGTGTGTATTCATGTGTGGGCTGGCTAGCTCTCTGTGTGCTCAGTATGTATGTATGTATGTATGTGTGTGTGTGTGTGTGTGTGTGTGTGTGTGTGTGTGTGTGTGTGTGCGTGTGTGTGAGAGAGAGAAAGTTGGGCCTTTAGTCTGCTTTGAACTGTCAGACTCTCTGGAGTTTTTATCTTCATTCCTTAAATGAGCTCCCTAGTGTCCCAATAAGGCCTGTCACCACTGACTGTGTGTGTGTGTGTGCGTGTGTGTGTGCGTGCGTGTGTGTGTGTGCGTGTGTGTGTGCGTGTGTGTGTGTGTGTGTGTGTGTGTGCAGTGGCCTGGATACTCAGAGCTGTTTCGCTCCCAGCAGACTTAAAAGCTTGTCCAGTACTTAATTTCAGTAATGAGAGATGCTGCAACTGTTGTGTCACTATCTGCAGCTTCTTATAAACAATCAGCCGAGAGCAGTTTTATGCTCACTGCTCACTTGATTTTAATGGGCACTCCCCATTCATCAGCAAAGTGTGCTAAATTATGCTTTGACCTTTAAGAGCTAATTGGTCATAACTCTCCTAGCCAGGATATAGAATATTTCTTCTTTGCCTTCCAGATTTTAATGTCAGCCTTAAAAATGGTTATCAACTCAATGCCAAATTTCTTTATGATATCTATCACTCCTTAACATGTTTGCAGTTTACAATTACTATGGACGTGTTTTTTTGCCATGATTGCGACACCGGAACTTTCAGGTTCAACCGTATACTGTAAAGTTGCATACTAATCTAATTATTAGTATAATAATTTAAGCATGATAGATTAGCATGATAATTTAATTAACATTTCCAACATTTATTTTTAGTTGAAACTTATTTGACATTAGTCTATTTTCACTTTTGTTACAGGTTTCACAATACTGTGCAACCACCTGCTTATAATGGTGCCAGTGTGTATTAGTTCTGGCTTCATCTCTCCCTAAAGAGGCTGACTAAGCAGCACTTTAGGACATTTAAAGTGCTTTCAGACTGGAGGAACTTTTTCATAGTTCTTGGAACTGTTGGAGGAAGTCAGCACTGCAAGACGATTATAGTTCTTAGAATGCCATTTTGAGGGACTTTTTTTAGCTCTTACTTTAGGGTTAATACTTTCCCAGCACTAGAGGAACCATGAGTGACTAAGTGGTACGGTGATTGGTCTGGACATAAGTGGAAGTTGATTGGTCAAAAACACGAGCCGATGCAGCATCTGTAATCACAATTTTTAAAAATCCATGTAAAGCATTAGCCATATAAAGAACAACTCTTAACAGTATTCCTAAAATAAAAAAACAAACAAATAAAACACAGACAAATGGACCGACAGTAAAGCCCCAGATTTATTGAGCGTATATATACGATAGACTAACTGATTTTGACACTTTTTGGTGGCTTTTGTCACTTCAACGTTCCTACTGGCGGTGTGAACACGAACAGACACAATGCGCTTGAAAATGTGAGGTTCTCAGGGGAGGTCACAAGTGGGTAGTTTCTCTCAATGAGTCCCTAGGACTGTTTGGTCTGAACACTATACTTCTGCCTCCTCATCTGGACTCTCTGCTCAAACAGATAAAGTTCCAAAACATCAACTACTATGCTATGATGGCCATCAAGAGCATGCCAAATATATTAATATAAACATATTTAATGTGTGTCAGGTTGGAGTTCTCATTTAACTAAACTGAACTACTGATCAATTTACTGCAATCACATTCTTTAACCTATATACTTCTGCAGTATATATTATGTCTATAAGGCATGACATTATGGAGGATGAATTCACACTCTTCTTTGGCAGGGATTCTGTCACACATTGTGCACTTTCCAACTAATGTGGAAGCAAATTCATTTCTGATAGGGAAAGCAGGAGCTAATTTGCAGAGTTTGCCAACTTCTCACTATGACTGGAAACTCTGAGGAAAAAGTACCTGAGAGAGAGAATGAAGAAGGTATGAGGAATGAGAAGTGAATTTGAGATGTATTTGATAGAAGGAGACAGAAAGGGAGTGTGTGGTACTGGGTTCTTCCAAAATTCAGTACGTAGACCACAGTGGGGGTTGCTTGTGTTTATGTGAATTTGAATGGATATAAATAGCAGCAATTTGAGAATGTATTTTGATGATGGTAAATTAATTACTATATTACTCACTGACATTAGTACAGGAACATGTATTAACACTGTTGTATAGAGATCTGTATGGGAAAGGGGACAGACATAATTCCACAGATATCAACTGGAATGGGGATGGAATTTAATGGGGATAAAAAAAGAAATCAGGATGAACTTTAAGGTATTCCCCTGGGGATTGTAATAAAATTAATGCTAACACTGCAGTAAGTGTAGGGAAATTATAAAGATGTAGCAGACAGTAAAGCTCATTCTATACCAGCAGCAGTAAACACATACAAAACAAAGTATGCATACACAAAGCATTTTTTTCCATTGATTTATATTTACTCCATGACGTTTATAATTTCTAACTAGAACCACTGTGAAATATGGATTGATGGGTGGACTTTATTGATGGTGGGGGTGGAGATAATTTGGATACTACATTAACCAAAGAAAACAGTATATTTTGCAGTGTTTGGCCATGGCAATATTTCAGCCATGGCCAAACATACCTTTGACTCAATTAAAGTTTAATAGAATTTGCGAAGGTGCTAAGCATAGAGATTTATGTCTGTAGGTTATGTAAGGTGGGTAAATTATTACTTTTAATTAACATGTTACAAATTATTATTATTTCTTTAATAATATGGAGCACCATTCCATTGGATTAGAAAATTCAGAAAGAGATATGACTTGGTGATCCTGAAGATAAGAAATAATTTGCCTAATATCTGAAGGATGGTTGATCTTTGTAAATCATATAAAGTTATGCATCAATATAATAAAAATGTCTGGCAATTGGTCAAAGCAGGATCAGCCAGAGTTAGAATTAGAGACTCTGATGAACAGATTGTCAGAGGTCTAGGTGGATGGAAATCTACTGCTCAACTCAAATGTTTGTTCAGACCCTGTTTACGCTTGGTATTAAAATGTGTTTTGGGTGATCTGATCGCAAGTAGACAGCACTAAATACAAGTGTAAACAACCACCCAGGTATATTCAAGACGCATTCATTCAAACCACTTGCCAGGGTGGTCTGGGACACATCTGACCACATATATTTTGTTGTGTAAACGCTAAAGCGTCCTGACGAAGCAGGAAAATATGTAATTAATTCAGGACTTCATGGTTGTTTTGGTAGGCAGTACCAAAATCTGAACACAATGAACCTTAGAGAATCCTGATAGACACAGGTCTAAATGGTTATGTGTCTTGTCTGTCCATTTTTGTCCTGATCACTCAAAATGTATTTGTAAACAAGGCCTGTGAGTTTCTGGATTTTATACTGAGGTGCGATGAAATGGTTTAGGGTTCCTGACTCCCATCATTCATTGGAGCTGATAGGAAAGTTATTCTAATTCAAGCCCCCCCAAGGACTGCACTTTGCGGACAACTTTTTGCATGCTCATAAAATGCCTAGATCACAAAAATTTCAAAGGTCCAAGCTAAATTTTACAATGCTTTTTGTTAAGAAAAACATGGTGATTACAAATTCATGGACAATGTAAATAAACAACACAGTATATAAAAAAAGGTTATATGTTTATAAGGCAATATTTGCATTTATTGTGTTTCATCAAAGTGGAGTTCATGTAAATAAGAAGGGTCCATCTTAACCTTTCTTGTCCACTGTGCTGGATAAGGTTTATGTGTTGTATATGAAAGGCCATGTTTTGGGGGTTATATCACTGGCAGAGTTCGCTGACAAATGTTTATCAAAATTTTATTATATACAACAGTAAGACTTGTTCATACTAATCTGATTGTCAGTACATTATATTTACTAAAAAAGTAAGGAAATATATTCTCCATGTTTAACCTACAATCACATGTAAGACTTGCATCCAGTGTAGATTTGATTAGTATTCACGCTATATAATCTCCAAACACGAATATTTTAAAATTCTCTCAGATTGTTTTTCACTTTACTAAGATCAAATTGTTCCTCTTTTGTAAACATTGCGATACCTAAATTGATGGAAATAACATTATGGTTCTTTAAAAAAAAATAGTACTTTGGATAGATGGACGCAGCATAAAATGCTTTAATGATTTAAATGCTTCAGTGATTAAATAACTTACAAGATGAGACATACTGAATGTAATGAGACAGTGCTAGGGCATTAGGTGATGAGGTAAGAGCACATGGGAGTTTTGTGGCTTATTGTAAATTCCTTGCTTGCACTCCAGCTCTGACAGACACAATGGCTACTAAAAATTTAAAGTTGCTGCTAATGCTTTTCATAACGGTTCTTTAGCTAACAGTTGATGTAATTTTTAACATTAACAAACCATGAATTTCATGCATTAATAAACCTGTCGATCTTCATATTACCATATTAATATTATAATATATATATATATATATATATATCAATACAAAAGGAAAAAAAAAGGAAAAAAAAAACAATATTATTTATATCAAGTACAGTACAAGTCCATGTGTAAATTGTTTCTATAGAAACTTATTAGTCAGTAATATAGAGCTGTAATGTGCCTTGTGGCTAGAAACACTGTCAGAGCTGCTGGTATAGTAAATTACTCAACACATACTAACTAATCAGGATGGAGAATTCAGCAGGGCTATGGTATAATGCCTATTAAGGGAAGTGTAATGTAAACATTTTTCTTTCCTAGTGTCACGCTCAGCATGTGTATAATTGTGAATTGTGTTCAACACTGAATATATGCTAGCATGCATAAACCATAAAATGCATAAACCTGACTTAGAACCCAAAATAAGACTCATTATTTTTCAGCAAAGTGGAAACAAACTGAAGAAGTGGGCAAGGAAGGTCAAACATAGCCTGGTAGACAGGGCCATGTAAAGACCTTTAGAGGGGCAGATGATTAAATTTAAAAATGGGCACATGGATGAAGATATGTGAACACCAACTACAGCATAGCCTGCCAAACTATAGCAATCGATATTGAAAGAAAATGAACAATGGAATCTTATTAAAACTGCATCATACGTTACGATTATGCCTTCGAAGTGTTCGGCATGTATAAAAAGGTATAATTTTATTATTATTATGAGGTTACTCAGTTGCAGAATACTCTCAGGCTGTTAGAGTACATGATCAGCTGGTGTTCCTGGATATTGCTGTTTTCTGTTAATGGTTGCTGTGGCTGTAAGCAGACAAGAATACATACCAGGCTGAGAATGAGTAAGGCTGTTCAGTTATGAATCTATTCTCTATATGTAATATATAATAAAGCAAACACAAAAGCTGAAAGATATTGCAACAACATTGTTATGGAACACATTATACAACATCAGATATTATTATGGTTCAGATTTAAATTTAAACTGGTAGTTATGGGGGCGGCACGGTGGTGCAGTGGTTAGCACTGTCGCCTCACAGCAAGAAGGTCCTGGGTTCGATCCCCGGGTCA
>JAQQZU010000019.1:5432178-5443300 GCA_030068025.1 Parauchenoglanis punctatus | reverse complement strand
GCCAGAAATATGTTAAATCAGCAGAAATATATTAGACAACTCACAAAAAAATTTTTTTGTAACCCAGTGTAATGAGTCCAGTAGAAAAGCTTAAACTTTTCAAATAAACTGTGTGTTCATATATGCACTAATTGGAACTTTAAATAATCAGCATTTCTAATGTAAACTGCTCTATATCAACATTCTGGAAGGTTCCGGAGACTCAGGACAGCACCATTATGGCTCGTTGTGCTGGCTGATGGAAAATCAGTAACAGAAAATACCATCCTGTTCACAGTGGAGTTTGGATTAAGAAGAACATCCTGGTGCGTGAAGAGAATTGACGAGATAGCTGGAAGGTTACTCACTGTGCTAGAGACACTAGAAAGGTGAAAACATTTGCCAATAGAAGACCTACCGAAACTGAACAAATAAAAGATTGATCAGGTGTCCCTTCACCCCTCTTCTCCTGGGTAGACCATTTGGACAAGATAAGAGCTCTGAAAGATCACATTAAAGCTTTGGGCCCACAGCTGGCCCCAAGCCATGTTTTGTGCTACTAGTGGAGATGGGTTACACCAGCTTGTTGGCCCAAAACAAGATTTGTTTTAGTGAATTCTACAACCATGTTCCCAGAAACAGTGGAAAGCACTTAGGAAAACACGCAGTGGTAGAAGCACCAGCACTGTCAAGATACTAAACCGTCACAGACAGTTCCTCAACCCCAGCCACACCATTCAATTTCAAACAAAATAGTAGTGTAATTTAAACCAGGTACTTACTAAGGATTCTGCAAATGCATCACGTAAGGCTGCATGTTTGTGCTAATGTTTCTTTGTCCCGCAGATGTCATATCTGACTGATCATGGACACAAATAGAAGTAAAAGACTGAAAGTAAAGAACATCATGAAAGTAAAAACCTCCCACTCGACTTTTGTTGGGAACTGCAGGATCCCAGACCCAATGCACACCTCTAGAATAGATCTTAGAATTTACCTACCAAGATAGAGCAACATAATTTTTTTCTAAGGAAGCAAAAGTGGAACAGTTCCGGTCTCATAAGTGGCCGTGTCCCCATATTTCATTATACAACTAATGTTTTTAGAGCTGTAGCAGGTAAAAAAAAAAATTTTTAATTCAGGCAAACTGATCCAAAGTGTTAATCAGAGGCAAGGTCAAAAGATAAACAAGGTTCAGTCAATGTACATACAATGCACAAATAATAATATAGTAAGGGAAAGAGTGAATATGTGATTAGTACCAGGTGTGCATGATTAGTAACGTGGGAGCAGTGTGTTGCTATGGAAATTGTAGTCCATGGCAGCCATGTTTGTAGGCCACAGTGTGTTCTGGGAAATGGAAGTTGGTGTGAATTATTGCATGGATTCAAAGACCCCTTGAACTGTACAAAAAATTCCACAGACTGACTCAGTACACATTTATTACATGACCTTTCCATTGACAGAACACATTAGATTCAAATAGGCATTACTGATAGGCTTAACATGTTTTTGAATTATTGCATACCTGTTTTCACGGGTTTCTCCCATATTTCAAGGCCATCTCCCAGCGTCCTTCCGTTTTGTTGTTCCTCCCAGGAAAGTCCTGTAATTTACATGGCCCTCAAACATTATCATAAATAATCAGTTCCATAAATTTTGTATGTGTATTTGACATTACCCAAGTGCTACACACCTAATCTACACACTACATACAATTTCAACCCATCTGTCACCACAACCTGGCAACCCACTACCCGATTCAATTCCGCCTGCTTACTGTGTAAGCTGGCCCGGTTGAATGTTGAATGAATTAACTACCTAAGTTCGCTGGTATCAAAATGTCAGGTAATGGAAAATGTTAATATAAATTTTGTATCAGTGTTTCTCTGATAAATTGATGCTGATATTTTGTCATAACATACTGTAAATATAAATGAACAAATAAGAAATCTTTATTCTATCCATGCATATTATCCATCCTCCCATGTGAAAAAAAAATTATCATAGTTTGAAATGCAAATGTTGGCAGGTATGATTATTGAGGCTAATAACTTCTAATAAACGTAATAACTTCACAGACCCCTCTTTAGGAATCACTGAGTTAGTCGACACAATCTTCTGAGTGTAAAAGTAAGGCCTTAAAGTGGCTTCTTGAAAAAGGTCAGAAGAGGCGTTATGTTCTCAGAAGAAGAACCATTAAAGTAGTATTCATAGAACGCCTAGAGAAAATTGAGCAACTGATGGCAAAAACAGAACATTTCATTTAACAGGCTGAGACTGACATTTGAAGGAGATGATAGAGGGGTTGTCGGGGAAAGTCTGAGAGAAGAAAAGCAAAAAGGACATGTGGACTGGATGTCTTATCAACATTACTGACATGGAAGACTACATTTGTAGATAACATTTAAAGGACAGATGTGAAGCTGGAATAATTCCATGCTTTCTCTTTTAAGTCGTGTGACAGTGTTTTCTGAAAAAGAGGATTCTGAAAAAGTGTTTGAAGGTAATTTGCTAAATAAATAAAAATATACAGGCTCGCTTACCTGTAACAACAGTTTGTCCGAGTAACATGTAAAGCTAGACAACTTCAGTTAGACCAATATCACCTCAAAAGGCTTCCTACCAATTTAAGGCTATTGTAAAGAATGAAGGTGTGTATAAAAGAATATACTATATAGGCAGAGTCTAGCCTAGTCATTCAGCCTATTTAGTATACAATAAAAGCATTCATCCTATTTAATGTGAGGTTCTTCACAGGGTACAAATAACCATTTTCTATTTTCTGAAAAGGTATGGTATGATATAAAGAATTGGGGTTTTTTTTACCTATAATTTTGCTGTAATTTAAGTTTGAGATTGTGGTCTTACTGTAGTTTTTAACACTAAAAACTAAGTATGTAAGTACAATACAAATCCAAAGCACAATGTACACAATCCAAGATCTAGAAACTTATTATTAAAAGGAACAACTATAGATGCCACCTAAGTCACACTATCAATTCTTTTTTTTTTTAAATGCATTGGGCAGTACTATTCAACATTGTTTAGTACTTCTTTTCAGTATTTAAATGTAAGTTAAATTAATATTGAACATACAGTATAATTCTAATTATCTCAGAAATAAAGGTACCAAACTGGAGCTTCTTTTTTTTTGTGCATGCATCTTTTACCAAGGATATCATGTTGATATATGTTTAATTAGCTTTAAGGTAATAGCTTTTTTTTTTATAGTTCAATTAAGTACCTTAAAAAACTTTTGAATTGTCACATTGTTCCTGATAAAATATAATTCATTCATTTGGTCATTCATTCATACTCTGTTAGTAACTGCTTTGTTCTAAATCAGAGTGGATCCAGAGCCATTCCTGGACATCAAATCATCCACAGTGAATAGTATAAAATCCCCCTTCCCTATTTTTAAATTAGTTTATAGCAGTATTGTGTTTAGATCAGTTAATATACAGAAAATTGTTGGTTAAATTGATAACACTGACCACAGTAAAGACTGTTTTGTAAAGTAAATCATCAACATTAGCGTTATCACTAGCGTTAGCTGGCTAGCTTGTTGTTAATCCTACTTGCTATTGTCTGCTGGCTAGCTTGTTGAAAATGATACGTGCTATTGTCATACAAAGCATGTCCTCTTTAAGATTTCAGAATCGAGAAAATAACTGGTAAGTCTCCAAAACCACTGTAGGATATAAGAATACCAAATAATCTGTTCTTTCTCTCTCTGCAAAGCTGCATGTGCACTTCTGCTACCGATCCTGACACTTCTACTGCTGTGCCTGATTTATCCTGATGCTTTACTCATGTGTACAGTTTTTGCTGTTGTGGATGGCCCCACATAGGTACCAAAAAGACTCCCCAAATCAGTTTATGCCCAAGACTCACCCTTACCTCAGGTCAGTGTCTTGGATACATGCCTCAGAACTGCTGTTCTAATTGTAAATAATTTTTTTGTGCTCTTCCTAGGACTTATAATGTAACTTTATAATATACATTTGACACGTTTACTTCTATTTGACTTCATATAAAGGTAATAATTTACTGTATGATCTCACACACAAAGTCTTTTGTGTTTGGTTCCTCTCAAGGTTACGTCTTTATATCATCTCATGAGAAGCAAGCCAGATGTACACCTGCATTTCTGTAAAGCTGCTTCATGACAAAACCTTTTGCTAGATGCTCTATACAAATTAAACTGAACTGATTAAAAAAATATATGTTCAATGTTCCACAGGCTACAGACAGAGCAATATGAATAGCAAACACTTATAGCATGAATAAGCTTTCAATTATACTCTTGAATGTACCTTTTGTGAATGTAGAGAGAAAGATTTCAAGTAAGAATGAGAATGCCTTTCCTCCACACTCGAAAAACACAGTGGAAGAAGCAGGGCTGTTTGTTTCAGACAAGATTTTACCTTCTAAGCCGCCTTCTAAGAAAACCTCTCTTCTTACAAACTCTCAGCCACATTCACAGAATGTTCAGCAATAAAGCTATTATTACATGTGGAGAACTTAGGGTGCAAAATGTTCTGCATTTAAGACTACCACTCAGGCCTATTTTAAAAGGTTGATGTAGTGAATACACAGAGAACAGCCTAGTCCTCTAGCAAATAACTCACAGATTACCTGCAGAGATTATTTTCAGGCTTTCTAAAAGGTTATAAAGGAAGAATAGCCTGGTCAACATTACAATATTATATTTTACAGTACACATTATATTACCACATGGAGTATAATATGCATGTAATTATACTAATTAGCTAAGTTAACTGTTCTTCAAGCGCAACAAAATCCACTGTATTCTACTTCAAATATTGAACTTATTGTCTATACCTTGCATAACTATTAATTTTACTAGCCAACCAGTCATTAAAATAAGTAGTGGTCAACTAATCATCTTTTCCCTGGTTAACGCACACATAAGCTACATTTCAGTTAACAGTAATACACAAACTAGCTTTATAACGGCAATACACAAGCTTCAATGCTTTTGTCAACATTGAGAATAGATATATAAGTGCAATAAATAAGATAACACTTTATAGATTCCAAAAGGAAATTAGAGAATTAGGAAAAAAATAGTATATTGAAAATAATAAATCAGTGTATAATATCACAGTATTTAAGGACATACCTTTTATTAATGCACTCATTTGGATGATGTTGCTAGTTGAATGTAAATGAAGGTGAATTTATAGGTGTACAGGTGAGTGAGTGCATGAAATCAGTAATTACGTAAACATGAATGTTATCGTGTCTGTAATGGCTGTGAATTGCAGTCCTCGGTGGCCATGTTTAGAGGCCACGCTTGTAGTTTAACGCAGATGGCGTTGACGGGACAGAAAGTTATAAAACAGAAACATACACAATCACTTTGGCCTTCCACAGTGAGCCCACCAATCTCCCTTTAGTATAAATATTAGGGTTTAATTAAAATGATGACATCAATGAATACATTAGGGACTAACACACTATCTCAACATTCAGATAACTAAATCTGGATTCCAAACTGTATTAAAGTTAGCTCATGGTGGAAATAAAATCAAAGAGTTAATTACCAAGCTAATCACTGCAGCCCCTGCAGGGATTAGAAACCTGGATTGCAAATCTCCATCCAAATGAAAATCCAGTACCTGCTAAATGAAGAGCGGAGAGTGGAAATCAGCTCTCATCCATGCAATTATTAGCTTCGTAAGGAACTGGAAATTGGTGTAGGGAATTGACACTGAGTACACATTCTCTGTAGCCTGTGTATTTCTCTTCTCTCTCTCTCTCTCTCTCTCTCTCTCTCTCTCTCTCTCTCACACACACACACACACACCCACACACACCCACACACACATACACACATTATGTATACATCACTCTTTTCCTCATTACAGCTGATAAAATAATTGTTGCTTATATAAATAACATTAATTATTTTTACAAAGGAAATTGGCATACTGTATCCTAAATACTGTCTCTGTTATGCAGCAAAAATGTAGACTGAAAGGCCTCAGTATTCATTAGGTGATACTGATATTTATTTTGAATTAGGTCTGGTCTTAGTTCTTTCCATCGTTCTAGTGAATAAGATTTCTAAAGAGCCCAGTCTATCAAGCCAAAGATGTGAACAGTCGAATGAGTTTCAAAACCATCTACAATATCTGAAATTCCTTCATTCCTGATGAAGAATTTCTACAGAAAGTTCAAATGACCAAAATTCGAACAGGATAAGTAGGAAAGTATAACTTAGTTGGTCAGATCTTTGCAGAATGACTGTAATGTACTTTTCTGTTAGACTGATTGACACTGACATTAGGAACATACTTAATAACATGTAATATTACCATTAATGTTACATGAAAGAGACTTGCTACTATATACAGCTAAAATTAGCTCACTTCCTTGCTGTGGAACCACTGCAGCTTTGGCCATGCAAAAGCTGTGAGTTCATGGAAAATGACAATCGAACTCCATGGCCTTGAGAAAATTTCCACATTGTGTTATTAACAACCTGATAGTTATGTACACCAGACATTTAAATAATCAGCGAATGAATGTTGTCTTCTAAAAATCACAATCATCATAATAATCATCCACTTATGATTAAACATGCTGGGTTTATGCAACACATTTGATTGCACCAAGCCATAAAATCAGGGTGGTCTGAATGGGTTCAATATGTTGAACATATACATTTGGGTGGTGCACTTGTGAAATTGCTCACACTGATGTTTTCATAGTGTTTCATAGTGCTGGTATATCAGCACCTGGCTGTTTTTTTAGACTGTGCATACTGAGATGATCAGTGATTATGATTAAATGTTTTCGTCTAATGATTTCTTATGTATATGAATATGTATATTTTAAAGTGTCACCCTTTATCTTAGATTGTATCATTTATATTGTTACTTTTATGAACTTGCTGCTGTTGAAAGCATCCCTATAACATGATGTCCTTCTTACTTTTGGTCAACCTCTTTTAGGTAGGAGTTCTGATTGTGCCATCATTTGTACATTTATAATAATGGACTTAATGCTACTCCATAGGATGTCAGATATTTTTTATATCACCAAAACCTGATATATATCTTTCCAGAACGTTTTCTTGAATTGTCTTAATAGGTCCTTGGTTTTCATGATGATGTTTGTTTATGTATGCTCTCCACCAAACTCTTGCTATTCCAGGAGCATGTTTCAGAGCAAACATGGCTTGAATATTTAATCACATCTTTTACACCTGTTATTTGTAAATTATTTTTTATTTTAAATTATTAATTATTTTAGTTAATAACATTATTGACTATTTTGTGTATATTCATGACATATAATCCCAATTAAATCCATTTCAGATCCAGGTTTTATCATTACAAAAAGTTCAACAGGGGTGAATACTTATTCAAGGCACTGTATAAAAAGTGCTCAATTATATATTATTTAATTACAAGATTCTTCAAGTAAGTCACTTGAGCACAGTGATTGAGCAGAGCACTTCCATTGATGGCAGTCTTAGGAAACCATGGAAAATGATTGCTGGTCAGAGCAATAACTTTAATTAAAGACTTTCCGGAATGCAACACCAAAAGTCTTCCGGTCTGTCCATGCTAAATGATCAAAACAAAGCAATTTGAATTTGAATCATTACTAAATTGCTATAATAAACAATGACAGGTTCTGACAATATGCCCACTCTGAAAGAGCCCAAATCTTTTGACTGATCATCAATTCCTAAGCGAACACAATCATTTTTCCATCATGTGTTGGATTTTAATGTCATTGCCTGAAGGCCAGCATTTTAATCCTTGAAATGCTTTCCTATAAGCCATTTAGACCACAAACAAGCAACTGGGAGGAGTTCATAGTATAGTCCTTGCTGACATTCAGGCGATCGAGAGAAAGTTAAATGAGTTTTGTGGTTTTGAGTAAAGCTTAGATGAGCTCAATTGATTTCAATAACTTAAACTATTGGAATGGAATGTTCAGCGCTGGTCATTTTTAGAAATGTTTGCCGGATTGCTGTGTAGAAATTGAAGGTTTTTTCTCATTATTGCCTGATTGCTTTACACAGTGTATTTGGAGTGAGTTAGATTTGCCTGAGGCTGAAGGTGTAATTTATATATACTCAAAAAACACAAACTTACTGAAATAAGACCATAAGTAACAACTTAATGAATGCATAAGGTTAATTAACATCTCAAAAAGTGATAAAGTTAGAGGCAACAGCTACAATGTTTGAGGTTACAACAGTGCCTGCTTTTAATTTAGTCTGAGGTATAATAAAGCATATGATGTAAGGTGGCTGATATTTGAAATAATATATCTACAATAATCTCAATAATAGGAGAAAAGGTTCTACACAGCCTGAATTCTACATTATTTTTGTCAAGGGCTCAATTATTAGTGTGATATCTTTGCAACTACATTTCAGTGACACATTTTTTACAGTTTTATATTCAATTGCTTGTATTAAAGTTTCAATCAGTGATGAAGTTGACCCAGATCAGGCTTTTTAACTAATAATTCTAATACATCAAGCATGTTTGTATTAAACCTGATTCAAAGGCGTCATAGAGAACCCAATGGTGAAATTTTGTAAAAAACTAAGTAAAATCTGATCTCACAGAGATGTGTAGCTTGGTGTGAAGTAGTAGGTCTTTGCTTGTGTATAATAGGGACATGAAATGACAGGTCAGTACAAGCAAAGTATGGAATAAAATAATGACAGGATGTGCTGTTAGAGGAGAATAACGTTACCACCATGACCAGGATATGCTGAATTGTTTTATTCCTCTTATACTGCAGCAATTTTACAACGGTTGCATTTTTATTAATTAAAAAACATCACAAAATGCTTTTATTTAAATTCATGTATATTTACATTTAATGTGAGTATGAATGACTGCTCATCTTTGTGTTAGCCCTGCGATAGATTGGCGACTTGCCCAGGGTGTACCCCGCCTCTTGTTTAAAGTCAGCCATGATTGCTTCCAGCTTGCCATGATTGCCTCCAGTTCCCCAAAACCCTTAACAGATAAGCGGTGTAGATAATGGGTGGATGCATAGATATATTTACATTTAATGTTCTGGAAAGTCCATGAAACAAGTAGTCGCTTTATCACTTATATTATAACAGCTGTAAACAGTCTTTCCCTCACCTCTTAACATCTCCTTTATTTCCCCATCTTGAAGTTAATAACAGAAAAATGGAGAAACCATAAACCCCTCTGCCATGATCTCTTACCATGTTCAGAAACATAAAAGAACAGGACCCCTAGAAAAAATGCTGGAGAATGCAAAGAATTACTGAAAAAAAAGAAAACAAAAAAACTTCACCATATCAACAATTACACTAATACTGTACAAGTCCTTATCTGTGTTTTTAACTTAGAAATGATAATATTTTAGAACACATTTATACTGTACAAACCTAAGATCCTGCTGCAGTAGAAAATTAATCAACACAATCTTACTGATCGAATTAAATATGCAGCAGTGCGGTGGTATAAAATGAGTGGGCATACACTATTTAACATACATTATTGTCTTTTGAAAACATGTTCATTATTTCAACTGGTTTTAGGACCTCATCCTGTCTCAGCATTGCTCCCATCTGTGATGTCAACCCATTTGAGATGCCATAATTTTTCTTATTTGGACAGTTTAGAGGTCACAAGTGAGCTGTTGTTATTACTGAAAAGAGAACAAGTGAGAGGGCTGAGTGGGTGGGAGCAGCAAAGGAATGTGGTCATGTCAAGTACTAGAATTGAGGATCCTAAAGGATACATTATCTGTGCTAAAATATACAATAGGACTGCAAGTCCTGTCTCTGAGCTTTTTTTGTTATAGCCCACATAATAGCTTTATGCAATTTGGAATATTTATTCCACTGATGATTGTATCACTTGCTTGTTACAAGATTAACAACTCCAAAAAAGCAGTTAAGTTAATTTATAATTAGAGAAAAGTTGTGTTAAGGGACCTTGAGCTGAATCTACTTATTACATGGCAGTGTGCAGATTAAATAGATCATCACCTAGTGAGAGTGCTTTCTTACAACACTGACATGAATCACGCACTATACACAAGATTCCCTGAAAAAACACAGATGATCCAAAAAGTGGCCATATTTTATTCCTAGTATCCTTAAGGAACTACTGAAATGGAATGTTCAAACCTGTGGATAGTGTCCAGGTGGTAGATTAGTCCAGAATTAAAAGTGAAATTGACTTTTATTGCAAACAAATGAAAAGTGTAAGAATTTTATAGCTTCGGGAATAGTTCACAACATGCTCGCATCAGTGTCAATGTCATTTAAAGACAATACCTCAGACATCACCAGCCTTCATTTCACCTTTCACTTAGTTCATATTGTCTGCTTTCCTATTTTGTCAACTCAAACATTACTAGAGCATTTCTTCTCTCACTTTCATTTTCAACGTCTCCCTGACTCTGAACATGGCTAAATTGGACACACTACATATTTCCTTGAATGGCTTGAAAAATAAAACAGGCCCAGTTAATACTTCATTTTAAAATGTGTTCCAATGTGTGGCAAACAAGATTGTGCTTGCCAGTTGGACTTAACCAGGTCACCATATGCAAAGCTTTACTAACAAAATAGATCTGGTTTAAAGCTGTGCTCCATTGGAGAGAGATATTCGTTCACATCCACCTCTCTTACAGGTTGGGGAGGAGTGTGGTCCCACAACTCACAGAACATCAACCAGCTGGAATTGAGGGCAGTCCATCTGGCCCCATGATTTGATTATTACAGTCCCAAAAGTCTCCATACATAGGGGAAATTAAGACTTTCAAAATGTAACTTAATTTACGAAACATCCTCTACATGACTGTCATTTCTTTGTACTCACACAGAGTGTCGTCACTCCCACTTTTGATTAACTCGTGTTAACACGTCTGGTGTCATGTATTTAATTGTACTTAGGAGGATGTTAATGCTTTTAACTGATCTAGACATACGAATGATTTCAATATCTTTTCATTTTGTCAAAGGCATTCTTAAAGGCTATCTGAAACCCCCCCACAAATATATACGTTTATATATGTGTATATATATATATATATATACACTACCGGTCAAAAGTTTGGGGTCACCTTCTAATTCAATTATTTCTTTATTTTT
>JAQQZU010000019.1:5419018-5432078 GCA_030068025.1 Parauchenoglanis punctatus | reverse complement strand
AAAATAAAGAAAAACCTATGAAAAAGAGTAGGTGACCCCAAACTTTTGACCGGTAGTGTATATATATATATATATATATATGGTGCATCCATCCATGTGCCTATCCATGATTAGCCTCACACCTCATCCATGAGGATGATACAACGGTGTAGGGAATGTGGTTTCAAGTGCATAATCCAGAATGAATGACATCAGCACCCAGAAGTTGTCTCCCAGATCTGGGACAGTTTTGGCAAAGGTATGCCTATACCAAGTAAAGGTAAAGGTACTGCCTATACCAAGTCAACACACTGACAATTATGATTCTCCCTTTTTGATACACTGGCCCACCACTGGCCTCAACATCTACTGTTTATCTTTCCACCTACTGTTCTTCCCACATTGCACAGAATTCAGCAACTAAGTCAGACCATTGGTGGAAAACCAGGCTTTAGCTTCCACTGATACTTTTGTGAGTTGCAGTTCCTCCTTGGGCAGTTTCCTCCCCAAGCAAACCTACTTCCCCAAATGAATGTAGAGACTTAGCATCCCTAACCAGATCACCTCTGACTGTGGGTTTGGTCCCTCTAAATGAAGCTCAGACTGAGGAATACAACCTAGAAGTTCAGGAAACACTCCTGAACACAAGAGCCCCTAGAACAACGCCCTTAAGTGGAAGCTGTTCTGTGAATGAGGTTCACCTCATGAACTCGATCCAGGGCATTGTCCAATTTCACAAATACTAAATTTTCATCAGGGACTGCTGGAGCCAGTTCCCATCTACAATAAATGTGTATGTTCCAGCTATTACAGCATATTACAGCACCATGGACAGCAACTCTCTGTGGACTCGTGAACTTACTCTGACTTTTCTGAAAGGGGCAAGACACCTCAAATTTAAAAAAATTCCCCCTTTGTGTGGCACTCTCTTGAGGCTCCTCCTTCAAAGCCCATGCAAGATGCCAAACCGAAATAGATGTCTAAAAATCTCCTTTTTGCTGTAGATCGTTTCAACAAAAATGAATGGAAGAGGTTTTGCTCTGATAGAAAAGAGGGTTTCCACATGACTCTGGTGTGATCTAAAGCCAGGTTTTCTTCTCAAAATCATACACTATATGACCAATGGTTTGAGGACACTCGACCATCACACCCATATTTGGGCATTCAAAAAAGTATCTCATAACCTAACTAATACTCTTTTGGCTAAATGAACAAATTCTCACACCCTTGTTCCAAAATATAGTAGAAAACCTTCCCAGCAGCGTGGAGGTTATTATAACAGCAAAGGGGAGACTAAATCTGGAATGGGATCTTCAGAAAGCAAATGTAGGTGTAGGTAGTCACAAACTTTTAACATCTGTCCTCACACTAGAGTGACTAACTTTGCAGCAAGTTATGTTAGTTCCTCTTGACATTGTGGCATGCATAATTTGGGTAATTATGAGTTCCTTATCTTACAAAACCAGTGTTGTAACTTGGCAAATCCTGTAACTCTGTTGGAAGGTATTGGCATGTAAGCCCCTGCAAACAAAAAGGTATCCGTGTGTTCGTTACCATCTCTGCTGGTTATCTGAGGTTCATAGCACCCCAATTACACATATAATTAACATTCTGTAGCATTGTATAGCACATTATAGTATCCAAATTCCTTGATTATATGGCACCAGTATCAGAAAGATACATGTCCAACTGGCAACTGATTTCTTGAAACAACACTCCTGCATCCTACTGTTCCTTGGACACTTGTCAGAGCCTTTTGCTGCATGTCAGATGAGTCCAAAATACACCCACAGCCATTAGTAGCACACAGAGCACACAAATTACAGCAGCTGAACACTCTTCCTTTGTGAATTTATGTCATTTTCATGTCATGAAAGTAGATACACTAAAGATATTCTCTGTTAGAACCTTCCTTATTTTCAGTCAAGACTAAAAAGTGCTGTGTATGAGAGAGAGAGAGAAGTGGCAAGCAAATTCACTGAAGGGGAAAGGTTGGTGACATGATAGATGCATATTTGCTTTTGGTAGCAGCAGTTACTTCCACTTTACAGTGAATTTGCAAACCTCCATTTTGTTAAACAATAGGAATCAAGAGGGTGGAAATGTGGTTTCTTTTGTTGGTTAACACATAGAGTAGAATGTGCTGTATATCATTTTACTGAATGAATTTGTGGTAAAATACTGTGTTTTTTAAAATTATTATTCTTTGCTAGAATTTTCTTGTTAGCAATGTTGGCAACAGTAAGTGTATATGCATTATTTAGAATAAGAAATGCCTCAGACAGTCACTGTACCATAAATAGTTTTAAATAATAATGTCCTCTGTGTAGTTTTGATACGGGTGCATTCATATCAAAGTATTTAGCCATTAGCCATTCTCATAAGCCCAGACCCAGAATAATACTAAAAGTAATAGCAGTTTTTTCATAAAGTTTAAATGAAAGGAGAGAGAGAGATGCCTGAGGCTTCTTTCGAAGGTTGATCATCCAGAAGGTGAACAAAGCTAATATGATTCCGAACCTCATCTTTTATTTTCCGAGGCTTTGTGATGAGTGAAAGAAATCGATTTAGGTGCCAAGGATCAAATCCACCCAATCATACACATGAAAAGAACAAGAAGTTATGCAGAGGATCATAAGAATGCAGTGAAAAGATGGCACTCGTGCTGAGGGGCCCATTGTAGAGTTTCCAAATATGATTTAATCAGTCATCTGCAGGCAGCAGGAAACACAGTGACAGCTTAATTTATCTCTCCCTCTGCCCCTTTCTCCCCTATCCCTCCACCTATCCCATGTTCCTCCTTCTCATTTCTTTATCCCTCTAGCATTTAAATATTCCCCTTATCTTCCTTTGTCCTGTGCTTTTTCATTTCTTTCACACTTGTTTTTCTGTCTGCGACAGCCAGACAGGGGGAAAAAAGGGAGCAAGCAAGGATGTGAGCTGGTGAACAAGACAAACGTCGAAGCTGAAAACGTGAAGAGTGACAGCAAGTCAACCAAAAACACCACAGGAAACAAAACAGCAAAAGGTAAAGAAATGGTACACCGACAAGTAACAAAATGGGAATGATGGTATAAATATCTTTTAGTACAGAGAAAAGGTGTAAGGAAGAAAAACAAACAAACAAACAAACAAATATCAGTAAGAAACAATGCATGAAGGGATCAAAAAGATGAAGAAAGAAGATGAAAGGGGGACTAGTGAGAAATGGAAGTGCCTACACGATGTGTGATTTATGTCACAGCGAAAGGCCCATTCCTGTGATTAGGCACTTTTGGCAGTAAATTGCTTCTGAGGTTTAATGATGCAGAACTGAAGTTGGGTATGTGGCACTTTGTCAAAAAAGAGTCAAGAAAAAAAAGATTGGTGTCTAATAGCATTTCTCTCTATTCTCTATGCAGAAAAGTGCTGGAGTTTGCACCATTTTGTTTGTCAAAGTGAAATTTAAATTGTATAAAGTATATTTCTGGTGCTACAAATGGATCTGAACCAAATGGCTGCTGGGAAAATCTGACTTGACAAATGAGGTGAATTAGGAAATATGTGTGTGTGTTCATGTGAGAGACAGACTGTGATCATTAGAAAAAAATGGGCTGGCAAGCAAGATATTTAGTGATATTGAAGGAAAAGTTTACTGTGAAACACTTTAGATATGTTTATATTGAAATATTTGTGATGCATTTCGTGACTCTGGTGCTAAATTATTGATTGGTGTATCGTGAATTTCCATGGGAAGTTAGTGCTTGTGTGTCATATTGAAATTACTGTGGGACATTACCAGTGCAGTTTCAATGCCGTTTAACAGGATAAAAAATGCAAAAACATAACAACAATTAGATTTCATTATATGCTCTTAAGAACAAAAGGGCAAGAGATTCCTTTCAAACTCACTATTTTTCCTGCTATGTCCCAATGTAGAAGTAGTATAGACAACAGAGAGATTAAACTTGGCTAGATAGCAATCTATGATATGTATGACAAGCCAACAGTTTTGGCATGAAATATGAAGCTTTGCAACTTGACCTCTTTGAGCAGAGTGTGCTGACGAGGAGGTAAGCGAGCTGGACAGTCTAATGGACTAAAGCACTGCTGCATCACTCTCTTGGCAGAGATGAATTCCCACTAGTGGCACTATCAGTATGTAGTCAACCAGCAATGTGGAAACTAATGTAGGGGCTAACATGTTGATGAACACTCTGCAGGGTGGACTTTTCCTTTATTTTCTAGTTTACTGCTGTCATATTCCTAAACTGAATAAATCCCCAAAAACTGTAGCAGTATTTTCAAAGCAATGTGGCAGCTCTTAGTCCTGGTCCTGTGAGACCCTCCACTACACCTTTTAATTGCTAATATGCCATGTTCACTACAGGAATGGCCTGTTAATTAGGTGTGCTTGAGCACAGCAGCCACTAAAATGTGCAATGTCGAACTGGAAGAATCACCCGTCTAGAAGAATGTTTAAACACAGAGCTTCAACAATGTTTCTCATGACATGTTAGTCCTGTATTATCATGCATTTCAGAAAATGTAGAATGAAGACGCTTCTTTTTTATAAAATTTCACAATAAATACTGTAGATATCTGTTTTTGGCTTTCATGTATACTTGTTCAAAGAAAGACACATCAACAAAGCAGCCAAGAAAAGAATTCTACTGCAGAAAGGTTGTGCTTTGATTACTCAAGATATTTATCTTGGTCACTGATGCTTGTGCAAAATTCCTTAGAAGAAATATTAGACAAGGGATACTACTGGCATTAAAGAAGAAGAAAAAACTTGGATTTCTGAGCTTAAATCAAGTGAAATTTAATAGACAAGCACTGCAGTTAGAGATCCATCATGCACCAGGTTAAGGATCATGGCACTGGTTAAGAATCAGGAGACTTAAATGAAAGTTCCAATTGTTTTTCAGTATCAGCAATATCTATAAGAAATGATATAAATGTCAAGGAGATTTCTTTTACTTGTGGTATTTTCATAGAGGAGTACAATCAAGTGTGAAGAGCATTTTGTCCAAGAGCTATCTGAAATTTCAGGTCATTCTCATGACATTCATTACATTACTGACCCAATGACAATACACCATACATTGGTACAATACTGTGAAAACGTCTCGAGCACTATAACTTAAAGTCTTAGATGTCATGCATTCTGCATTAGTGTCAGTAGTGTCACATCAACACTGGAATCAGCATTACACTACATCCAACACCCATGAACGGTCATGTTCAGTCACCATCCTACCGATCACCTATCCCTGTACATAATCACAGCCGCAGTATTTGAAAAGGACAGATTATGAAAGACTCACTTTGTCAGTGCTTGTGCACATGCATTTGGGTATCATGGGTGTCTACCAACCAACAAAGCCTGAAATAAGACAACGCAGTCAGTTTTTTTGGGCTATCAATTTAAAAAAAATGGGCCCCAGCAAACCGTTTAGATTTGTCTTCCCTTTCTATGTCACAAGGGGAGCTCATTAGAATTACATCGCCTTCTCTCTGAATATCTGGCATGAGAAGCACAGGAGATGTCATGAATATTCATGAGGAAAGTGCTAAATGATTGCCAGCCAGAAGAGGGGGTGAGCAGTGGTTCATTATCATTTAAAGGAACAGGCACTCAAACTTGGCCATTCTGAACAGGGCTGTTTAGACAGGGTGCTGTGGTGCTTTATTCTTGTGGTATTTTGTCCAAAGCATGCCACAGACATTTCATTAAGACCTCTGTGTCAACTTGCTCCTCTGTGGAGCTGTGTCAACTTGTGTAAACGGGGGTATAATATGTCACCTTTAAGGACTCCTTCACCACCACATCACTGTGAAGTACTTGCTTGGTGTCTTTGTTACCAGTTGATAACAAGCCTTTATATTTTGTTATTATGACATTCTGGCTTTGATCCTCATTCTGGTTTGCTGGTTTTTGATTCCTGCTTTTCCTTGTTTATGCTGTTTGCCGATTGCCTGACCTCTGCATGTTTGCGGTTCCTTATCTTGCTATATGTATTTGATTGGTTGCAAATAAAGCTTTTGCGTACCTACACTTGTGTCCGTCCCTGCTGCCTGACAATTAGACAAATGAACAACTAAATCTTATACTTTTTTATTAGTGTTTTTAAGAAAGTAATTTAGTTAATCAAAAAGTAATATTGTAATATATACTAATATACCTCATTTTAGATTAAAACAATCTATTTTCTAAATCTAAATCTAAAAGCACTTTTGTTGATATTTAGAAACGTTTTATTCCATAAATTCTTTATAGAATTACAAAGCAGCAGAAAGAGAAAAGCAGCTCAAGCTACCCCCCACTTAGCCAGAAAGCTCAGCACTAAAGAGGCTGTTGCTACATTGAATAAGCTGCCACTCGACCTGTCATGTATGTGGCATAACCACGGGACTGAAGAGAGAAGACAAACTAGAAATCGGAACATTTGGCTGGGACTGAACTGAGTGAACTGCACAGCATGCTGAGCTTAACTGAACAGCAAAAAATTCAGCAATAGCACAAACCTGACTGATGTGTATATCTGTGTTAAACAAAAGTGTGGTGCTGTGATGGAATTAGTTGAATGAACTACACTATATACTCAATACACTATTTAAGCAAAAGGATAGACACCTGACCAAGAGCACCCATATGTTCTTTGTTGAACATCCCATTCCAGATTTAGCCTCCCTTTGTTGTTGTAATAACCTCCACTCTCGCTGCTGAGATTTGTGCCTATCCAGTCACAAGAGCATTAGTGAGGTCAGGCACTGATGTCATATGAGAAAGCCTGGGGTGCAGTTGGCATTCCAAGCATTCATTGGGGTTGAGGTCAGGGTTCTGTGCAGGCCACTCAATTTGGACCTCATTTTGTGCACAATAGCATTGTTGTGCTGGATCAGGTTTGGGAAATGCCCCATAGTTCCAGTGAAAGGAAATCTTAATGTCACAGCATGCAAAGACATTCTCGATGATTCTGTGATTCAAGCTTTGCGGCAACAGTTTGGGGAAGTCCCATATATGGGTGTGATGGTCAGGTGTCCACTTTCTTTTGGCCGTATGGTGTATATACTGTAATTGTGGCTAAAATTCAGGAAAACAGCCAAAATGATAAAAAAAAAAATTGTGTCTGAGTATTAAAATATTACACTAGAGCACCTCTGTTATATTCCATTATTTCCCCACTGATGTTAGAATAAACAGAAATAAGTGGAGTGAAGTGACAATGGTGAGGATACCATTGTTTGAATACCGTAAGCGTAAATAAAAATGTAGGTTTTTTAGCATAAATAAATTTGATTGTATATGTAGAGATAGGTGGGGTGTCTTTCAGTGAAATCAGAATGACATCTTTAAATATGATTTTCTCTCTTTTCAAATTTGCGAGTAAAAGCCAGTAGTTTTCAGAACTATATACTAAAATGTCAAAATTTGTCTATATAAATGTCTCCAGACACCGCATGGTAATCTGTATTTTGTTTTTCATTAGGATAAAACCAACTGTGAATCTAATTGCATGTCAGACAAATGAATGCATCTCATGTTGTTTAGTTTTCTGAATAAGCAACTACTTCTGTGTCTTTATTTAATAAAACTTTATTTATTAACACCTTTATCTATTACTTACTCAATTCACATTTCTTCTTCAGCTTTATGATAGCTCTATGGTTGGCCATTTCTATCACTTCACACATCACTTTTTTGAGTTTGAGTTTGAGTGATGAGCTTCATTCTTTGTAAATTGAACCTTAATTTCAGACACAGAGCACATCTTGCACTGCACTCTCTATCATACAGCCAGTAGATGTGGCTCTCAGTATTGAGGACTTCTTCAGCTATGGAATAGCTTTTCATTTTCTAAAATATGTGACTGTTATTTAGATTATAAATTTGTTAAGAAGTACTGTTAAAAAAACTCAAACTCAAACAGAGCAACCTGAGTGCCAGCAAGGAGACAAAGAGCTGTGGGACTCTTATTTAGATCTGTGAAAGAAATGCTGGCAAATGCTAATGCTTTGCCTTAGGGAGATTGCAGTCCCAGTAACTGTTCCAAAGAACTGGAGTGGTGTGTGACTCGATTGTGGATTTACTGGAAGAGTGCTAACAGAATTCTCTTAAGCAGTGCCACCTGGTGACATCTACAAAGGGCTGAGTGAGGGGGAAAATTGTTGGCGTTGCTGCCTCACAGCTCACTGGTCTCTGCTTCAATCCTGAGTTCACCTCACTACTTGTGTGAAGTTTTACATGTTCTCCCATGTCTGTATAGACTGGTGTGTTTCCAGATTCACAAAACTGACCAGGATTAAGTGGTTACTGGTGGATATGGATGGATAAATTCAGTGATTTTTGGGGAGGACACCTTAGCATCTCACAATTTGTTGTAATTTAAGAAACTTTGAAGACTCCATTGACTGCTGATAGCTGATTAATATAAGTTTGTGTATAAATTGCCCATGGCTCTACCCAACCAGTAAACAAATTTATTTCATGCCTGTGGCATTTAGCCAAATGACATGTTGAACAAACATTTGATTATACTATTTATTTATTAACGTGTACACTGGAAATCATATGATACAGTAATTCTGTCTTATTGTTGATCAAACAGCAGCAATGACAAGATACAGAGTTTACAAGATTACATTAAATTTATTATGACATTATCTTACAGGTCACAAAATGTTTGGCTCTAACAAAATAAGAGTAAATACAAAGTCTCTGGAACATACATAATTCAGACAAGTGTAGGTTGTACACGCATTATGTTGTTAAAATGTATTTTTAACGTATTTTCCATTAGAAAGTACAGTACATAAATACTATTGAAGGCTTTAGACATTTGAATAGATTGAAAACTGTATTATTGCATTATTACATCTCTGTATTATAGTCTATTAAGTCAGTCTTTCACCTCACTTAACTGTACTAAAAGATAGAATAGAATATGCTTTAGACTTAGGACACAACAAATCACTTGCTGCTTACACTTCTATATCGTGTATATCCCTCCTTTTCATTCTCATACATGCCCAAATTTATACATTTTTTTTGCCGCTCTGAAATCTCCTCTGGTGCTTAGATGTAGATGAATAGATCCCCCGTAATCCTGCTATATGACGTGCAAATAATGTTTGCAATGCACCAGTCAAAAGGGACTTGAATCAAATTGCTAATTAACCAAAAGTTACATCTCATATTAAGTCAGGTAAAAACATTTTCTCATCAGTTGAACTTTAGATAATTACAATTGTGGAGGGTAAGCTTTTTTTAAGGGAGGCCAGTGCTTGACTGCACTGCCATTTACATAAATAGAAGACAGACATTCAAACAATTATAGTATGGAATGAATGATAAGACAAGCAAGACACTAAATCCTTTGGCCAAGTCAAAAACAAACATCAAAAATTGCTATACCATAGTCCAGTAGCACTTATGAGTAGCAAAGATAGACCTCTTACTTTCTCTATTTTGTCACATTACAACTTTTTTCTTTTCCTTTCAGATGTGTTGTTTCTTTACAAAACCTTAACTAGCAATACCAGGGTGGTGCTGAAGATCCTGATGAGGGAACAGAGGCTGTGGTGTAGGGTGGATTTGCAGACTCCTGCCAGCTACCATTGCTGCTGGGGTAAGCACAGAGGGGAGCAATGAGGTATGTGGTGGGGGGTGAAGCGTTAGGCCAGCAATGTGAGAATGAGGATGTGCATGGTGGAGGGGAGCTGCTGAAATAAGGTGGATAGGGTGTGTTGCCAGCATTAGTGCCGGGGAAGCTTGATAGAACACAGTAGGAAATGGAAGAGGGGTGAAGTGGGGCTGAGGGAGAGTGGGCCGGAGAATAGGGTTGGCAGATGGGGAACTGCGGGATGCCAAGCAGGCCGAAGGACAGGAGATGAAGGAAGAGAAAGCTGAAAGTGCCCCATGATGATGCATGGTATATGAGAGACAGGGGGCTGGGACAGTCTGATTTGAAGGTTCAGGACCAGTAACAGGTAGTTGGTTCATTTGAGGAACAAATGAACTTCTTGGCATGTCATGTTGCTCTTGGAGATGTTTCTGCTGCATATGCTGCTGGGCCTGAAGTTGAAGAAGTCTGTACTTGTCCATCTCTTCCTCAGTGAAGGTAATAGGTTGCTCTGTTAAGGGAGGGATCGAGCAACTTTGCTGTGGATCATCTGGGGTTTTGTCTGATGTCTTCCCCAGAACTCTGATGACATTTTCATGAGACCTATCTGTCTGTGTTTCTGAGCTTGCACAAGGTTTGGCAGTTCTCTGATCAGATGAAGATGGACAAGCTTGGGACAAGGTTGAAAGTTGAGTGTCTATATGTACAGTTTTAAATTCTGCTTGGCTTTCAGGTTTTGAGTGATCATTTAGAATGGTTTTTACTTGGTTACTACTGCTACCTTTCTCTTTGTGTATTCCTGCCTGTTTTATTCCTTTCTTTATTGAGGGGAGTTTCCCAATCAAAGGGAGTGAAAGAGTACATATTCTGCTATTTGCCACTTTTTTATCAGTTGATGTGCTGTGCTTTGTCAAATGACTGGATTTTGAGTTTTGTGCAACAGGTTCAAGTTTTTCTCTGAAACCAGAAATAACAGGTTGGGTATCTAATTGCACTGTTTGTGATCTATCAATGAATGTTGATGTTGGTGATGGACTCTTTTCTCTTGATGTGTTTTCTCTTGAATGAGAATGCATGGTCCTGACAGATCTCTCTGCTGGCCATTTTAAGTCACTCTGCCCAGAACAGGATTGCTTAATGTAAGAACTGCAATCTCCACTAATGTCTGAAATGCTGGTGATACTAGAGGATGCAGGGCTATGTCTGAACATAGGACTGGATTGCTCATCCCCCCTGTCATGACTCACCACTGATCTTAACCAGAACCTGTTTCTTCGTTTATGCCTCCTAAGATCAGGGCTTGGTCTCTCGCACCACCAGTCTCGTTCGGTGTCATGTGGATCATCACCATCCTCATAGACTCTATAAAAACAAATTCTTTTTGTGGCAGGGTTATGGCATTCTCTATATCTGCTCTCCCTGAGGTGCCTTTTATGCTTTCTTATACCATATCTCTGCTTTATTGTACAGCGTGTGTCACAAACCCCATAGTAATTCCTCTCCTTGTAGAGTTCTGAGTCTCTGTAATCGCAGTATTCCTCCCTGGGTCCAGTATCTTTGTCTGGACTGTCTGACATGTGCCTGTAGCCATAGTATGGGAAGCTGTAACTAGATTTTCTGATATATGAGCAAGGCTGGCTATATCCTTTCCTCCTGAGATAGGAGGAATCTGATATAGAAGATGTATAGTGTCTATCCCACTGGCAAGCAGGCCATTCCCCATCAGACCTCAATTCTGACAATACTCCCCATGAGCTGGACTTGAGTGGGGTCACAGTAGCATCACGTTTAGATTTGCAGGAGTTGCCATACCACTGATAATTATCCCCACTCCCAACTGGAGACTGTATGGAAGCATGCAAAAGAGTTCTGCGCTTTGCCAGGCGGAGAGCAGAAGGCAACCTCTGGCGCTTCCTTCTTCGGCGCTGAGGGGCAGAAAAAGCATTTACAATTATACTTTTCAGGTTTTGATGGTGTGTTTCATCCTGTGATCTCTTTCTGTTCCTAAGTTTGTGCCTCTTCTCAGTGTAGCCCTGCTTGATGTGCAGTTTGCTGGCCGGGGTGCTGTTGAATTCAAATTGTCCTTCACCTGGTGACTGGGGAAAATTGCTGAGCGCACAGTCCACTCTGTCTCTTCTAACAGCATCTATTTTACACATACGAACTGTTCCTTTCCGCCGATGTTTTTGTTTCTTTGGTTTTAAAATGCCTAAGTTAATTTTAGTAACATTTGGGGTCAGCTCCTCGACTCTGTTGGGTTGATCAGAGATGGTGCACACATCTGTCTTCTCTGTTCCTGTGCTTTTCTCTTGGCCTTCTGTGCATTTGAAATTCAAGAAGAGTGGATTGCAGCTGTAGGACACACGAGGTTCATCTGAGGTGTACTGTACAAGCTCACAAGGCCATTTTAGCTTAGTCCCATTTTTTCCAAGGACATTTAAGAAAGTTTTGCTGCTTAGGTCACCCTCTGCTAAACTGTTTTCAGTCACTGAATTATTCTGTTTGCTACTTCCTTGTAAGTCATGTTTTGAGCACTGTGCATTGAGTTGGCCAGGAGCACTATTATGTCCATCTATGTTAGTAGGGCCTGGATTCTTCTGACAGCTCCTCTCCATCAAGCCCTCATAGGCCCTTTCTTGTCTTGATTTCTGGCATCTAGTAGCTGCCCTATCTTTTAAACTGACTGGCTGTCTCCCAACTTCTGGACCATGTGTATCACAACAACCTTGCCTCTGGGGCTCTACAGTGCAGTACATCACCTGCATCTCCAGACTACCTTCCTGATTGGGCTGATCTGTCTGTAGATCCCTCTGTTTGGAACTGTTCTGTGGCATTGAATCCAGAGGGACATTTTGGTTATCCCGTGTGGGTGAGGGTGATTGGGACAAGAGAGCCTGCAAGGCCAGCTTCTGCTGCTGTCTCTGGACTTCCTGGTGGTCACTAGTTTCATCCAAGCCATCAGTGAACACTGATGCAAAGGAGTCCAGCTTCAGGTGAGCTCGTTTGGAGAAACAGAATGAGATCCCTGCCTTAGAATGCCGGTGACCTTTTGGGGATTGAGCTAGCAGAGAGGGACACTTAACCCGAAGAGAGCACTG
The DNA here is from genome assembly GCA_030068025.1 of Parauchenoglanis punctatus. Lineage (NCBI taxonomy): Eukaryota > Metazoa > Chordata > Actinopteri > Siluriformes > Auchenoglanididae > Parauchenoglanis > Parauchenoglanis punctatus. The sequence continues at coordinate 5,419,393 of JAQQZU010000019.1, read as the reverse complement.
ATTTGTAAGCACTTGCTCAGATTGAGGGATTTTGGTGTTTAAGTCTGGGGATGGAGAGCTGTGATTCTGATCTTGGAATAGGATGTTCTTGGATCCTGGTTTGGCACTGCCATTGAGTCTTATTTTCTCTTGCTGCTGGTCTTGGGCTGCAGCTTTCACCTTTGTCTTCTTCTCCTTATCACTGTCAAAAAAGGATACATACAAAACGATTACAGAACCTTATGTATTTGCTTCACAGGTATATATATATATATATATATATATATATATATATATATATACACACTACCAGTCAAATGTTTGGACACACCTTCTAATTAAATTTTTTTCTTTATTTTTATTACTTTAAAAGAGACTGGATAATGATGGACTGTT
>JAQQZU010000019.1:5388548-5407960 GCA_030068025.1 Parauchenoglanis punctatus | reverse complement strand
CAGTCCAAAGACATGCAGATTAGGTCAACTGGCTACTCTAAATTGCCCATAGGTATGAATGCGAGCGTGTGTGGCTGGTTGTTTGTGTTGGCCCTGTGGTGGACTGGTGACCTGCCCAGGGTGTACCCCGCCTCTCGCCCGAAGTCTGCTAAGATTGGCTCCAGCTTCCCCGCGACCCAGACAGATAAACCGGTATAGATAATGGATGGATGGATGTATCCCTAATGAGCAAGCCAAAGGCAACGATAGCAAGGAAAAGCTCTCTGAAACGAAAAGAGGAAGAACCTTTAAGTAGAACCAGACTCAAAAGGGAACTGATTCTCATCTGGATTACACCAGATAGTGTAATTATGAATAACCCTCTTCTATAACTGTATACTATAATCAAATAGTGCTAATTGTGTTAATAGGAACTTGAGGAATAAGAACATCCACAGCCATCTTTTTGGTACCATCCACAATAGTCTCATCATGATCTTTAGGCTAAGTTGAAGTAAACATTATGTGAAGCTCTTGACCTATATCTACATGACTTTTTGCATTGCACTCCTGCCATATGATTGGCTGATTGGACACAGATGTTCCTAATAAAATGCTGATGACTGTGGGTGTATTCGTAAATGGAACAATGGGACAAAAATGGCACCTCAATCATGGTAATATATCTGGACTGATCTATTGTAGCCCCTAATGTTTACAATGTTAGAAATTATCAGCTTAAAATCTATAAGCTTAATGACATTAGAATCTATTGGCAGAGAATGCCTCTTCAATATCCCTAAAAACATTCAAATATGTCTTAAGAGAGAAGGAAGTTCAAAGAAAGGTAAGACTTTTGAAAGCATAGATATATTGCCATGATGCACAGAGGTGGTATAAAGAAAAACCTCCAGGAAACAGCTGAACACCGCCATTGCAATTGACAGGCACTTTCAACCTTAGCAGCCAATATAACAGGCCTACACAACTGCTGAAGGCTATGCCACAATAAAGAAAACAATACAACACAATATGGTGTTGCAAAGATGAATGTGTGTTTTTTTTGTTTTTTGTTTTGTTTTTTTGCTTATTTGATGGTAAAAGGGGGTCTTGGTGTGACCTTAAAGTCTTCATAAGGGGTTGTTAATTCCAGTATTTGTTTAGATGTGTTCAAATATAATCCATGCAAACCATGAAATTACAGTCAGCGCTTGCACTTTCAAAAGAAAAGAAAGACGCACTGTGCTGACTGTAGCTCTTCCTGACTATTCTTATGGGATCATTTTGACAAATGGTGCTTCCTGGCTGCAGTGACACCCCTGTTCTGCTGTACTTAATGACAACGCAAGCAGAGTGTCAGCAGGTTCCTTCATCTACCACCCACCCCCACCCCACACCCCCCAACAAATAAAGAATTCCATTATGCATCCCAAAAGACACTGGTGTAACAACACTTATAATCTGGTCCAATCAGACTTGGACCAAATTTCATCACAGAATGATATACTTTGAGGTTGGAGGCAGCAATAAGCCTCCGGCGTGTACTTGAAGAGCAAAATTAAAAGATCTAACATACTCACTCCTCACTATAAACAGCATCTCCAAGGACTTGAGCACATATCCAGAGTCGGTGTGTAAAACCTGTACTGGCTTGCATAGGGATTAAATAAAAACACTAGAAAATATAATACAAATGAGAAGTGTTAGCGTAGCCATAAATAGAACAAATATGTTCTTTATTCAGAGAGAGATGTTACTATTGAGTGACTTATCAATTATTCAGTTGCTACAGGCCTGAACTATAAGACGACATTATCTTGTCAAGGCTATTATTAGCTTCTCCTTAATTTATCATCAGAACATTTAAACTTTGTGCTTTGAGCGAGATGTCTAGACTAGGTCCTCAACACAGACTATATTTATGAATACTGTGTCAAGGACACAGGAGATATGTAGTGACCAGACAGGATGTTCTGACAGCTAAGCTTTCATCTGTCTCCTTATGTTCCATATCAAATCTATTTGTAACAGTATAATCCAATCCTACTTGATTAGACCACTGTTATTTACCATAATGCATGTTAAAGCAGTGGCTCTCAAAGTGGAGGTTATGGAGGTTATGTTTTCAGTGCAGTTAGTTTGTTTGTCTGACTATAAGCAGGATTGTGCAAAACCTACAGTACAGATTTACATGAAATTTGGTCGCAGGGTGTAGCATGAGCCCAGCTTGAACCTATAACATTTTGTGGAATCATCCAATTTACGAGGCAGCGGCGGAAAATTAGTTTCACTTTTATTAATGTTGCATTTGAGATTGCCGGAAGCTCAACAATGCTATACATCTTAAAATCCAGTGGATGGCAGTTAAGATCAATTGTGAAAAACATAGACAATGTAGAAATACAAAAATTCCACTGGAAATATATCCGGACATATAAAGTGGTTGTGATTGCAGTCTTGCATATCATAGAAGAGTTAACTATTGTCACTGGTGTGTGTCTGTGATCGCCAAGTGTCCTTCTGGTGTTCAACGTTATTATATTAATTATTGAGTTTTTAGAATTATTTTAGTTAAGTATAATAGGTTTCATTTGATCAATGAGCCTAATATTTGAATATATACTGAGAGGGGATGCAAAGTTTATTTTTAAGCCATCCCTGGACCTAAACACTTCGAATGCCAATACATTAAAAAACATATGACTAAGAATAGGTCATGTTAAACATAAAAACAGGAATTGAATTAACATTCCTAATTGTCTAAATTGCCCCACCCCTCCCCCCCAAATATAATGCAAAGTACCTTAGGTCCATTATACTAATCTTAAAAATGTTTTTTAATTAACAAACATATCCAGCAACCCTTCTCCATTAAAATGGTATATAATTTAACAAGTAAAGCAACCTATTTTTTTTTTTAATAGATTTAGGGATCTTGCCTAAAAAGGGCCAGAAAAAAGGGTATTAAAAGGGTATTACCTCAAAAGGGCCAGAGGCCATTAATTTCAATTTCAATAATCTCACTGATCCATTTCATATATTGTTAGGGGTCCAAACACAAAATGCTAAAACATTAGTTTTTTTGCTTAGGCTTTCTTGTTCTTTGTTTTTCCCCATAAATGAATTGTGCAGACCAGATCATAAGTCTTAGAAACATCAAACTTGGTCAATAGACAATACTCTTTCCCGCTAGGCAAGTGAGATGGGCTCAGATTTGTCAGATGGAGGCACTATAGTGCAACAGTGCATTTTTAGTCATATTGTATTTTGAGAACTTTGAAACCTAGAGACATCTTTAGAATCTTTTTTTTCTGATTTCAAACCAGTGTGCAATTTGAACTATTAAGCTATACACACTAGATTTTTTTTTTTTTTTGCTAATTTAAATAATATGCAAAACTTACTTTGGCAAACTAGTCCTAGAATTCTTCACAAAATTAGTGACAAATTACTTAACAGAGTATGAAACCTCAAAACTACTAAAAACATGATGGGATTTAAAAAGTAGCTACCACAGTATGGCTGCAACATGCCAATCAATCCAAGTCGGATGTAGCTTGGTTCACTCAAATCGCTGTAACTCAGGACTACTTGCACAGAATCATGAAAAATTTGAATGGCATATCAGAACAAGGTTCTAGGGAGGCTTGCAGAGCTTGGGGTTTGTTCATTAATGGGGGAGCAGAGCTAAGTTCAAATAGCTGTTTCTCAGCAACCAAAGGCCTGAAATTTGGTGCGCTACATCATTCAGCTAATCTGTAAGTGGATGTTTAATTAGAACTGGTTTACTTAAAAACATGGTTAGCATTAGCAGATGATTAGCATTGAACTATTTATTATTATTATTATTATTATTATTATTATTATTATTACCCAATTTATTTGCAGTCCTTGTGTAATTTGGCCATTGTTGTGTTTTTAATTCACTCTTCATCTAACAAAAATAAATAAAAGCCATACTGTAGTTCAGGCAGCTTCATTTATACCTTTACAAATTAAGCACATGATTGTTCAAATAAAGTAGCTGTTTGTCCTAGTGCTGTGGTTCAATCAAATATAACCCTTGAGCTAAATATGATTCATGAAATCTACTTGCATCATACAGGAGTAATAGATCTCTCAGAGATGTTATATGAGGTCGGAGATGGGGAGGCAATTTCAGTGACATCTGTCACTTAGTGACACAGTACAGCACAAATGAGAGTTATATTGGAAGCTTTCATGGAATGGTTATCCATCCATCCATCCATCCATCCATCCATCCATCCATCCATCCACCTGGTGTATCTACTTTGTCACTGTTTGGTGAAAATCATATTTTTTACTTTGAGAGATTTGTATACAATTTCTGTGCAATGAATTTTTATTAATTTATTTTTTCTCTGTGTGACACCCTGCTGCAAGATTTTGAAAATAATAAAACTTGTTCTATCTCCTTCCATAGCAAGCATAATTTTTGTTGTAAATTGTTGATTGCACTTACAGTACCATTTAAAAATTCGATCTGAGGATTTTCTTTAATTGTTATTTTTATTTATCTCTTTTACAGATGGATTTCTATAAACTCACTCTCAAACATAATGTTTGTCCTCATTTAGGTAAAGCTTGTTTGGCTTGAATAAGTTCTGAATAAATATCAATACCTGTTGCTGTTCTTTACTCATATCCAATAGGCTGTTTATTTTCCAAACAATGTTAATGCAGCATATACTGTACAATCTCTCATCATCTTGGCATAGAGGAGATAGTGGAAGTGGCACAGCAGGCTACATTAGAGTTTAATTTGGATATTTGGATTTAACCAATGGGCATGTCGTGTTAATTTTTGGTCTTATTCCTCTGTTTACTTCACCAACTACTGATTTTTCTATTTTGGTTGCATTAAATAAAACACTAGTATTTCTTCACCATCATGCATAATTACTATAGCCAATCGCTCTCTGAACTCACTATTCTGTGTTTAGCAGTCAGTCAGGCCTCTTAAAATATTCCACTCTTCCACCATTTTTGAGTAATGATCATGTATATTAAGCATACAGTCATGGTTCCTGCTACCCATTTTAGATTTAAGCCTAGGGCAGCAGCTTCAAAAATTGCAACACACCCGTAAAATGCAGTAATTTAAGTCTCACAGCAGGAAAAACCACAAACCAAAGTGTCATATTTTAATTTTGGCAGCAAAGATAGTGTTCCTTTTCATTCTCTCTCTCTCTCTCTCACTCAAACACACACAGACATCAAAACACAGCAGTGTTCAATGCTCACAGAAAACAAAAAAACTCTAAATAGCAGGAGAACTTTAAAATAACAAAAAACAAGAAAATATTACAGAAATCTTTGCAGATTCTTGAATTCCTATGTTGGAATGCTTTTTTATAATTTATTTTTACTATTATTATTATTATTATTATTATTATTATTATTATTATTATTATTTTTATTATTTACTTTATTTTTATAATTATTTTGAACCATTTTAAGACAGCTTTGGGAAAATGACGTTTTTTAATGAATATTTAACATTGAAATCCCCAATTTGTGGTGAATGAATTAAATAAAAAAAAAAAAAAACTTTTTAATGATTTTTGAATACTGTCTGGTCAGAAGGTTTAATATTCCATAACTGCAGCTCTGACAATAATTTTGGCTGCAAGGCAGATTGCAGGTTTATGTCCTCCTGAGTTCCAGGGAAAGAAATGTCTCCCAATTATTATTTTTTTCCTGTAACTTTCCCAATTGTTTTGAAGGCAATGACCCCATTCCCAAACATGTGGTATCATTTAAAAGTCCTAAATGTCCTCTTTAAAGACCAATGGAAGTTAGTTCAATAGCTTGCATGGTGTCGGAGATAAAAAAGTTTACAAATGTCCCCTAGAGAGGACAAAATTGAACTGCTGGAATGTAGGAAGATATTAATATGTCGGTTCTTATAGGTTATCTTTCAATAGTAAAAACATACACAGGGATGCTCCACATAAACAGCTTAAAAATGGTGAAGAATTCTATGAGAATTCTATTCTAATTTTATTTGGATTTTTGGAAGAGGTCTCCAGTGTCAGTACATTGTAACAGTCAGAGGTAAAGCTTTAAGGTTTCAGACATGGGACAGCCTTGAGGACAGAGGGCTTTGCAGTTTCTCTGTAACATGAAAAGCGGTATGTTTTTGTCTTATTATCTTCCCAAGAAAGAAAAAAGTGGCAGGTGAAGGAATGACTGTTTATAGCTGCTGTAGGGGAAGTGATAATCGTCTGTGCTGATCGCAACATGATTTGCCGATAACTCGGATGCTTAAATAGTCAATCTCGTTGTCATCATCGATCGTGAATTAATGCTAAGCCTAGCCAAGATTCTGAACAAAGTTGATCACATGTCACTTGGATTCTACTAATTTAAATCATATCATATTTTTCCTGTTTACACTTGGTTTTAAAATGCATCTTGGGCGATCGGATCACAAGTGGACAGCGTTAAATGCAAATGCAAACGATCGCCATGACTCATTCTGGACGCAACCACTTGCCGAGTTGATCAGGGATGTATATTGTTTGTGATGTAAATGCTTATGCATCTGGATGCATCCTCGACGTGGACACAGCCGGAAAATATTTCATCAATGCTGAACGTGGAAGTTATTTTGGTGACAGTGTAACAACATTTGAAAAAAAAATGGAGAGGAGCACTGATGTATGTTGTTGGAGTGCAAGAAAATAATGAAGGCATGACATGAATGATATGTTGGAGGTTTAACGCCCATTGACTTTCTTGTAGAAGTGGTGTAGGCAGTAAAGAAATCTGAACACAAGTGGTGAGCTGGACACCTTGGAGACGCATGATAGACCCAGGTGTAAATGGCAAAAATGGTGAAAGTGTCCACTTGTGACCTAATAGCCCAAAACCAAGTGTAAACAGGACCAGAGTATCATAGCTTATTCAGCAGTATCAATATCAAATCATTGCCTTATGAATCAGAATTGTGTAGCACTATAGCAGAGTCAGTGGTATCATCGTACATCGAATGTATCATCATGTATCATCATACTTTTACATAATTGCCTTAAAAATCTAAATTGCAACATATCATGTGGAAACCTGATGCTTTATACCCCTACAAAATGCCCACAGAGTCAGAAAGATTAAGGCCAGTATTAGAGATTACAGCATAATAGGGACATATCCACATACGTGATGGATTTGGATTTATACATTACTTCACAACAGAAGCCTCCATTTTGGGATTTACACCCAAGATTATCAAGTACTACTCAAAAGTAAATGTGATTTTCAAAAGCTTTTAGCTAAATGGGTGGTTAAAAATCCATTTCATTCATTCCCCAACCTGGATTTCTCATCCTCCCTTCTACTTAATGCTGATTGTACACCAAAGCTGCCAGTGTCACTTTTCTTCTTTCCAGAAGCAAAAATGCCAACATGAGGATTATCCTAAACCCAATCCGCTGCTGCAAAGATAGGTACATCCGCATGAAACACTTCCCTTTTCCACCTCTGCCTCCTGCTAAAGGAACACAGACTCACATGCCTATAGAGCACTTGCTTTGGAAAATGACAGCCTGTCAGGTTAAGTGTTTCACCTCTTTTGCCTCCTTGTGGGAGGCCTGTTTGTGCTATAATGAATTTGTGCGTTAGGGCCTGAGAGGATAATGACATGAAAATATTTGAAGCAGTTGAGAGAGAGAGACAGAGAGACAGAGAATGTGTGTGTGTGCGTGTGTGTGTGTTGAGGAGATTTAGAGATTGCAGCAAGGTGCACTGAGCAGCTTTTCTCCAAGGCTTTGATCCAGGAGGACAGCTAGCACCAGAGAAGCATCAATCGTGTTCAGTGATGTTGACAGGCTGAATAATTTAGGATTGAGGCCCTCTGCTGTACGCACTGTGTCACCCAGAGATGTTTGTTAACCTCCGTGCTATCTCCTGTTCTGCAGATTGAGGATCTGCAAGCTTTAGGCTAGAAGATAGATGGGGTGTGATAGACAGAGAGAGAGACAGAGAGAGGGGGACGTTGGTGGTTGCAACAAATCTGTGTCAACCCACATACATAATGTACATAGCAAACATATTTCCCCTCATTTTATAGTAAAGCTGGCTGAGATATTTTTAAGTTCCTTTGAAAACCACCAAAAACCTAGAGACATGAATTTCACATCTGCTCCACACACAAACTCAATTTCCTAGAATCCTCAACCTAACTAGGAACTACAGATTCAGTCACATGACCCATCACATAATCCGTTACCTCATTCTAGTTCCACAGACTTCTAATCACAACCACCTGTTCCCAATTAGCACACTACCCATAAATAACCCAGATGGTAATTAAATCGTTGCAAAATCTCTCTCCTAACATTTCATTAATGATGTTACTGAGCCTTTTGTTTGTGTACAAGCTTTTCCGGTATTAACCCAGTCTGACTGTTTATTGAGGTCTGCCTAACATTGTTAAATCTGTCTGCTGATCAGCTGCTGCTTTGCCTGTCTTTGAATATGGTTTGTCCATCATTGTAGTGAGGAGCCAGCTGTTTGGAAAAATGTTTCAAAATTCAACTTGAAATCTTATAGTCATCAAAAATGTATAGGCTAGTATGCCATGTAATATTCCTTATGGATTGCATTATTGTACTTTATGTTCATGAAGTTATGTTGCACTTAGGTGGTAGGAGGACAAATTATGCAATCATGCATGTATAAATAGGCTAGCAGGGTATCTCCAACCCACCCACTTTCAAAACAAAAATAAATTAACATAAGGTTTTATTTTTGCCATCCAGTTTGTTTGCTGTTAATAACAATGGCTTAAGACAGAATATTTAGGGTTTTTCGTTTAAGTGCAACAGCACTACCAGTGGTTGTAAGGAAAACTACAAAGAATGGTATAAAGAAATGAGGCTTGGGCTAATTTCTTTCTAGCTCAGGCTCATTCCTGCAACCTATCAGTAGCCATGTTTCTATTAACCTCCTTAATGCACAACTTAAAATTGCGAACTAAAAATGAGGAATGGAAACATGGATTTCGAAAAAGGCTCTCAAATATCACAAAAAAAGCTTTTAAGCTTGCATGAGGTGGTTTTTCAGACGATTCCATAAAGCAATATTTCACAAAACTTAAATGGAAGCTTTTTTTTTTGCATTCAAATCACATGACATGAAGAGAAAATGGAAATGCTACCTTTCTGAAATAAGAGCGGTCTCTAAGAGCTATCACAAGAGGAGAAATCCCAGTTTTATTCGAGTAACCTCACTCAATATAAACACAGTCCATTTGCAATTGTGTTTTGTTGAATTTTTTTTTAACCATAGCTTCTATTTCACACACAACTGCAATGGAAACCTGGCTATTGTCAGACATGCTGTCTAGATTTGATTTCCATTTGGCCTAATAGATGGCTGGTGTTTGGTATTTGGAGACATGGAAACATGACTTAAACCCACTAGAGCGTTACAGACAGGAAACACTTAAAAAAAGACAGCAATCATAAATTCAGCTACTTTTAAGGGTATATGTAATGTAGTTTGCCCTACATCATTCTTAGTATGTCATCGATGAGAGTTTGTGATATAATACATTGCTATAACCTAATAGTTTTGTGGTCGAGTTATTGATATAATAGAATGACCAGTCATCAGTGAGCCACAATCAGTAAGTGTACTGTATACTACAAAGTTGTCTATATTGTAGGCTTACATGTCTAATAACCTAAAAAGACAGAAAGAAAGAAAGAAAGAAAGAAAAAGAATTGGGCTGGGTATGTATGGGCAGGCTGATGCAATGTGCCTCTAACTAAAACCATTATTTTGTTTTACTCACACAAACCATATGTTCTCTGATATTGAAAGCAGGTTCAGTAAGTCACATTTTAAATCTGGAACTATTCGTATAATCAAAACGGTTCCAACAATAGAGGCCTTCAAATTACAGATGCAACACAGCATTATAAAATATACAATCATTATCAAGCACATTATTTCTCTTAACTTCTGTTTCCTGATACGAGGAGAAGTAAAGAGCCTCAAAAAGTTTTCTGCTTTGTTGAAAATGCATTGCACCATTTTCCCCCGCTCCAGTAGCTCCTCTTTGACTCTGATAAAGGCTAGATATTTATTGAGCATATTATAAATTTTTACTGTACATACAGTGGGGAAAATAAGTACTTGATACACAGCAGATTTTTCTCCTTTTCCCATGTACAAAGAATGGAGAGATCTGTAATTTTCATCGTAGGTACACCTCAACTGTGAGAGACAGAATCAAAAAAAAAAATCCAGAAAATCACATTGTATGATTTGTAAATAATTAATTTGCATTTTATTGCATAAAATAAATATTTGATACAATAGAAAAATAGAACTTAAAGTTTGGTACAGAAACCTTTGTTTACAATTACAGAGGTCAGACGTTTCCTGCAGTTCTTGACCAGGTTTGCACACACTGCAGCAGGGATTTTGGCCCACTCCTCCATACAGACCTTCTCCAGATCTTTCAGGTTTCTGGGCTGTTGCTGGGCAACACGGAGTTTCAGCTCCCTCCATAGATTTTCTATTGGGTTCAGGTCTGGAGACTGGCTAGGCCACTCCAGGAACTTGAAATGCTTCTTACGGAGCCACTCCTTAGTTGCCCTGGCTGTGTGTTTCGGGTCATTGTCATGCTGGAAGACCCAGCCAAGACCCATCTTCAATGCTCTTACTGAGGGAAGGGGGTTGTTGCCCAAAATCTCACGATACATGCCCCCATCCATCCTCTCCTCAATACGGTGCAGTCGTCCTGTCCCTTTGCAGAAAAGCACCCCCAAAGCGTGATGTTTCCACCCCCATACTTCATGGTTGGGATGGTGTTCTTGGGATTGTACTTCTTCCGCCAAACATGGCGAGTGGACTTTATACCAAAAAGTTCTATTTTGGTCTTATCTGATCACATGACCTTCTCCCATGCCTCCTCGGGATCATCCAGATGGTCTTTGGCAAACTTCAAACGGGCCTGGACATGTGCTGGCTTGAGCAGGGGGACCTTGTGCACGCTGCAGGATCTTAATCCATGACGGCATAGTGTGTTACCGATGGTAACCTTTGAGACTGTGGTCCCAGCTCTCTTCAGGTCATTGACCAGGTCCTCCCGTGTAGTTCTGGGCTGATCCCTCACCTTTCTCATGATCATTGATACTCCACGAGGCGAGATCTTGTATGGAGCCCCGGTCCGAGGGAGATTGACAGACATCTTGAGTTTCTTCCATTTTCTAATGATTGCGCCAACAGCTGTTGCCTTCTCACCAAGCTGTTTGCATATTGTCCTGTAGCCCATCCCAGACATGTGCAGAGCTACAATTTTGTCCCCGGTGTCCTTAGACAGCTCTTTGATCTTGCCCGTAGTGGAGAAGTTGGAGTCTGATTGATTGAGTGTGTGGACAGGTGTCTTTTATACAGGTAACGAGTTCAAACAGGTGCAATTAATACAGGTAATGAGTGGAGGATAGGACGGCTTATTAAAGACGAACTAACAGGTCTGTGAGAGCTAGAATTCTTGCTGGTTGGTAGGTGATCAAATACTTATTTCATGCAATAAAATGCAAATTAATTATTTAAAAATTATACAATGTGATTTTCTGGATTCTGGTTTCTCACAGTTGAGGTGTACCTACAATGAAAATTACAGATCTCTCCATTCTTTGTAAGTGGGAAGACTTGAAATATCGGCAGTGTATCAAATACACTCATTTATGCTATCATCCAAACAGATAGCAGCACAACGCATGAAATCATGTAGATACAGGTAGAGAGAGCTCCAGATAATATTCATATCATACATCAGAATGAGGAAAACAGTTGTTGTTGTTCCTGTCCTTGGCTGACAGGAGTGGAACTCAACCTCAAAGTTGGATCTCAAAGTGTGCATTCTGTGATGTTTTTCTGCTCACCATGGTTGTAGAGCGGTTAATTTAAGTATTGCAGCTTCCTGTAAACTCAAACCACAGTCTGGCCAGTCGTTGTTGTGTGTGGAATCCTAAGAGTTAATGTGAACATTTAAGGTCCACTATGTAGGACTCAACCAACTGAATGACCCTCCCTTACCCCTCGCCTTGCAAGTGTGTATTAGAACATATGGTGACCATCAGGTGCTTGTAGCATACTTCCAAGTACTTACATTCACACTCTTTTATATAAGTGATGGACAGAACCTCTCAGTTCTGTCAAGCATGCACACACACACACACACACACACTTCCCCATCTGATCAGAGTAGATTTTCTGGGCCTACTCCAACAAGATGCAGAACACCTACAGGACTCAATTGGGACCGGTTTCCTCAAGCAAATTTCCACATCGCTCTTTAATTGTTAAGTGTTTAATTGTTAAGTATTAAGTGTTCTCACTAGCTATAAAAAGAATTTAAATATAATAATAATAAATAAACCATTATAATAATGGTTTCTTTATTATTATTATATTTAATAAAAATTAAATATAATAATAATAAATAAACCATTATTATAATATTATTATATATAGATTATACCATACAATTTAAACAATTTGGCTTTCATTTATCCTAGTAATTTTGAATTGTCTGGAGTAGTGGTAACTAAAATTGGTAAGTTTACAAAAGGTCAGGGTAAACAACTAACACAAGTGAATGACAACAACCCTTCCTTAACCATTAACAGGTAGTATATGACAATAAATAAGACAATTCCTTTATGTTTTGTCACATACATACTAGCACATACTAGCACACATACTCAGAAATAGTTGAGATATCTATTTTGATTTTGAAATAGGTAGAATAAACACATTCTCCTCATTTGTCTTTAAACATTATGTTTTCGTTGTCAAAATATTTTTAACATGTTATCAGTGCTATGAAAAATCCATTAAAGTCTTAGAAAAAAAAATGTCTTATCCAGTAGCCAGTCTCTGGTCTGATGAGCTGCTTTCTGCTAAATAATTTACATGAATGCATGTGATTTGATAACACACAACAGAGGAACTGCAACAGAAACCGAGCTGGTTCATGGACAGAATGCTAGAGTCCCCGAACTACAGATGGAAGTGCTCAATTCGGTCCACTGAAATACCTTGCTGGACCACAATCCACCAGCTGACAGCCCTTGGTCTACAGGTTTTATGAACACTTCCTTTTTTATTTCCAGTTTGCCTTGTATCTGCTTCTATGTTTTCCACTTCTGTAGCAATCACATACTGTGTGTCTGAGTTCTGTAATGTAGCTTGCTAATCTCGATTCAGCAGCCAGTTTACACAAAAAAATGTCTATCAAAGGTTTATATTTTACTTCCCAATCAGATTCTAGTTCCCTATCCTACTAACAACATTGAGGAACACTATATTGTATGGATCTACCACTGACTGTATAAAAAGTGGACAATGCATCATCTCTAAAAGTGAAGCCACCACAGGTGTAGCGCCCCTGCTGGCTGGCTGCAGTACAAATTCTAGCCCCGCCCATTCCCATGTGTTTTAATGACAAAACGGCGTATATTACATGTTACTTTCTACATCTAAACTGTCTGAATTAGTCTATGTAAGAAGGTATGGCTACACTTGACTGACAGCCTTCCTGTAAGATACCAATTAACTTTTAACAGTTAATTAACAGCACACAATTTACCATCATATCAATATTATTTAAAATGTTCTGGACACATGCATACAAACTGTTAGCCATTTCTATTTAAAAGGTTTGAAACATGAAAAGGTTCATAGGAAAAGGTTAGTGTAATCATGCTAGCTATTTAGCCATATAGCACTTGCGCTACCTACCAAACCACATAGCCTCCATGAAGCCAGCCATCTATCAAAACTTGGGCAAATGCCACTTGTTCATCAGTGAACACCTACACACTACCAATAACATTAGGATGAATTTTATAAGTAGATGGTTTACATTGCGCTTGGAATAGGCATGTGCCCCAAATGATGAGCTTTAACTCACCCTGATGAGCTCACTGCTGGCTCCTTCTGTGTTAGTCACATCCATCTGTCAGCAAATTTGAAGTTCATGTGATAAAAGACCTTCCTAGATGCATCCGTATTAATGACATATCTCCAGCTGACACTATGTAAGCTCTCTGGATAGATGTAGAAAGAGAATTTGAGAATGTGACTATATTCGTCTGATCATTTCTACCGTAGAAAGGGGTGGGCCTAGCAAATAGGCAATTTTGACTCTTGTCTCTACTGTGCAAATTTGAGAAGGTGAAAATCCCTACTTTACAGAATCTGGCTGCAAATTTGACAAAATGGTAGAGATATTTTGGCTTCATTTCTACATCAAAACGTTAAGCGTTGCCTCAAAGGGGCAAACTGAATTCTAATGTAGTTTTAACTGTTTTTTTGTTTTTTCACATGAGTGTAGTATCCAATCCAATCAAGGTAAGGTAACAGAAACCCTCCTCCTTCCATGCTTGTCATGTATGATTTGATTGTCAAGTGTGTACAGGTGTATACAACATCATTTTGTCAAATGAGATCAAAATACAAGATTTCGGACACGCATTACTGGCAAAAATTGGGTTTCGCCAAAATTGGTAACTGCATACTGCTTAAAAACACCCAGATTCCACTGTGCTGTTCAGCTAGCGATGTAGAGGCTTGAAAAGACATGAATATTCTTCAGTATCAGGATATTTCAACCTAAAACGTAGACAGGAGGTTATGATATGGTTATAAATAGACAGTTCAATACAGTGATAACTCCAATGCACTGAAATCAGCACAGAAATGGTTGAAGAAAAACAAAATCAGTGTCTTGAATATGGGCATCTCAGCCTACAGATTTGAAACATGTTGAGCCTGTAGCGTAAGAAGTCCAAATATAAAATCGAGATACTTGATGCTTGGCAGGGTGGTCTAAAATCATCCTACAACCTTGTTATACAATACATAAGAAGGCTCAGGAGGCATTTATTCTCTTCAGAGGAGGCCTCAACAAATATTAATTTAGGGTGTTGATCATTTTGAAAGCAGATATTTTTAGGAAAACGCACATCTACTGTATGTGTCTGATCCCACAGGGAACGAGTAAAGGCAGCCATCTGTGATGAGTGCTCTCCTCCTCTTTCTCTGCTTCCAAACTTTCCAACATCTCTTCCATTTCTCTCCCCCACTTACTTTTCAGTTCTGTCACTCTCTCTCTCTCTCTTGCTCTCTCTCTCTCTCTCTCTCTCTCTCTATCTCTCTCGTTTGTGTTTGTGTCATTCAGTCACCAGTAGCTAAAATGCCATTTTACTTTAAAATTATGCTTATATAACTTTTAATTCATACTGCAATGACTCAGCAGACCCACTTCCCATAAGAAATAAGAAATGTGACACAGCAGTGTTGTGTCAAGTCATATTTCTAATGTTAATGCTCCTGCTGACAGGAGCACATTTCATACACATTGGGATTTCTAAGGAATTTTATACACACTGCATTGAATACAGTAAATATTTGAAGTTGTAGCTCTTGCTCTACTTTCGTTTTACATTTCATACATCTGTCTCTATTTATGTCATCTCCACTCTCTATTTCACAAAAGTGCCACAAGGTTAAGTTTATACTCATGGCCTAGAAACAACCTCAAAGGAACACAAACACAGTGTCTGCTGCAGGATAAATGCTGTCGTTCAGACGTAGTACAATTTCCACTCATAAAGCAATCGCTAAAACTATTAATGTTAAAATCTTACAAATAGAAGAATGTACTATTTGAAGCTAATGAAAAGCAAACTCTAGTAATATTCATGATGTAATAGTAATATTATTTTGTCCAAATATATCCAGGAAAAAATGCTCCTGCTGAGGAGCAAGTCCACACTTTCACACCTTCCATTAAAGTTGTTATACAGCAACAATATTCTAGATTTTATTCACAAAGAAAATTATTTAGACGCATGGTAGATTCTGTTAGAAGTGGGCTTGGTTCTTTAGACATTTATAAGCCATGACCTATTATCCAGGGTTCTACTTTAAAGTAAAAAATTCACTTTGAATGACTTGAATATTAATCTTTATCATTAACATATGATTTTCATTTGGGCCAAACATTTATTTTATGATTAACTTCTATTTGTTTTAAACCTTAGCTAACGGTTTCCTACATTACAGTGGGAATTCTCCTCTACCTAAAGCGAGCGATGCAGCGGAGCTTTAGTTCTTCACTCTGTCTCACCTCTTCATCAACGAAGCTTCTGCTGAGAGCAGCAGGAGCACTGGGTCTGCTAACGTTAGTACTAGGAGCAGAATGAACTTCAAATTGGTAGGAATGCTATTTCAATTTATTGCCTCATCTGGCTTATTGATTGTTTATTGGAGCAGATCGGTTTTGCGAATTGCATATTGTTGTTATTATCTTTATGCCTAACTGTTCTTATGATGATGCTGCTAAATGAACAATGAGCAAAGTCTGTTGTTTGCATTGCTGACCTTTACTGCACGTTTCTCTGGGCTATATTAAATATGGTATATGATGTATAATATCGTATATTGTATATGATGTATAATATAGTATGTTGTAGTTTATTATTTAGCTGGCTGATGTTGTTTTTTAGGCCTGTTGGCTGGTCTTTGAAACGCATGCACTGGGGTAATCAGAGTTTTATGGTGGTGTTGTATCCATAGCATGCAAAAAAACCTGAATCCAGCTCTCGCTCTTGGCTGCCCCCTTACTCACCGAGTAGTAGTACATGCCTGTGCTGGAACCTAGACATTAAAGGTAGCCCACAAGCGGGTGGGCAGTTGCATCTTCCATGCAGTGCAGTCCACCATCACCACACCCATCACTAACTATTCAAACCGAGTCTCTGATGTAATTCAATGCAACTCTGTTATGCACCTGCAATGCATGCTGGAGCTTTGAGTCCAACATTTATTGTTTCTCATTTCTCAATAATATGACATTGAACATTGTTGGAAAATGGTGAGTAGGAAAAAAAGCTCTTGCTCTTTTGTTCAGGACCAAAACAAAACCTGATCTTTGTTACAGTGTTTGAGGTTGTTTAATAATATTAATGATATACTATTAAATGAATATCAATAATGATGTTGTTTAATAGCTTCTCTTATTAAACTGCATTGTGACTCCACTAGTGTAATGTGTTAAAAGAAACAAAACACATTGTTTCAATATAATTAGACTATTAATAGAACTTCAAATATATTTACATTAATTTGCTTAAGTAAGTTTTTAAATATATTTAAGGGGAGAGATTATTTCCAGACTTTCTTCCTTACATGGAGCTAGTATTTCACATGTGCAAAGTAACTAGCTATTAGTATGTCCTGTTTAGGCTTGTTTAGCTGACCGTTTGTTCCATTGATTTGTTCCCTGACAATGTTTTTTTTTTTTTAATATTACAATTTAGATTTGTCTTGCACTGTGTGTTTATTGCTATTGACCTGGACTCCTCTTGACCTTGGGTTTTTCAAAATAAACCTACTGCAAATAAATCCTTACTCTGTCCCTTTCTTACACATGCTGCGGAGCTGTGACAATTTTCTTCGTCTATAATAAGAGAACACTAGCAATGTCTTGCTCTGACATCAGAGCGACTTCTCAAGGGAATAACAAAATAAAATACAGCACCAAACAAAAAAGCAGCAGAATTGTATTACTAATATTTCAGTATAAACATACAAAAGTATGGCCAAAAGTATGTGGGCAATTGACCATGATACCCATATGTGCTCATTCCAAAATCATGGCCATTAAAAGATTTGGTCCCCCTTTGCTGTTATAACAGCCTTTGTTCCTTTGTGTTTTTGGAACGTAACTGTGGGGATTTTTGCTTATTTGTATTCCAATTTATCCCAAAGGTGTTCAGTGAGGTTGAGATCAGGGCTCAGGCCACTCGAGTTCTTCCACATCAATCTTGGCAAACCATGCCTTTATGGACCTTGCTTTGTGCACAGAGGCATTGATAGTGAATGATGAACCAGCTTTAGGCCCTTGGTAAAGCCCATGTATGGGGCGTTATGGTAAGGTGTTCACATACTATTGGCCATAGTGTATTGAATGTGTTTCAGGGTGGAGTTTTCCTGAAACATGTTTTCAGTCATGTTGGGCTTACCTGTTTGTGTGCATGGTCATATGAGTTGATGTGGTTGTCAAACTCTTGATGCTTGTGATACTGTTTGTCACAAAGCTCACAATAGAAGTTGGCCTTCAGGTTTTCTAGAGCTTTGGTTATGGCTTTCTCCTTTTCAGCATAGTCCTGCAAGAGAGAGAGAGAAAGAGAGAGAGAGAGAGAGAGAGAGAGAGAGAGAGAGAGAGAGAGAGAGAGATTTGAAAGTTTGAATTAAAACCTTTGGTATTCATAGTAAACCAATCTACCTTTAAGTGTGTGTATAATATTCTTTTCCTTATTAAGTATTTAATGAGACCTTATCACATAATGCATTACTCAATCCTAATAGTTTCACTGTTGAGCTCTTGCTAGATATTAGATTTTAGCTCCCATTTACAGATATCACAAGCAGCCATCACCTCACATGTGCATTAGTAAAACTGATTAAATAATTGCAATGAAATGTGTTGTTTTCATTTTTTTTAACTAATGAGTTTGTGCATGGTATATTAATTTCCAGGATCCATCATTGAAGATTTACAGTTACTCACTGTAGTTAACAGAATAATATGCTTTACGATTTTTAATGGAATAAAAGTCATCCTTAAGATGATTGCATTTTAAAAAAAGATGCTCTCAAGGTCCATAGGTCATAGTCTGTTATTATCAACTCAACACTTTGAGCTCAACCACACAGAGCTCCGTTTTCAGTACAGAGAACTTCAATACAGTTCCTATGACAACAAGGTCAGATTGAGGAATTGAGGATTGAAGGTTGAGGAATGCCAAGATACAACTATTTTCAGCACACATAAACACTCTTGATATACACAGGTATCAAGGAAAACCTCAGAAGTGAGGTTAATTGATTTTCTTTAAGGTTAATTGAGTCTTTGCAGTTACCCCGATTCAATTTTGCACACATACGCGGATAATGCTATGTTTTATCAACAAGAGAAGAATTTAAAATTAAACAGATATGAGACCGCACACACTTGGTAAAATGCTGATCTTTGGCCCCATTGAAGCATATGTTTGAAAACTAAAATATAGTATTTTCTCTGCATTTTGCTCTCCCATCCACACATAAACTGTCACAGCATCAATGAGCAGCATATGAATGTGCAAGAACTCTGCTTATCAAGGACATATTGTGCAACATACATCTTTAATTTAAAAGAATAAATAAATTAATAAAAACTATAATAATAATAATAATAATAATAATAATAATAATAATAATAATAATAATAGGGCGGCATGGTGGTGCGGTGGTCAGCACTGTCGTCTCACAGCAAGAAGGTCCTGGGTTCGATCCCCGGGTCACCCAGGGTACCTTTCTGTGTGGAGTTTGCATGTTCTCCC
>JAQQZU010000019.1:5372199-5388174 GCA_030068025.1 Parauchenoglanis punctatus | reverse complement strand
CCCGAAGATGCTGGGATTGGCTCCAGCTTCCTCGCGACCCAGATGGATAAAGCGGTATAGATAATGGATGGATGGATAATAATAATAATAATAATGATAATAATAATAAAAGAATTTGGTGCACAAGTTCCAATTTTTTTTTTTTCAAAAATAAACATACACCCACTTAGATGATTAATTTAGTGGTGCTGAAAGTTAAAATGTCTCTTAGTTTGCCAAGGCCAAAGCCTCTTAACTTCCTGTTAGTGATCATGATTGAGTACAGCTAGTGGCAAACAAAAAAAGGGTTTGTTTGCCATGTAATGTAAGTTAATGGGAGGTGAAGCAGCTTTGGATGGTCAGGAACAACCCAGGAACCATCAAGACACAGGCCTGCCATGAACAGGAAGCTGCTGGAACACTGTCTACATTCAAGGAACCTTTATGGACTGAGAAACAACCATCCAAGAAAGAAGCCTCTGCTCCACAATTGACATCTTCAAGCTTGACTAAAGTCTGCAGCTGACATGGACAAAGAAAAAGTATTCTGGAAGAAAATTTTTGGTCAGACGAGCCAATGATTACATTGCTTGGCCACAATGGCCAGAGTTACAAAAGAACACCGTACCAACTGTTAAGCATGGTGATGGTAGCATCATGCTCTGGGGCTGTTTTACTGCCAGTGGAACTGGTGCATTGCACAAAGTGGATGGAATAATAAGGAACCTCAGAATTCTTCAGAATAGCTTCAAACCATCAGTTAGACAGTTGAAACTTCGACACAACTGGACCCAAAACTTTAAACATTAAGCACATTAGCAGGGTAGCATTAAGCTTAAAACAACCCTATCAAAAATATGTGGGCTGTGCTTAAAAATTGGCTTCATGACAGGAAACAGACAAATTGAATTAAACTCAAACACTTCTGCCAAGAAGAGCGGTCAAACGTCCAACCAGAATTACGCCTGAGGTTTGTTGATGGATTAGAAAAGTGTATGGTCAAAGTGAAACTTCCTAAGGGACATTTAACCAAATATTAGGTGTGATGTATGTCTATTTTTGACACTGTATGAATAATTTGTACCCTGTGTTGATTTCAGAAAACCCAAAATAAATTCAAACTTTGCACCAAATTCTTGTTTCATTTTAAAGATGTATATAATCATTCTTCCACAGAAAATGTACAGTTCGAAGGAATCACTAAAAGTCCAATATTGCCATGACATTCATATCCATGAGGACTGCTAAACTTCTGACCACAACTGTAACTAATTATGGAAAAGATGACTTGGCAACTGGGGCACTCGTAAAAGTCATAGTCATGAAACTCGTACTATAGCAAAATTCATAATTATGCAGCCTAGCAGACTTTTGTGTGTATTGTCAGAAAACCGTCCACATTATAGGTATTTTGAAAGTAATTTTAGCAACGAAGTTGCTGTAAGATGGAACATCAAGTGTTGTGATTCAATTGATGTGATAAAGACAAACATATCATAGATAAGAAACATATAACTAATGGTTATCATCCTGACAGCAAGGGCTGGCCTGTGTGAGCAGATTTTATGTCAAAGAGCCAATAAATCTTAATTTGTGCCCCTGAAATATTAACCTGAGTGATGCAATCCATATACAAACACACACACACACACACACACACACACACACACACATACACACACACACACACACATTGCAGACCTTAGGGCTTCATCACTTATCCTCTTTTCATGAAGCATGTCAGCTGCTTCCTCCTGCTATCCACTGCTCTCCTCCACTTGATCACAAATCTAAATTTAGCCTTGCAGATGTATGAGAGAGGGAGAATATGGAGGTCTATTTGTCACTTTAACACATCCCCATGGCTCAACACAACAGATGTTAGCTCTTAGCATCTCCCTATGGTTTCGTATGACCAACAAACATGCTGCCAGGGTTATTTAATAATGTTGCAATGCTCCATCAATATGCAGCCTTCGTTATGACTGATTTATAATTTAACTATGGGTGAAAGGGCAGCCTTTAAAATGATTAAATGTATAATATTGTAGCTTGTAATTGTTTTTTATTATAGTTCATTATTATAGTACAGGTATAGTTTTGATTACATAATATAAAATTTCCTGACTTTAAAGTCATTAAAGATTTGATTAGATGTAATATGTGCCATGATTGTATTTTTTTCCTGTAATTATTTTATTTTAGGGATCTTACCCAAACTTTATTATAATACATGTTTATGGTTAGTAATGCAGCATACTTTGTTGTTTCCATGGTGGCATATCTCAGTATGCACATGAATTGTAAACTCTAATGAAGAGTAAGAAGGAGATGAGCTGATGGGATGCCAGTCATTACTTTTTTTTTACAGTCCACTATAGGTGCACATACAGTACCTGCCTTTGCAAAATTATATAAGCTATGTTAAATTTAAAAAAAAGTTATTAAATCACAATTGTTCCAATTCTAATAGAGCCACAAGCTTTATTTAAAGCATACTTCGGCACCTAACCTAGTCACGCCATTCACATGTACGCATCATCAACAGCATTACAACATGATTCAATACCTCACCAAAAAACATCCCAAACCCAATTATAAAATGTGTGGACATGTTTTTATATTGTGTTGGGGAGCTAAAGATGAATATCTGATGACTTTGAAGAAAACTGTTTCAAAAACCGCAGCTTTTATTTGAAAACATAATAAGGATACTGAGGTTAAGGTTAACATCAAGGCTAGCTTTAGCTGCAGTGCAGCGTTGACTGGCTGCATTAACACATGCAGTTGGTAACAATTTTATTACATTTACATCATTAAAGGTCATCATTAAAGGTGGAGGTGAACCGTATATGAAGAAAGCCCGAATGAATGGTGAATGGTGATTCGTTTGTTCATCTGTAAGCGCCTGATCATAGTTGTTGAGGTTTATATTAGGTGACGGGCTTTTTTTTTTTTTCCAAAATAGAACCAAATAAATTTGTTTAAAGGTGCACTATTTGGGATTTAGGGAGATCTATTAGCAGAAATGGAATATAATATTTATAAGTATGTTTTCATTAGTGTGTAATTATGTGTAACTACAAATCATTGTAGTCTTTTCGTAAGCTTAGATGTACATAGGGAGCGGGTCCACCTCTACAGAGCTGCCATGTTGTGCTGCTACAGTAGCCCAGTGTGGACAAACTGCTTGAGAGCACCGTCTTCCTTTCACGTTTTTACAAGTGGCAGCATGGATCAGGAAGGATACCTTATTAAGGAAGTGTATTGTAAAGTGTTACTATAATGTCAGTGTAAGGTTCTATAGTAAGACAAATGTGTGTGGGTTTTTGTTGCTGATCGTTTTTTTTTATTATTATTGGTTGTTTTTTTTTTAGAGTAGACCAGGAATTTAAATAATTTCCCCTTTGCTTTTCACTGCCTGTGCAAACAGAGATGGGGCACCATTCCAGTGGAGCTGAGAGTTATGTGTGTGTGTGTGTGTGAGTGAGAGAGAGAGATCCCTGTGGCTCTTAAATTAAATTCCTATCGTGTCAGTGCAGGAACAGGATTCAGTGGTGCTTATTGGCATTCCCCAACCAGAGGGAAATTAAATTTCCCTGGCCTGTTTCATTTCCTGTTTTATTTCCTTTAACTTTTCCTCTTTTACTTTGTTTTCAGCTTTCATTTTTATTGGTGTGTTAAGAATCCTCCATTGCCCCTAATTTGCTTTGTAAGGTGTAAAGTGAGACAAAATACAATCCTAAGGTCAAGAGCCTTTCTCAATGGCCTAACAGTCAGATTTGAACTTAAAAACTTCGGTTTACAAGAACTTTTATTTGTTTATTTTTGTGCCAGCTTTTCGCAGTATCTGCATTCTCCATGCCCCGATGATTTTTTATGACTTATACATGCACTTGGCAAAGGTTTGTTTACAATTTTCCATCACAGTATTTCCGACCAATGAATTAATCATTTTTATGAGTATATTTTAGCATTTAGCATGTGTTTTTTTTTTTTTTTACTTGTTTCATTATGTGCAGTGTGAATCACAACTAAACAAAATGGCACAAAAACAAAATAAAATGATAAAAAAAAAAAAAACAAGCATATCAATTTGTACTCAGCAAACAGACTAATAGGTGTGAAAGTGCATTTAGATTAATTGGGTCTGATGTACAAAGCTATTTGAGTGTGTTTGTGTAATTGGGCCACCTTCTGTGTCAAAAGCCTGGTATTTTATGTATGAAAAATGGCTTATCGGGGTGGCATGGTGGTGCAGTTTAGCAGGGTAGCACTGTGGTCTTAGAGCAAGAAGTTTAAGACTTCTGTTGGTCGATGTGGGCCTTTCTGTGTAGAGTTTTCATGTTCTGCATGTGCATGTGTGGGTTTCATCTGGGTACCGCGGTTTCCTCCTGCAGCCCAAAGATGTGAGAATTAGGTCAAGAAGCTACTCTAAATTGCTCATAAGATTTGACTGTAATTGTGAATGGCATTTTGTCTCTACGTTCGCCCAGCGAATGATTGCCGACCTGCCCAGGGTGTACCCTGCATTTTGCCCCAAAGTCAGCTGGGATTGGCTCCAGCTTCCTCACAACCCATATGTTGATATGATGTTAATGCAAAAACAGTGTGGGGGAAATAGAACATGTGACTGATTAGATATTACTGTTTGATTTATTACATTTATTGCATGTCTTCCCGAACCCGGTGTTTCTTGGTACGATAGTGTTATAACAAAACAAAAGAAATCAATACACTAAACTGGACTTTCTATTTTATAAACAGTTCAGTTTGTAAGCTTCAGATGATCACAAGAACAATGTAATGCAGTTTATTTACACATTGTATTCAAAGAAGCTCATTCTTTGCATTATTACAAATATTTCAGATTTAGTACTTACTAAGTATGAGCACTTTGTTATTTGATACTTGTTGATACTGATATCAATAATGAAAAGAAGAACCTACTTAGTATTCAGCTATTAGGGCTTTTCAGCAATTGGAACATTTTATTTAGCTCTGTTTTTGTGGTAAAAATGAGCACCAGGTCCTGGTGAGCAAGGAGAACAGAAAAGATCAGTGCTTACAGAAATATAGTGATCTCACATGCGACTGTTCCTCTGTATGCTCGTTTTACTACTCCATACTTTTCTGTGTACGTAATTCACTCCACCTTGTGACTATTTTTTATTGACCACACATGCTGATACTGTGTGTGCATTCAGGTCGCCTGTCCTCTCTGGTTTTAACATCATAAAATACTTTCTCAGAGTACAGTTTGTAGTCTGCTTTGCATTAATTGCCATCATTTATCACTCCCACATCACTATCATTTCTTGTTGTCTGTTTAGTAGCAATGTACACTAGGCTTACAGTATACTTACAGTATCACATGATATCAGATGTTGATATTAGAGCTTTTTTCTTGATTAGAGCATAAGGACCTGTGTTCACCGAATGCATTTTTTTTTTTTTGTGCAGGCAGAGTCTATGTTCTTTACAAATCTTATGAAGTGCAGTGTTACGAAGTTCAGTTTTTTTGCACTCAGAGTGCTTTCAGTTGAAAAAAACGCTGAGCTCATCAACGTCACTTCTCTCTCCAATCAAAATCAAGAAGGGGTGGGACTTACCATATCAACGCTGTTAACAACGGTGGAGGAGAAAATGATCCTAACTGTCATGGACACCCCAGTCATTTACAATCTAACGCAGTTTAGCTAACCTTTGTAAAGTGAATAGAGACTTGACATTCACAGCAAAGCCTTCTGGAAGCGCTCTGAAAATGAAATTGTGGGTGGACACAGGTGATTAGAACATATTGTTCGATCCCTAATAAAATCTTCACTTACATTATTAATACATGTATTACTTAATGACTGAATATGACTGTATTTATGCCTTCTGCATAAATTAGCACGGCGTTAATTGCTGCATAAGACAAGACGGCACCCAGGATATTTAAAAAGAATAAATGTATAACAGTGAATGTAGTATGTGCAGATGTACTTTATAGTGCATAGCTGATCAGGAGTTTCTGATAGAGAATTACTTTCAGATAGAGTTAGAGTGAGAAAGTTCACTACAGAAAGAAAGAGAGAGAGAGAGAGAGAGGAGAGAGAGAGAACAGTGTAAGTATGGCACTGTGGTGTGTTTGGCCCATATGTGTTCTCTGTGATGTTGTTTATCTTTCTCACTGGGTTGAAGAGCCAAGCCATCTGGTCTCAGCTATGGACAAGCTGATGACTACAGCATTAACACACACCCAGATGGGGCAACACCTGTTAGACACAAACACACACATAGTCATACTGAGTGAAAGTTGTTATTAAGTGTTATACATAATGTATTAACCAAAGAGGCACCTCGCATGGTGAATACCGTAGGATAAGAGCAAACTTAATAATCTATTCTCTCACTAAACCTGACAGACTTCTCCCGCAGTGGCTCCTGAGTCATCCTTCTGCTTAGAGCTACTGCACTTCGGATTCATTTTCTGCTGCTCTGGATGGTCCCACATCTGCACTTTCCAAAAACATCCTTGCTTTAGTGCATAATTTTTAAATTGTCTCTTGCTTTTGTTACATCGTTTTACATTTGATAGGAAGGAAAAAGTAATGCTTTTCCTCCTTCGGTCCCTGATTTTCATTTATTTTTTTCAGGCTTATAGACAAGTGATATTTCAAACCTACACCTCCAGTGCTTCTATTCTACAAAATAAATAAATAAATAAATAAATCAGGCAACCTCAGAGGTGTGTAGGCGATTTGCATAATCTGAATGCAGAACGCAGAAAACTGACTTAAACAGCTGCGTAACCCAACAACCCCCCAACAATCAGGGGATTATTTTGTGTCTGGTTTTTCTCAAGGTATCTTCCTCATGTTGTCTCAGGGATATTTTGTTTGCCGCTGACTTGCTCATTAGGTATCCGAATCTATATCCGGATTACTGTAAAGATGCTTTGTGACAATGTCTACTGTTAAAAGGGCTCTACAAATAAAATTGAATTGTATTGTATTGTACCTACACCTGGATGTGTAGGCTCATTGTCTCAGGCTTTGAGGGCCAATCGATCACAGAAAGAAGTGCAATATCCAGGAAATGAGCCAATTATCCCCCAGCTTAAGCTGTCTCCCAGGAGTGCATGGTGGAAGATTGTGACCTTTACCTCTGTAGATTCCTCCAGTAAAAAACAAAGACCCAGGGCTTTACTCATAAAGATTCATAAGGCTAAAATTAACTCCCAAATGGCTGATTTAGCAGAAACTTTTTTTGTCCAAATATTTTACCACTAAAAGCAGGTTCTAAAATTATACAAACTCTGTAGGGATACCAAATCAGAAATTATGGCAATTCAATGGTAAGGTAATGAGAAAATGAGCTTTAAAAGGGTATGCTGTCGATTTTCCAGGAGTATTTCAATCACCTGTTAAATAAAGTTGTACTACTGGAGATCGAAGATTACCCGACAAATATCATCCATGATGTTTTTCATCAAATAAATGCCCCCTTTAATAGTTGAATAGAGAATACAGAACTTTTCAGAACTGAATATTGACAGTGACTGGCTGCTGTAGAGGTCTGCATTATATGATGTCATATTACAATAGAAGAAGAAGTTGTTTTAAGAAGTAACATTTTGCTAGGAACTTTTAATGCCCCTTAGGAGAACTCTTAATGCTAAGATAAAAATCTTCACAGACGGAACCTGTGAAGAGATTTAGGATAAGAGTCCTTATCTGAAGAGATTTCATTTCAAACCATAATCATTGAGCTCATATTCTATTCTTTAAACATTATTAATCTGTTAATTCCAGTCCCCGTGATGTACACATCAGAATGTAAAACTCAGTGAAGATTCTCGAGTAGCACTGCACACCTTCACTGTGATATAGCATTGTAGAAAAATAAATACTGATTGATGAGTTACACAAGCAAGCATGCATAACCAGTCAAAAGTAAACTGATAAAATTGGACATGTTTATGGCAAATGACACAGTTACACAAGGTGTGAGAAAGAGAGGCTGCAAGGGTTGCTTTTGTGATCTGCCAGTGTTTACTTATGGCAGCTTAAGGAGATGAGAAGATGCATATCAGTCACTATGGAAATGGCTACACTTCAGATCCTGGCAAAAGATTAAAGTCCCATTTATGCAATATTAAGATGACTGTTTCCTCCATATAACTATTTTCTATAAGTAATCTCTTAGTTGTTTGAGCATCTGTGCTTCCTAAGAATTTTATAACTTTTTTATAAAACTGATCGTTTATTGCTTTTCCTACTGCAGTTAATCTTTTTAGTGTGTGTGTGTGTGTGTGTGTGTGTGTGTGGGTGGGTGGGTGTGTAGGTAGGTGGGTGGGTGAGTGAGTCTCTCTGTAGAGGAACTACAGCAGGATTTGCTCGTTGTCTCAGGTTTTGAGGGCCAATCGATCACCAAAAGAAGCAGGAAATGAGCCAATTATCCTCCAGCTTAAGTTGTCTAACAGCGTGTGTGTATGTACCATAACACTAGATTGTGACCTTTACCTCCACAGATCATGTCAGAACAAAAGTAAGCCCAAACAAATTCCACAGAGACAGAACCTGGGTAGTATAAACTCTATATTAGCAAAGTAAGCTTGTTAGCACTAGTTTTTTATTGTCGGTTGTGGTGTTTGTTTTTTTAATTAATTTACTTGCAGTATTTCAGTATGTGTGTCATGCTTATTATGAAGTTCATCCAACTATGATGTATGTGTCAGGTTTTATCTGGAATCCATTCCAGACTCCACTTCCCAGAGCACCGTGGCCACCACAGACTACAGTTCCCAACACAACACACCACTCTCACGTTCACAGCCACCGGACTTGTAATCACACACACCTGTTCCACATAACGCCAAGCACGTAAATACAGACTCGAAACTCAAGCAGCTTGCAAAGTAAATGCTCAGTGTACTCTACTTCACTTTACCAAGCCTATTGTTCAATTGTTGCTATTCTGGTTCTTGAGTTTGTTTGTGTATCTGCTTTACGTATCTTCTTGCCTCTACAAGGTTGTTTGCATGTCGCCTGACCTTCTGCCTGACAAATTTTAGATTTGTCTGTCTCCTGTGTACAATAAATATCCTAAACTGCAAGTGCATCCTCCTCCAGACTCTCCCTGACAGCATGGAGTATACTCTTTAAACATTCTGCAGAATGCAAAAAAGTCATTGCTCTTAGGATAGCCCTCTGGTGTATTACATTGTATAATATATCTGGTGTCTATTATGTATAGACTGCCCAGAGTATCATGCATTAGTCACACACAGACAGGAATCCTTTGGGGGACATTTAGCTGATGTGATTCATAAGTGTGAAAAAATGCCCCTATCTGTATATATTTAA
Source organism: Parauchenoglanis punctatus (assembly GCA_030068025.1). NCBI lineage: Eukaryota > Metazoa > Chordata > Actinopteri > Siluriformes > Auchenoglanididae > Parauchenoglanis > Parauchenoglanis punctatus. The sequence continues at coordinate 5,378,842 of JAQQZU010000019.1, read as the reverse complement.
TGCTCCAAATATTTGTATCTGTATCTGAATTTGGACTTAAATCCAGAGTGGCTGTGTGGCCTAAACTGCATTCCCACCCACCAGCCAGCTCTTATCTATTGTATGATAGCTACCAACCAGGGAGGGTGAAGACTAACATGTGCTTTCTCTGAGACACATGAAGCGAGCCGACCGCACCAGGGCAACATAACGCTCTCAGACCTAAAAGCTATCTGCCCTCTTCTGCATGCCTGAGCTCACAAACTCTCAGGATTGGACATCTCTCCCATCCAGAGAGAATTGGCCAATTTTTCTGGCTGTTGTATTGTCTGGATTTGAATCACTCAAAGAAGCCTCAGGACTGTTTTTGTATCCTGCATGTGCAGTTATTATTTTCGATTGTACCTTTTATTAAATGTCCACCATGTAGGATTCAGCTGACTGAATGCCCATCCCTTATCCCTCCCTTTTCCAAACATGTATTAGAATCTACAATGGCCATTAGGTGCCAGTAGTGTATGTCCAAATATTTTCATTCACACTTCCTTGCTACTTCTGTGCTAAATTATATACATGATTCTCCGTGTTGGATTCTCAAACTTGTTAGCCAGCACCAGCAAATGCTGATTCCTCTTCTTTCTTCTTCTTTGTTGTCCTCTGTGCTTCCTTCTGGACTCATGCTGCCACTTGTAAAAATGCGAAACAACAAGGCAGCTCCATGGAAGAGAACCTGCTCCCTATGTAGGTATAAAGGGCTCATTCTATGCTTACAAAAACACAACAATTCATAGTTACATGTACACCAACTAAAACTTACTTATGAGTACTATATTCCATTTCTGCTAATAGACCACCCTAAATCCTACATAAGTGCACCTTTAATCAAATTTATTTTGTTCTATTTTGGAAAAAAAAAAAAAAGCCCTACTCACCTAATTTAAACCACAACAACTCTGATCAGGCATTTACAGATGAACGAGCAAATCACCATTAATATATCATCGATGTTCGCGTTAATGAATGTGGTCTTTCTTCATATAAAACTCACCTCCACCCATGACTCCCCCACATGAAAGTTAAAAAAAAAAAACACCTAACCAAATGCCATGTGAACGTGGGAAATTGTGCACTTCCTATTGGTATCTGATTAAAACACATGTATCTGTTCAACCCATGTAGTTGTATGCCCACATCCACAGGACATGAGGCCTCACTGAGGAGTATGAAAATGATATAAATTATATATTATGGCCTTCACAGTCACCAGATCTTAACCAACTGAAAACCTGTGGGAGATTTTGATGCGACGCATTAGACAGCACTCTCAACCATCATCATAAAAATTCCAAGTAAGTGAATATTTTTTAGAATTACTTCAGAGATGTCTACTATCTATGTAAAGATTCACTGAAGCTGTTCCAGTCACTAGTCATCAACCAATAGCTTACTAAGACACCTTATGCTGTTTGTACCATTAATTTATCATCCATCTATATACATGTGCTTTTCAATAATACACAATAGTGTATTGTTTTTATTATCATCGACCAGCGGGTTTCTGATAGCAGTTTAAGAAAAACACAAAAAATCCACTTAATTACTAGAATTTATTCTCAATAGAAAAATAATTTGCTGATGAAAGGCATACAATTCGACAAAATGACCACTACTACTTAAAGCTAATGACATCATTCTCTCTACTGTAATGTCCCTTTATAATGAAACTTCATAATGCATATTACAGTTGTTCTTCCTAAATAGTTATGCAATTATATACATTTGGACTTATAGGATATAATTTTACTTTATAATTTATGCATAACTTTTTTCCCAAAATGCCACAGAGGTATGCATGTATACTATATAAAAGCAGAGACATGACAAGCAAATGCAATAAATTATGTACAGGACATCATTTTTGTTTTAAAGAAAACTAAAGAGAAAAAAAAGGTTCATGTGCATGTGCCCATCTGCAAATCCATACAAATACATAAAATTCATGAGAGGAGCAGAGATTTAAATCATACAAATGTATTAAATATTACCATTAATAAGATGTATTCTACTTAAAATATAATTTTGCGGCAAAATGTTACTAAACCACACAATGTGGACTCAAGGCAACTAGATTCAGTATAAATGTTTCTATGATAATAGTTCTACTTTTCTGCACCTGATGCGTGTGTATGTGTGTGTGTGTGCGTGTGCGTGTGTGTGTGTGTGGGCACATACAATAAAGCTGTAACACTTTCTATTCACCATTAACACCCACGTGTATCTGTACTACGGGTGAAATGTTATGAAAAATCCATTGCATAATCAGTGTATAAACAAGTTTTTGGTATATTGTGATATCTGCTTACACCTGAAAACATTCAAAGTCTCCTAACAGAATTTATGAGATTTTTTTAAAAATCTTGGTATACCTGGTTATATACCTGGAAAAACCTGCCACTTGTCATCGTGTATGAATCTTAACCATAAACCAGAAATATATTTAAACAATATAGTAATGTTTTTATTTACTTCCCTTTATTTACTTGCCTAGGAGAGACTATTACACTTGACTATAAGCTACTATCTAGTGAATTTTTAGAGTAACCTTGTGACAGGCAGTTGATAGTCGACAGCATACAGTCTAGCAGCTCGTTTCTGAGCAGTTTTAGATGTACCCTTGTTCAACTGTGTTCAATAATGGATACAGTTTTCAGCACAAGTACATCTCAAAATCCACATAAAAGACTTGAAACTAGCCCAAAAGAAATTTGTATTGGAAAAGGGAGACACTTTTTTCCTGTTTTCCACAGTTTCTGCATGGGATACAAGGTCACCATGGCGCATACGCATTTCTGATGTGCAGACATTATCCTCTCCATAATACCCCTTTCCTTCTTGGAATCCTTGCGATATATCTGACAACAGAAAGGGTTTTGTTCATCATAGACACACTGTCTGCACTCTACTAAAATAAATTTCAATTGTTTTCTATTAAACAAGATCTTGTTGACTGCAGAGTATTTTTAAACCAACCCAACCCGGCAAACCCCATTAACCGTCCTGTCCACTGCTCCTCCCAAAAGCATGGGGCAGTGTGATTGCTGCCCCAGTGGGCCTCTAGTAGCACTGGTTGGAGTTAAAATTTTGATCGCGAGGCGCAATAATAATTCTATAATATATAAACGGAGCAATATGTGTGCTGCCAACAATTGTGCATCATCTAGAAAGGCAAGCAAATCAATGGAACATCGGCGTATATCTGTCAAATAGCAACATACTTTAAAATCACTGAATGGAGATAATTGGTATCCATCCATTATCTATGCCACTTATCTGTTAAGGGTTGTGAGGAAGCTGGGGCCAATCCCAGCTGACTTCGGGAAAGAGGCAAGGTACACCCTGGACAGGTTGCCAATCTATCACAAGACTAACATAGAGATGAACAACCATTCACACTTATGGGCAATTTAGAGTCAGTTGACCTAATCTGCCTGTCTTCAGACTATTGGAGGAAACCGGAGCACCTGGAGGAAACCCACTGAGACACGCAAACTCCACACATAAATGTCCCAGTCAGGCACAAGGTTTGAACCCAAAACCATCTACCTGTGAGGTGACAGCTAACCACTACACCACCATGCCACCCGGTGATTAATATTTCAACATAAGTTGGAATTGTGAATGAGTGAATTTTGTGAAGATTAATACTTGTTTAATGGCTGATTATACATATGCCTATTAAAGATCCAACACTGCCTTTAGAAATGTCTGTATTTGTGTCTGTTTAGTGATCCAAATACTCATATCTGTGTTCAATTCAGATTGAAACCTGAAGTGGGCGTGGCCTAAACCAGAAGCATTTTCCCATTTTGAATTAAATGCAGAAATAATGTTAAACAGTGGAAAAGAAAAGAAAACAAAACAGATGCTAACTCTGTCAGCAGGGAGTGTGAAATTTCCTCAAACTCTGCAGTATCACTCAATTTCATACTTGGTCTTTCCTAGAGATATATTTGGTTCTATTTTTTTTTTTTTTGTTTAAATCCCACTTGCAGGGTTATTATTTTTGTTTGAACATGCCCTCTATAATTTCTAATGAATTAAATGAGTCCTTTTTCCCAATATATGAACAAACTACTACCACAATATACCATTAATTACTTAACCATTATTAATGTCTTTTTCATGGTTTTCATTTGTACTGCGAGCTGTCTCACACAAGCTTTCTTCAAGACTTCTTCATTGTGTCCCACAGAATTGTAGTCTCAATGTGCACCTACTTGTTTCAACTAGATGCTCTGTGGACCTTTCTGACAAGCTTTGTAACATTTTAATAATAATAATAATAATAATAATAATAATAATAACAGCACACCTTTTATTATTATCTGTATTTGTATCAGTTGAGAGCAAGATTAAGTAACATATTCCTATTTGGTTTCTCAATTAGAAGACAACACAGCTGTACAAATAGCTCTAGGCTAAGAATAATGATGGGTAGAAAGACAGACATAGCTTTCATGGTGATTTTTTTAGATTATATTTTAAACAATCAGTGTGGTGTCAAAAGAAATGAAATCTTTATGTACAATTTTGTCCCTTATCAATTTTGAGTTACATGCGTTTTTGTGAAATCGTGTACATGCAAATTTGCGATTGTACGCAGAAATTGTGTGTCAAACTCAGGAAATCCCTTGATATGCTTCAGCGAGCCTACAGAAATAAAAACATAAATAAATAAAGCAACGAGCTGTGCGAGGTGTTTTCCATGGCATTCCTGCTTCAAGAGGGGCAGAAGTCAGCGAGCTCAGATAGTCCTGACGCTCTCAATATTTTAGACGTTTTCAAAGGTTGTGCTTGTGAAGCATTTCAAGGGTCTCAATTGCCAATTTTTTCTGAGTTTGACACAGAATTTGATATGTGCTCCCTGTTCAAGATTAAGATCTATAGTAAAATCGCAAATGAGCAAGTGCACTTTGTCACAAAAACATGTGTAACACAGGTCCTGATACTGACAACGCGACATCACATGGCACACTGACACACGAAACTTACAGCTCACTCCTGCTGCACACGTACTACCATGCCCTTCTCTGTTCATTCACAGCAGGAAGAGTTTCAGAACTTTTTGATTGCACCTCATTAGTCACAAATGACTTCTGAAAGGTTATTATTCATTTCAAATATTAAGAGCTGGGCCTTTCTTGCTTTCTTTTGCCTCTTTCATACTTGCTCATTATTAGAAAAACGGCTGCTTCTGGCGTCAATGGGAAAATGATTAATCAAGTGGAAAGACTCCATAATAATCTTAACTTTTCTTTTAATTTAATGAAAGGATTATATGAGATCAGAGAAAATTACAATTCAGAAGTAGAAGTCTTTTATTTGGACTGACAGTAATAAGGGCCATGGCATACAGGCTGCGTAATTGATGGGTGGAAAAAATAATTTGAAATTTTTTTTGGAGTGAAATACTGGCTCTAAGATCATTTTTAAAAAATCATTTAGTTAAATATGGGGTAATTTAGGTTGTGCTGTACACCTTTGCACACCAGATGGTATGCATTAAGCATTACAGGAGTCAGATATCAGGCAGACTCAGCAGTCAGAGGCAAGTTGATATTCAAAGTCAAATACACATTCAGACAGAGGTCAGAGCCAGAAAGCATGTGACTAGTGAACATTAAAGCAAAAAAATAAAAAATAAAAATACACTCTGCATGTTAACCATAATTAACTTCAATGTGATCTTCAGTGGTGTCCAAGATTTCCTTTCATAAACATGTTGATCTATTGGGTAGGAGTGTCCTACGTTACCCACAATGGAGTATGACTACTGATAGTTGCCCCAAAGAGATTTAGTCCTTGCTTTATCTTTATGTAAAGACAGAAATGCACCTATATTTTAGCCCTTTAGCCTGTCCAGCTCTCTCATCTCCTCATCCGTATACTCTGCCTCAAAAAGTTCCAATGATTAAACTTTTATTGTAATGCCTCTATCACCACACACGACCTGATTTTACGAAGCCGCGGCTGTCCTGAGGTCAACATCTTTGAAATCAGGTTGTGCCCACCATCACCATCATGCTCATCATCTTGTAGATCACTGACTAGCCAAGCCAAGTCTCATAACTGCATCCTATAGCTGAATTGTGTTCCACAACTTGTGGATTTTTCATTACTATGACATTGCACGTCAATGGTGGAATTGTTTTTCTCTGATTAAACGGCACTGCAATTATCCTACCAAAGTCTCCCGCCAACCAACAAATCAAAAACCCGACTCACCCCAACAATGGTTTATTTACACTTTTTCCATCTGGAAGGTGTGACAGCCATTCACACCCGACCAGCAGGAACAGAGAACAGCTTTTTTTTTCCATGGCCATTTTACAGCTGAATTCAGAACTGAGATAAGGAACACAATGATCATGTTAAATACTAATGCCCATGTGCAATAAACAACTCAGACAAATGTGTTCATCAATATGTGCAATATTCAGCTATATAGATATAAGCAAAAAGATATTTGTCTTGTAGTTGTTCATCCATCCATCCATTATCTATACCGCTTTATCCGTCTGGGTCGTGTGGAGCCAATCCCAGCATCTTCGGGCGAGAGGCGGGGTACACCCTGGGCAGGTCGCCAGTCCACCACAGGGCCAAC